>JAVGVS010000249.1:416206-643706 GCA_032718565.1 Distichodus sexfasciatus | reverse complement strand
ACACACCTTCCACACACACGCCTCTCCTCCCACACACACGCTCTCTCTCCCACACACACGCTCTCTCTCCCACACACACGCTCTCTCTCCCACACACACACACACACACCTCTCTCTCCCCACACACACACCCTCTCCCATACACACACACTCTCTCCCACACACACACTCTCCCCACACACACACACATTTCTCTCTCTCTCCCACACACACACACACTCTCTCTCTCACACATACTTCCTGCAGAAGTTCATCTAAAACACGAGAGGAGGAACCAGACAGGAGAGAACGAGGGTGAGAAATTTCAACAACCCAAATAAAAACATGAGATATGAGAAAGATGAGAAGAAAGAGAAAAACGGTTTAAAATGAGAGAGGAGAGAAACCGATTTCTGAAGGACAGCAACACAAATACAGATGAGAGAGAGCGAGAGGGAGTAAGAGGAGGAATAAACAGGGACCAGACACACTATGGGACATTCCCCAGCCATCAAGCAAGAGCCCACCTGCACCTTTAACGTGTCTGAGAGTCTCCACACGTACAGTGCCTTGAAAAAGTGTTCATACCCCTTGAACTTTTACACATTTTGACACCTTACAACCACAAACTTCCATGTTTTTTATTGAGATTTTCTGTGATAGACCAACACAAAGTAGCACATGATTGTGAAGTGGTACGAAAATGATACATATTTTCAAAACAAGCAAATAAAAATCTAGAAAAAGCGTGGCGGCATTTGTATTCAGCCCTCTGCCTCCTCACTTTGTAGAGCCACCTTCGCTGCAGTTACAGCTGCAAGTCTTTTGGGTATGTCTCTACCAGCTTTGCACATCTAGAGACTGAAATTTTGCCCATCTCTTCGTAGAAAGCAAAATAGCTCAAGCTCAGCCAGATTGGATGGAGAGCTCAGAACAACAGCAATTTTTCAAGTCTTGCCACAGATGCTCAATGATTTAGGGTCTGACTTTTAATTGGGTCGTTTCAACACACAATGATTTCGATCTAAACCATTCCATTGTAGCTCTTGCTGTATGTTCAGGGCCGCCATTCCTGTTGGAAGGTAATCTCCTCCCGCTCTGTTCTTCACAGCCTCCAACAGGTTTTTCTTCTAGGACTGCCCTGTATTTAGTTTCCGTCCATCTTCCCATCAACTTGACCAGCTTTCCTGTCCCTCAAGGGAGAAGAGCATCCCCATTGTGCATGATGTTGCCACCACCACGCTTCACAGTGTTTTCAGGGTGATGAGCAGTGTTACTTTTTCCGGCCACACGAGCGCTTTGCATTTAGCCCAAAAGCTCGAATCCCCTTGGTCCTTGCCTGACCAGAGCATCTTTCTTCCACGCTTGCTGTGTCCCCTACATGGCTCCTGGCAAAACTGCAAACGATTCTGTGTCTTTCCGTCAACAATGGCTTTCTTTCTGCCACTCTTCCATAGGCCAGATTTGTGGAGTGGCACGCTTTTGTGCTGTCCTGTGGACAGATTCCTCCCACCTGAGCTGTGGATTTCTGCATTCTCCAGAATGACCATGGGCCTCTTAAGCTGACCAGTGCTCTGGCTCGGGTCTGTCAGTTTAGGTGGACGGCCATGTCTTGGTAGGTTTGCAGTTGTAGCATACTTTTTCCATTTTTGGATGATGGATTGAACAGTGCTCCTTGAGATGTTCAAAGCTTGGGATATTTTTTTTATAACCTAACCCTGCTTTAAACTTAGCTACAACTTTCTCCCTGACCTGTCTGGTGAGTTCCTTGGTCTTCATGATGCTGTTTGTTCACTAATGTAAACCATTGAGGCCTTCACAGAACAGGTGTATTGATAATGAGACTAAATGACACACAGGTGAACTCTATTATGTAATTAGGTGACTTCTGAAGGCAACTGATTGCACTGGATTTTATTTAGGGGTATCAGAGTACAGGGGGCTGAATACAAATGCACGCCACACTTATCAGATTTTTATTTGCTTAAAATTTTGAAAACCCATCATCATTTTCGTACCACTTCACAATTATGTGCTACTTTGTGTTGGTCTATCACAGAAAATCTCAATAAAAAACATTGAAGTTTGTGGTTGTAAGGTGTCATAATGTGTAAAGGTTCAAGGGGTATGAACACTTTTTCAAGGCACGGTATGTGTGTCTGTGTGTGTGCATATAAAACACATCCCGATGAAGCAACTCTCTCTCAAGGTTTCTCCTTCCCTTGTCGTGTTTACAGTTCATTCGCCAGTGCACCAGCGCCATCTGGTGGACGCGAGCAGCGAGTCTCGTCAGCCCACCACACCAAACTCAGACGAGGTCCCAGAGCTCCTCCTGCCGTTTAAAATGGGCCAAACCGTTCCACAAGTGTGTAATTCACCTCAAAACGCAGTGGATGAAAAACAGCAAACACAACGCTGGAAATCAGACAATGCAGTCAAAGTTACGTCCAAGCGTTTTGCACTAGAGACAGGACTTTAAGTGTGTCATGATCTGTCATTGTGAACGCAGCACAACCAAATGTGACCTGTGCATTTGACCCGTCGGCCACAAGCAAATTCTCTTGTCTTTGTGTGCTCAACTCTGCCTGCACAGGCATTCGAAGCGTTCTGTTCTGGCTCGACTTTGCGTTTGCACTCGATTCTGGATTTGCACTCGCTCGACTTGCTGCCGTGTTACAAATATCAGAGCCATGTAGAGACGGAGTCAAGGCCACTCAGTCACGCTCAACTCTGCCTTCACACTCGCGCTCACACTCGACTCCACCTTTGCGCTTGCACGACTTGCCGCTGAGTTAGAAATATCAGAGCCGTGTAGAGACGGCATCAAGTCCACTCAGTAGGGCTCGACTCTTGCCTTCACACTTGCGCTCGCTTCAACTGCCGCTGCATTAGACATATCAGAGACGTCTAGAGACACTCACGTCCATTCAGTTGCGCTCGACTCGGCCTCCGCACTCGCGCTCGACTCGACGCCGCTGCGTTAAGACTCACAAAGCCTCTAAACAGCTTCCACATTTTACTGTCATGGTTACAGCAAGTAGAAAAAAGGACAGTTGATAATGAAGGCCCCCCGCTGCCTTGTCATGAGACCATATAAAACTACAGAAGAGAAGAGGGAGGAGGGGAGAGAAGGGAAGAAAGAGGGAAGTGGTGGCATGGGCTGTGTCCCATTTGTCATTGCACGGTGGACGTAAACAACACGGACTGCGCCCTGTTCCAAAAAGGGCGTACTAAATGCAAAACTGATCTAGACGCAGCAGTGCGAGCGTACCTCAGCAGAGAGAAAACGCTGTAGGAGTTCCTCACAGAGCTCTGGTCAACCTGAAGCAGCGAGTTCTTCTTCCTCTCCCCGTTTTCCTGAGGAACGAAGCAAGAGAAATGAGGCGGATGAAGAGCCGGGACCAGCCGTCCTTCTCTATAAGGAAACGCACGGCGGAGACAGAAGGCAGGAGCGCTCCAACACGGCGCACTAATGGGTTTATGATGTTAAATTGGAGGCTTTACTCGGCGAGGAAACGTCAGGCCAAACTTTACCTTCTGCTCAAAATCAGCCGCGTAGTAGCCGTCGTGCAGGCCAAAAATGATCTCGTTGGGATTCCTGGAGCGAATCTGAGAGAGAGAAGGAGATACAAAGCAAGAAGGAAGAAAGAGGTAGAGAATGAAAAGGAAAGAGAGAGAGAGAGAGAGAGAGACTTCATTAGATAAATGATGGATGGGCAGATACACACACAAATATAGAGAGTGATGGACAAATAAACTGACGAATGGATAAATGGACGGACGGAGAGACAAACAGGGGAAAAAAAAATGGACGGATAGCTGAATGGGGTCCTTAGTGGATATTAGGAATGGATGGATAGACAAACAGGCAGAAAGAAAAATAAAGTTATAAAAAGAAGGATGGATCGATGGACGGATGGACGGACGGACAGAGAAACCGATTTCTTTTTTTTTAAAAGGATAGATGTATGGGTCATTAGTGGACATTAGGAATGGATGGATACACAAACAGGCAGACAGATGAAATGAAAAAAAGAAGGACGGATGGATAGATAGACAGAGGGATAGAGAGACAAACTAAAAAAACAGGATAGGTGCATGGGTCATTAGTGGACATTAGGAATGGACGGATACACAAAGAAAAAGATAGACGGATGAATGGACGGATGGAGAGATGAAATAAATGAATGGGTAGACATATGGGTCATTAGTGGACATTAGGAATGGACGGATACACAAAGTAGAAAGAAAGATGGACGGATAGACGGATGAAATAAATGAATGGGTAGACATATGGGTCATTAGTGGACATTAGGAATGGACAGATACACAAAGTAGAAAGAAAGATGGACGGATAGACAGATGAATGGACGGATGGACAGATGAAATAAATGAAAGGGTAGACATATGGGTCATTAGTGGACATTAGGAATGGACAGATACACAAACAGGCAGACAGATGAAATGAGAAAAAGAAGGAAGGATGTATGGACAGACGGAGAGAGAGAGAGAGAGAGAGAGACAAACTGATTTTAAAAATGGATGGATAGATCTGTGCGTCGTTAGAGGAGATTAGAAATGGATAGACACAAAAGGGCAGACAGACAGATAAAGTGATGAAAAGAAGGATGGACGAAAGGAGGGACAGAGAGAGACAAACCTGATTTAAAAAAGGATGGATGTATGGGTCATTAGAAACATTAGGAATGGACGGATACGCAAAGATAAAGTGATAAAAAGAAGGGTGGATGAATGGATGGATGGATGGACGGACAGATGGGCAGACGTGGGGGGGTGTGTGTGTGTGTGTGTGTGTGTGTACGTACCTGCTGTCCAGTGTAGCGCAGGCCGTCCAGGTTGACCTTCCACTCTATAAGCAGCTGGTAGTTTCCCTCCTGTCCGCCCCAAATGCGAACCATGAAACACGACACAGACATGTCCAGCAGGTCCGGCAGCATGGCAAAGTCCAGACTCCTCCAGGTCGGGTTCTGGTGACCGGTTAAAGGAAGAGGTAGATAGAGACATGACGTCACACTTCCGACATCGGCCTGTTAGACGCCAACATTACGTTCATCCTGGTAGATATTCAACATGTGCAGCGTTAACACCAGGTCAAGACGAAGGTCTGCTCTGGTTTACAGCGGAAACGCTGACCACTCAGCACATACTGACACTTACACTGCCATAGAGAGGGAGGAGAAGGGAAGATACAGAGGGAGGGAGGACAGAGAGGAAGAAGGGAAGATAGTAGGGATGCACCAATACCACTTTTTTACAAACCGATTCGAGTACCAGTATTTTTATTTGTGTACTTGCTGATACCGATACTTCTTAGATTCTTAGATGTAATTAATTGGGAGGCAGATTTTATTTTCTCCTTTGCAGATTATAATAAGGCTAAATATCAAATCATTAACACAAGGCTATTCCACGCCAAAAATAAATAGATCTTTCTGGTTGTAACAAAAAAGTGTCATCACATTAGACAAAATGTAAATATAAGCAGATAAATGAAATGTACTACATAGTTAACACAGGCAACTCAAAAGTCAGCAAAACTTACTCTGTTGACACATTCAGGGCTCCAGACAAAAGAAAGAAGTTAGGAGCCTGACTTATAGTTACATTATGACTAACGCTTCCTCGATTTTGATTGGCTGGCAAGAGAGAAGTGACGTTGACGAGCAAAGTGCTGTTCTAGAAGCTGAACGTATTTCAACTTGAAGCACTCTGAGCGCTGCGGTAAAAATAAATAAATAAATAACCTGTCCACCAAACACTTTTTTGGGGCTGAGAGTGGATCAAAACCTCACGTCCAAAGCACTTTCTTGGCGCTTGTTGTTGCTAAGTTACGAAAAGCATCGGGAACTTCCGAGTTCGGTCCTATTTCATATAAACATTGTAGCATCTTCCTTTGAGTTCGGAAGTTTAGATGCCGCTATTCGGCTTCATCGTAACGCGGTCGTCTTTTACTGTCTATGGATACAGCAGGATTTTTATGCTTATTTATTTTCCCCGCCGGGGACGTAGTCACGACGGCCACCTTAACTATAAAGCGTTGCGGAAAACGCTGGGGCTGAGACTATCTGCGCATAATTCAAAGCCGTTTCTTGCTTCTTTAAAAAGAAACTCCCTTGGATTGAGAGAGACGGTTGCCATTCGCGACTGGAAAGAACAAACTAGTTGGAAAAAAAAAAATCCAGTCGCACTGGCGAACACTGTAGTCGTCATCTGGAGCCCTGGATCTCACACCAGCTTGTGGGCAGGACCTCTGAAGCTAAGTTTCTGGATCGTTGTCTCCCCCTAGACATTGAAGTCAGGTAGGACAACAAATTACATCCGCCGACTATGACGTTTGTTATAGTGAAATACCATTGAGTGGTATTGGTGCGTGGTATCGGCAATTATTTACGAGTACGAGTATATTAATGAAGTATCGGCCCGATAGTATCAGTATCGGTGCAACCCTAGAAGATAGAGAGGAAGGGAGGACAGAGAGGAAGACAAGATAGAGAGAGGAAGAAGGGAAGATGGAGAGGGAGAGAAGACAGAGAGGAAGAAGGGAAGAAAGAGAGGAAGGGAGGACAGAGAGGAAGAAGGGAAGACAGAGAGGGAGGGAGGACAGAGAGGAAGAAAAGATAGAAAGAGGAAGAAGGGAAGATGGAGAGGGAGGGAAGACAGAGAGGAAGAAGGGAAGATGGAGAGGGAGGGAGGACAGAGAGGAAGAAAAGACAAAGAGGAAGAAGGGAAGATGGAGAGGGAGGGAAGACAGAGAGGAAGAAGGGGAGACAGAGAGGAAGAAGGGGGGGGAGTGAAGAGAGGGACGATAGATAGGGAGGGAGGACAGCGAGGAAGAAGGGGAGATAGAGAGGAAGGAAGGACAGAGAGGAAGAAGAGAAGAAAGATAGAGAGGAAGAAAGGAAGATGAAGAGGGAGGGAGGGAAGAAAGATAGAGAGGAAGAAGGGAAGATGACAGGGAGGGAGGAAGAAAGACAGGAGGACAGAGAGGAAGAAGAGTAGATAGAGAGGGAGGAAGAAGGGAGGACAGAGAGGGAGGAAGGGAGAACAGAGAAGAAGAAGAGAAGAAAGATAGAGAGAAAGAAGGGAAGATGGAGAGGGAGGGAGGACAGAGAGGAAGAAGGGAAGATGGAGAGGGAGGGAGGGAGAAAGAGGGGAGGACAGAGATGAAGAAGAGAAGATAGATACAGAGGGAGGGAGGATAGAGAGGAAGATGGATAGAGAGGAAGAAAGGAAGATGGAGAGGGAGGGAGGACAGAGAGCAAGAAGGGAGGACAGAGAGGAAGAACGGAAGATGGAGAGAGCGAAACGAAGATAGAGAGGGAAGGGCATGGAAGAGAGCGAAGACAGACAGGGGACAAAGCAAGAGAAAGAGAGGGAGAGAAGAAGAGAGAGAGACAGGGAGGGAGGAGAAGAGTGAAACGCAGGGAGAGAGGGAGCGAGCCCATTCGTGTCCCACTGATCTCAGCGTGGCTCCCTTTCCACGAAACGAAAGGATTTTTTTGGAACGCGCGAGGCAATTTTGAATCGACAGAGAAAGACTCGCGTTTCGATTTGAGTCGAGGTTTTTGCACACCGCGATCACACAAGTTCTAGAGCATTGCCGACAGCGCAACAAAACATCAGAGTTCGGGCGGCGGGACTAACGCCAAGCGCCTTCCTGCATCAGGACGTGCGTAAGACCTGTTCGCCACTTTTTACATGGCGTCAGCAAAAACGCTACAACTGCTAAAACTGGGGGAAAGGTGAGATGGAGACGGAAAGAGAGGCCCGGAGAGAGTGAGGAACTGTGGAACAACAACAGGAAACGGGAGAAGAAGAAGAAGGGGGGGGGGAGAACCAAGATTAGCTTTTAACAGCTCCGCTATCTTTGGCTGCGAGAAGCAAAAATGAAATTATCTGCAGTGGCTGACAGTAAATGAAAGTGTGTAAGTGTGAGAGAGTGTGTGTGTGTGTGTGTGTGTGTGTGTGACAGGGGTGAGCTACAGTTCACCAGTGACATTATGAAAGAACTGCCTGAGCTGACACCACCACCACCACCACGACTGGATGCTTCCCTCCACCGCAGTTCCCACAATTTCGAAACCCACTACATAGTCACATTTCCAGCTCTGTCTACTGGAGGCACATCTTGAATCTGGAGCCCGAATTTTTTGGTCTCGAATGACGCCCGTCCTCGAACCCCCTGGCCCTCAACAGCCCCAACGTGATGCTGCACTGACCCTTAAGTAGCCACAGTCAACCATCGAGGCAGCTTTAGCTTTCTCTTAGCTTTTGCCGTGTTTTTCTACTCAACGTTTGTCATCTATCGTTCGTAAAGCTGCTATTTTTAAATGAAGGGGGACTAAGGGTCGACCGATTATCGGGGGCCGATATTAGGCATTTCGTCGATTCTTAAACATCACCGATATTAAGTAATTCCAAGGTGCCCCATTGCCGTCTCTTCTCTCTGTGCCGTTTGCTCTCGACTCGCTGCTTCATTTGATGCCCCGCCCACAGCGGTCTCTAGTTGGCTTTAGGTCACACGAGTAGTAGCCAATCAACGCTGAAGCCTTGTTGTCACTCACACCACACGCAAGCACAGCGTGAAGCTCCAACAAGGAGAAGAGAGGGGAGTTTCACCTGAGCTTGGAGTTTGTAAAATAAAATAAAAAATTGCATATCGGTTCCAAACATCGGTAATATCGTTAACTAACAATAACCGGTAATATCGGTCGACCTCTGTTACGGACAGACGTGGGATACATCACAATATATTGTATTTTCAGCAAATTCAGAGAAACTTTTGCAATCAAAATCGTGTCTGTGCGCGCTTGAGAAACACGCTCATATGGAACGCCAACGGTGCCACAATGCTCCTATATTTTTTATGCAACTGACGGTAAAACGGGGACGGGACGGGTTTGTTCTGTCGACGTTTGCATCTGCCGTGACCGTTAAGGAATCAGGTTGGTGCAGTAAGGGCACGGGGAGTGGAAGAGAAAGTGCTCAGTGACATACCGCATGTGTCAGGATCGTCCTGTTGGGGGAACTTTAGTCCCGTCAGATGAAACCCGCTCCGAACGACGCGATCCGCGCTCTCACTTTTCCTGTAATGTGACACGCCCGCTTACCGCGCCACGATAATCACTATTAAAGCCAACTTTCACTTTGAAGTTGGGCTGCTTAGTAGATGTTTTCCTGGTGCATTTTAAGGTATATATTATATTTTTATTGCTTAATTTATGACGAGTATAAGCCAAGTTTGATTCTGAAGAAGTTTTTAAAAGAATATATTGCTCCTTAAAACGCACACAGGTAAGCATTACATTACTACTTCTAATAAACATCGCTCTGGACTCTAATAAGCATCGCCAGACTCATGACCACCACAGACGGCGAAAGTACAGCCAAGCCTAGATATTGCCATGGCAACAGAGGGCATATGAGGCCATGCAACACAGTCTGGGGAAAAAATTATAATGGCACTCACCAGAGAGTCCCGGATGATCTCGCTCTTGTAAAAATCTGGAATGAGAAGTGAGGACGTTAAGCATGTTCGTCAGATGTAAGAACTTTTTAAAACGGAAAAGCCGATCACAGAAAGATCGTTTCTGCGTCAACACGCTTACAGCTTTTATCAGCCTCCTTAGCATTCCTGGAGCTAGTAAGGGTTAAAGGTCTTGCTCAGGGACTCAAAAACGGTCGATACAGTGACCGGATAGAGCTGCATTTGAACCTACAACCTCTTGGTCCGTTTAAGCGTCTGCACACCTATGCATTTCACCCATCCGTGAAGAAACAGTGGGCAGCTTTTAGCAGCGACCGCAGGCACTACTTGGGGACGGAACCTCGCTCATGAGTGACCCAGTGGTACCTTTATCAGTCCGGGACTTGAACTGCAGACCTTGCGAACGCGGGGCTAACTCCCTAATCGTTGCGCTAGCCACTGAATTAGCTGAATATGGTGTGTGAAGGGACTTTTTGCATTATTCAGAAATAATGAAGGTTGGGCAATGGATACGGCAGTTATTTAATGGCAGAGTGGTCTTTTGACATAACATGCACTTGCGACACAAAACTACACCCAAAAGTACTGAAACTTCCTTTCTTGGTCTGTTATCATATATTCATTCATTCATTATCTGAACCGCTTAATCCCAACTGGGGTCGCGGGGGGACCGGAGCCCATCCCGGGAACTGTCGGGCGCAAGGCGGGGGAACAACTCTGGGCAGGCGCCAACACACCGCAGGGCACAAACACACACACACTCACATGGTCACACACACATTCACACCTTACGGGGCCAATTTAGAGTCGCCAGTTAACCTTTAGTGCATGCCTTTGGACTGCGGCAGGAAACCAGAATGCCCGGAGGAGGACACCCGCGCAAACCGGGGGGAGAGAGCATGCAAACTCCAAAAAAAAAGACCAGACGGCCGTCCTTGGGGTTCGAACCCAGAACCTTCTGGCTGTGAGGCGGCGGCGCTAACCACTGCGCCACCGTGCCGCCCCGTTATCATATATTCATGTCTCTAATTGGTCAGTAAAGCTCTCGTTTGAACAGTATAAATTGATGTCATAAATGCTATGGATATGATTTTTAATGCAAAATTAATTATATGTTAATCAGAAGTCCCATAGCCCAGGCCTGATTTATAGTCATCACGCGGTGGTACTGTAACAGTTAGGGGGTTGTGCCCGTGATCAGAGGGACACCGGTTCAAGTCATGTGGGCAAGGCACCGTCCCTCAGGCACTGCCCGTCAACTAACTGAAAATATTGATATTGATATTCAGAAGCTCTACAAAATAACTAACTTTATCACAACCAAGAGTTAAATGTTTAATCATTATCATTTGAGGTCACATTGGCCAGTGCCATGGTCAGCTGCTCACTACTCCATCACGGATGGATCAAATGCAGAGATTTGGCTGTGGTGCTCTATGTACTGAGTTAACAATAATATAATATACCACCACTCACTTTCACCACTCACTTTATTTCACTTTTAATGGGTCGCTCTGATACCTTTCCAGCTCTGAGATTTGAACTGACGTCCCTCCGATCACCAGGGCTCCCTAATGACAAGGCGTCAGCTTAGGTAGCTCTGAAGGAAGAATTCAAACCCACGACCTCTTGGTAGCACTCGAACCCAAGACCTCCTGGTAGTGCTCGAACCCACGGCCTCCTGGTAGCGCTCGAACCCACGACCACCCTTTGGTAGCGCTGAACGCAAGATTCAAACCTACAACCTCTTGGTAGCACTTGATGAAGGTAGGATTGAAACCCACGACCTCTTGGTAGTACTCGAACCCACGACCTCCTGGTAGCGCTCGAACTCACGACCTCCCTTTGGTAGTGCTCAAACCCACAACCTCCCTTTGGTAGCGCTGAACGTAAGATTCAAACCTACAACCTCTTGGTAGCACTTGTTGAAGGTAGGATTGAAACCCACGACCTCTTGGTAGCGCTCGAACCCACAACCTCCTGGTAGTGCTCGAACCCACGACCTCCCTTTGGTAGCGCTGAACGTAAGATTCAAACCTACAACCTCTTGGTAGCACTTGATGAAGGTAGGATTCAAACCCACGACCTCTTGGTAGCGCTCGAACGCACAACCTCCCTTTGGTAGCGCTGAACGTAGGATTCAACCCACAACCTCTTGGTAGCACTTGGTGAAGGCAGGATTCAAACCTTCAACCTCTTGGTAGCACTCTGTGAAGGTAGGATTCAAACCCACAGGCTCTTGGTAGAGCTCAAACAAACGACCTCTTGGAAGCGCTCGAACCCACAACATCTTGGAAGCACTCGAACCCACGACCACCCTTCGGTAGCGCTGAAGGTAGGATTAGAAAAGACCTCTTGTGCTAGAGGCGAGTATCGTAACCTCTTGGTCATGGGTTCAAATCCTACCTTCAGCACTACCACATGGGGTCCCTGAGCAAGACCCTTAGCCCCAAGTTGGTCCAGGGAGATAAACCCTGACCCTGACTGTGGATAAGAGCGTCTGCTAAATGCCATAAATGTAAATGTAGGAAGAGAGCAGCAGTCACCTCTGGAGATCCTGTCTCCCAGGCACAAGTGCAGGGTGAAGTACGTGTCCAGCAGGGGAGAGTCATTCCGGTTGACGATGTTCCGTGCCGCGATGCTCCGCAAGTGACGCAGCCGCCTCTGTGGGACGGACAGAGTGAAAGGGAGGATGGAAGGAGTTAGGAAGACAGACAGAGACAGAGAAAGTCGGGGGGACAAAATGAGAGATGATATCAGTAGATATTTCAGTCTTTTCGCACATGCCTTGAGGCTGCCGTGTCTGCTCACTGATAGCGCTCCTACACCGACCAAGAACGGTTTCTGTTCTGCTTTACCGAGCTATTTCTATACGTTAACGTCTGAAACTGTGAATTTTGGTTTTCCCCGTCGGGAACCAGAAAGTAGAACCTCCCTAAAGTTGGAGACGTGATGACGACGGTGCAGCACGGAAACGTTCTACAAGTGATATGTACACATAGATGCGAAGGCTTGGACGCGCCATGAAATGCTGTCACGACAACCTGGACAGTTACACCACTACATCACACAGAGGACGAAGAACTTACATAAACAAGTAAACAATGAGCTCCTGATGGCGTTCTCTAGCCCCAACCCTATAAAAATACTTCCTGATGTCTCGGAAAAGACAAGTGTTAAAGCGTGTAAAGGCGAGAAATTTTGCTGGCCAAAGTTCCACCGCACGCTCAGAATTTTGACACAAAAATAACCAAGTTAAGTGAGCGTGAAAGCAGAGCGGAGCAAGGGCGGAGCATTTCCAGCGTAGTGAACAACATTTTAAGAAAGTCACTTCCCACTTACATGTATGGCACCAAGTCAAATAGGGTGCGAGGACTGGAATTGAGAAACGCTGACCTAGTGCGTAGAGAGCTGTTAAGCTACGACTCCAGCTACTTCCTGAGATACATACTACCGCATAGAAAACTACTATAAAAGCGCCTTACCTACCATACTATTAAGTAGGGCAGTACGCGGATCGGGACGCAGGCCACGTGCGATCTCACATTCGCCAAGTGAGGCCATTTAGTTAGTTCAAATTTTTGAGCGTGCAGGCGGAGTTGAGTGGATAAAGACAAAGACAAGAGATTTTGCTCCAAATTTTGGCACAAAACAACGCCGTCCATTTTAACAGAGAAGGCGCGGGCTGTAGAAAATCCCACCTCGGACTTTGGACATGACCGGCACAAGCGCTACCTCATAAAATATCAGGCAAAAATTTAAGCATGGGTCCGATGCCAATGATGGGCAAAATTACAGCAATCAAAAGGAGTAGTGAGCGCTAAACTCACTCCAAAGCCTGGTGAGTAAATGATCGCGGAAGCGATGACGCTAACAAACATCTGCCATGACCAAAGGACTGACTGATTGAATTTTGGTGCAAAGGGAGCGTGTTGACGTGTAATGCATTTGCTAGGGGAACTACAGCATTGCCATTTGAATAAAGAGGCTAAAAACACGGCAATATGACATGCAATTCAACTCTATTTTATTTTAATCCGTATTTATGACCATAACGTCCAGCTCTAGGTAGATCTCTATGCTAAATGTGTCTCTCAGAAAGCAGTAAAAATTGGCAAAATTATTAAGCCATGCTCTCCTCACAGATGAATGAGTGTTTCAGTGAGAAATAAGAGTATGTCACTGTACCACTGGCGCTTTAAGACAAGCCGTCTTTGTCTGCGACTCACAAATCTGTATAAACGTCTGTCTAGCCTCCACCCTCCATGACCATGACATCACTGTTGGATGCTGGACGTCTCTTTCGGACATGCAGCTCTGGGAAGAGGGTTTAAAAAAAAACAAAAAAAAAAAAAACACGGGATTCTTTTTTTTAATTTAAGCAGAGAACGCAGTGCCGGTCCAAAACAAGACATGGGAACGGCTTCAGGATGGAGAAAACTGTCTTTAACGCCGTCCAGCTTTTAAAGAGAGATATGGGCGGAAGTGCGGAAAACAATGGGTCTTCTGAGAGCGGTGTCAGCATCAGAGGAAATTTTCTGGCTCGCTAAGAGGAAAAGGCCACGAGGCTGAATGAAAGGAGTATGTGCGCATGTGTGTGTGTGTGTGTGTTTGAGTTTGAGTTTGAAGGCTGGAAGGGCAGAATTTAGCTTGCCAAGTCCTCACCTGACCAGCGCTTTGTCGTCCAGCTGCTGGTCTCCAGGCATTAAGGCCCAAATCTAAGTCATGGGGTTGCCTATAGGATTAAGGGCTCCCAAAACAATGACTTATTCTGTTCGCCCAGTGTCCAGGCCTAACCTCAGAAACGGCACAGGACGTCACAGGAAAGGAGCCAACTGAGCATCACGGTCCAAAAAAAATAGAGACGGAGGCACGGAAACACTTTTCAGAGGCTTCAAAATAGGATAATGAGAAAAATTTGAGGAGATAATGGACAGTGGGAATGGCGGTAAAAGGTCCATCAGTACCTCCAAGGATTCCCAGACTGAAAAGCTAGCCATGGGATGGAAGATGGGCTGAATGTGATTTTTAGAGCCGTGGCACTGGCCAGAAACAAAAAAAAAGGCCCAGGTGACAGAAGGAGGAGAGGAACTGAAAGTTTGACGTGGGCCGGTTGGAAGAAAACTTGAGTGGCAAAACACGGCTACAAGAGCTCGATTTTAAGAAAACGCTTTTCTAAGCAGACGGTAATATGAATTTACATAACTTTGTCTCATTGGGGCAGTGGGTAGTATAAAGGTGCCACTGAGGTGAGCAACGCACCGTCTCCAAGCACTGCCAACAAAAGCTGCCCGCTGCCCGCTTTAATAAGGAAGTTGAGTGCAACAAGTCTGTTAAGGACGTTATTCAACTTCCTGAGAAACTAACTTTCACTGGCTTTGCCCATCAAACATGTAAGCCAGAGTCTTGTCCTACTCCAGTACACATTTCCCTAAACTTTTTTTTTTTTTTTTTACACAGGGGCTTCACCTACAAATCAGAGCCAGATCGATGTTTCAATCTTAATCGCCTGCAACAGCTGTATCTGTTGTACAATTAAAAGCAGCAAAAGGCAAGCACGCGTTTGTTATGATCAGTGGCTATGATGTGGAAGTCTAAGGCCTCGTTTACACTGCAGGTCTTGATGCTCAATTCTGATTTGTTGCCTATATCCGATTTTTCTGACCTTCTGTTTACACGTTTTTTAAAATTGTGACCCATATCCGATTCGCTTGTTACACGACATTATTAAACCGCGATGAAGTACTAAATTGTTGCAGTTTTAATGACGTACAGAACGCAATGCCTAGGAAAATCCGATCTGCCTGTTTACATGACAGTCGCACTGGCACATATCTGATTTATTTCCACATATGAACGAGGCCTGAAACCGATCTAAAAATATCCGAATGCATGTGTTTTTTTCCTGTGTACACTGTCATGGAACAGATCCGATCTGTGTCACATATGAGCAAAAAATCGGAATTGGGTCACATTTAACTGACAGTGTAAACGAGGCCTTACTTAAACTGTAAACTACATCTGGGGCAGTTGGTAGCATAACAGCTACAGAGTTGGCCCAGTAATCGGAAGGTCGTCGGTTCAAGTCCCGGATCGTTTAAAGGTACTACTGAGGTAGTCATGAGCAAGGCACCGTCTCCAAGCACTGCTGCCCGGGCGCTGCCAAAAAAAAAAAGCTGTCCCCTGCTCCTTCCTTCATGGCTCAAATGTAGAGGTCGCATATATTAGAGACAGAGAGAGATAGCGAGAGAGAGAGAGAGAGAGAGAGAGAGAGGGTACGTAATAGCAAGATTAGTGGTGGAAATTTATTTTCATTCTCAGAAAGGCTGCAAAAAGGTTGTAGTGTTTATATTATTATATTAACCTTTTTTTATTATTATTATTAATTTACAGACCTGCTGCGCATGCGCACATGAGGTCGATGCCTTAACTATTTATCGTGCACCTCTAACCTGGACGACACCACTCGGATTAATGACTATTAAAGCCAAAAACAACCATCTTCAAGCTGTTTGTGCATTTTATTGTGCACATTGTGCATTTTTAAGAAAAACAAACCTACTGGCTTTTCACCGTTCGCACACAGATCAAATCGATCAATGTATGATTAATAAAGCAGCTCTGGCTGCGACCCGGCATCATTTCTGTCAAGTGCAAATGGCTTTAGCACTCAATACATACACTTAGTGTCAAGTGATGAGGTAAATAACCCGAAAATAATAATTTGCAAATTCAATAATCCCCTCATTTAAACTAACGGACTTCCGCAAATCTCAGTTGCTGACGGAAGGCTACCTGTACTGTAAATTCAGACCGGTTAGCCCGGTAGCTAGCTAGCAAGCATGCTAGCGTTACCCCTGACAAAACCAAAGTAACGTTATAAAAACCGAGGCACATTTCTCTCCAACAAGCTGGCACAAGCTTCATCTACAACCGCGTAAACGCGAAAAAGTTGCCAACATTAAGTGCAGCTCAATTTGTGACAACGTCGGCTAACTGCAAGAGAACCTACACCAAGCGGTCATGTCCCAAACGGGGTACTACACTACTAAGTAGCATGAACGCCATTCACACAACGCCATTTTTGTACCCTACTTAGGGCGCGAGTACGCGGTTTGGGACGGCACCTCTCCTTTTTTTCTTCTTAAATGTTTTCCAAAAAAAAAACTCTTAAATGTTTTCACAAGATTTAAATGTTAATTATTCAGTTAGTTATGGGATTTACAAAAACTCCTACTATTTGTCCACACGAGGGCAGCGTTTATTGTTTATTTGTTTACGACCATCGACTAGAGGGTGATACAGTTGTGGACGTAAGTCTACGAACATTATTGCGCTGACCTAGCAGTAATTTAAAAAAATGATGTTATTGCTGTAATAGTTGTTTTTCTACATATATTAAATTCTTGGATGTATAGAGTAGCTGAAACCTCTAAGGTGAGACTCCAAATGTCAAACGTCACCCATTAGAATACTATTTGAGTAGGTTCTGATATTAAATGTAATTATTATTTCAAGAATTTTACAGTAGTAGTGACATTTAGCCTGCATTAATAGTTAAGTGCTTCCATTTGCCTGTTTTCAAAACACAGTGCCAGTTCTAAATTCCAAAAATGAAAAGTACAAATCACCTTAACGTCGTAATGGAGTAACCATAACATTTCTGGGAGTGTTGTACCAATTTGTGGATTATATTGTAGGTGGTGATTTCACCCCTTCAGTGTCAGTTCCCAGAAGAGAAAAAGATGCAAAATATAATAAGCAATAAATGGAAATGTACTGGAGTAAAATGTGGTGTAAAGTGCTTGAACAATGTACTTTGTTCTTGGAGAATTATCCATATTGGAACTTTCACTTTAGTCAAGTAGAGAGTGAAAGTGGCAATATTAATGATACTGAAAAATACTCAGAATAATATTTAAGTAATAAACCACTGCCCAACTCGTTTACACCACTTTAGACCAAATTTCCATATTCAAAATGTGTTCATTAGTTGAGAAAATCCTTTAAGAGAGGACTCAAAATAATGGTTAAGTACATTTACGGCATTTAGCAGACGCTCATATCTAGACTTACATTTTTTCTAATTTCAGGAACAGTTTCCCTCTTGGGCAAGTCTTGCTCAAGGGCCCAGTGGTGGTAGCGCTGGAGATAGAATTCATACTCACAAAATATAGTACGGTACAGTAACAAAGTACAGTTGCACAAGTAATGGATCAAATCACAGTTAGTTTATGACTCAGAGAAAGAGGCACACTTTCTTGTTTCTTGTTTATTCTAAAAATATATATAAAAGTTTAATTTACTCAATCAGCCAGCTCCCATTTTTGGACAGAGCATTAAAGGCCTGCGGTATTTATTGCACATACATTTACAAGGCAATTAGAGGACAGTGATACAAAAATACAGTTGCTAAGCCTGAGTTTGCTCCTTCACGTTCATTAGGCCCTGCAGTAGCAGGCTAACAAATCATCTCCCTCTTGCACATATAGACCCATAAAGCTTTAAACTCTTTCTTTTTTTGAGTGAATGAGAAAGAGATGAAAACAGACTAAAAACAAGAGAGCTGCAGCAATCGGGCATCCGCGAAGGTTATGCAACGGTGTTATGGAGCTCAGTTTGTATAAAATGAATACGACATGAGCATTGGGAATCCAGGTGAGTTGCTAGTCCCTGATCTTTGGCCAAAGCAATCAAAAGCACCGTACGTGTGTGTGTGTGTGTGTGTTGTTTTTTATTGAGCAAAGACAAAAATGTCTTTTTTTTTCTGTCTCCTAAAAAGTATTAATAAAAGAAAAAGTGTTCTTTGGGAATTGTCGAACTGCTGTTTGGTTTGAGATCCCACAGTCAAACTCGAAAAAAAAAATCAAATGCTTGTTTTTCTAATCAATACTCTTTGACACAATTTCACAAGCATAAATGTTATTATTAAACCTTTTCAACCACATCCTCTGATCATCTTTAAATAATTGCATCTCCGTAAGCCTCTTTTACCCACCATCCTCAACATAATGAATGAATAAGAATCTTTCAACTTAAATTCCCGCCTAACGGATGGAGTCTAAACTCGTGCTACATTTCTAAAGAAGAAAAACTCGAGAGCTTCCTGTACTACCATTTTCCATTTATGCACGAAGGCATTTAATTACATGTATTGCAGCAGGCCCCAGCACCATCTGTCTCCTTACCTTCTGAACCACACTTTTGTGACTGCAAGGCAACGCTTAAACTGCATTGTTTGTGCAAAAAATAATAAGAACAATAATAACTTAAGAGGGACAAAACCTGTTTTCGCAATATTAGACCAACAGGGGCTGTGAAATTGTTTTCTAGTGTGAACAGCTCGATGACTGAACAGTGCCACCTGGTGGCAGGGATAAAGAATTACACATAGCGGTGTAATTCCTCCTCCTCCTCCTCTTCCTCCTCTTCCTCCTCTCTGATAAGGTAATATAACAATGTAGGCCTCATCTACCACGGCTTATTATTAGGGCCATTGATGATTAAAAAGAAAAAAATGGAGGGGGCTAAAAACTTCAGATGAGACAAACTCCAAAATTCCGAGATTAAAGTGGTCGATTTACGAGAAGAAAAGTCAGATATTTTCTGAGATATGGAAACTTATGCAAAAGAAATCGCAAATTCGCGACTATATGATCTCGGAGAATATCTGACTTTTTTTTTCTCGCAAATTTGCGACTTTATGATCTCGGAGAATATCTGACTTTTTTCTCGCAAATTTGCGACTTTATGATCTCGGAGAATATCTGACTTTTTCCTGCCAAATTTCTGAGTTTTCCTCATAAATCTACCACTTTAATCTCGGAATTTCTGAGGTTTTTTTTTCTTGGAATTTTAACCCCCTCCATTTATACTTTTCGCAAATTTCTGAGTTTTTTTTCCTCATAGATTTGCGACTTTATGATCTCGGAGAATATCTGACGAATATTTTCCTCGCAAACTTGCGACTTTATGATCTTGGAGAACATCTGACTTTATTTCTCGAAAATTGCCAAATCTCAAAGAATATCTCACTTTGATTCTCGTAAATCTACCACTTTAATCTCGTAATTTCTGAGTTGTTTTACCACCCCCTTTTTTTCCCCTCTTTTTAATCCACAATGGCCCTAATATGCCGTCGTACTCGTCAGAGAAATTAGAAGCTTGTTTGTTGTTTTTTTGTTCTTTCACATATCTGAGCGTCAAGTTAAATCTGAGCGTCTGTATTTACCGAGGGATCAGGAGACACAACGGCAACTCGCGAACCAGGCCTTAATGTGGAAGAATTGCGAATACAATTCTGCGTGTAAAGCTGAAGCGCTCTCTCTTACTCAAGTCCCCGGTCCTTTAAAAGAAGGACCACCGGCTTTCGGCTTTTCCTTCGACCCCCCACGCTTCCGTGTCAACGAACCATTAAGAAGTCCGTCTCCTTCAGGCCAAACTGGGTCTTGTATTTGTCGAAGAGGCTGATGAGAGACCTGATGTACATGGCGTGGTACATGTCCACCACGTCCGGACTCGGATCCTCCACCTTTGGCACGGTAATGGGTTCACCGACTGCAAATGAAAAATGATGATACTTTTTTGTTTTTTATTAAACACCCTACGTCAGACTGGATCTCATGAGAGGACATAAAAGAAGTGGCAGAACGATCAATTTGACGCATGGAACTCGAACAGAGGGAGCGCCTGTTAAACATTAATATCGTCGGCCATGGGTTTGAGCCGCCGCGCTGTTTAACGAAATGTCAATGACACCGAATTGAGGTGACGGCACCGGCAAAAGCGGCATCCGGGCGGCAAAACAGTCATTGCATAAGACGGAATGATTTTGAGGGGGAGTTCGGGACAGTTTTCCTGATTTTTAGATCACACGAGACAAGAAAATGTTCGCTATTTATTTTATTGCGGACAATGATTAAAAAAAGAAAAAAATAAAGCTGTTCACAGTCAAAGGAAAGTAGTGATGCCTGCAGTATGATTCTAAATACAGTCCACATAAGTGTGGGGTCCTTTTGCTACCTGCACTCGTTTGCGAGTTCTGTCCATTTTTTTCGTCCGTTCCTCCCCCTCCAAGACGACTAACATGGAGCTCAAATTTCCACGCGGGTTCTTCACAAAGCCGCCCAATTCCGACGCGATTGGAGTTCCCTTCGCATGTCTGTAACCGTCATGACCCGCACTCGTCTTTTTCAGCCTTTATTCCGTCGTTTATTATTTTTCCCCATTCGTTTTTTCCAATAAATACCAGACGGGATTCGGGACTCGAAAGCGTTTCTTTCTCCCGTTTTCGTGCGACGGTCAACGTGGTTCTTATGCCACTTCACCGAACACGGGTCTGAATCGTTTTTTTTCTTGCTTTTATCATCCCTCATTCTTTCCCCAATGCATTTCAGACAAATGTCTTTCTACTCGGCCAGTTTTCATTTCACAGCCACAAAACATCTCTAGTTACGTATATACACGTCCTGCACTACTCAGATTTGTCATAGTTTGATGTATAAATGCTGCCAGTCTTGAAATCAGCACATTTCTGATGAACTGACTTGCACCTGTAGAAATTTTACTCGTTTTTTGTAAAAAGTAGTCATTTTGAACCGATTTGGACTCATTTTGGTCTATAAAATGAGCCGCTTTTGGCCTTCCTGGAAGAGAACTACGTTTTTGCGCGTGATGACGTTCCATATGAGAGTCGCGAGCGCTAACGGGTGCGTTTACGTCACGAATATTGTCATTAATACCTTTTTTACGCTATTACTTCCAGTTTGGTGCACGTAATTACTTAGAAATAATTTCACATACAGAAGAATGACTATAATGTCCGGGAGGTCCACCCGTCTGGTGATTCTGGCGGGATGTGTGTGCTTTCCGCAAGTTAAAGGGATAATTAACCAACCGCGTGCGTGCGTGCGTGCGTCCATCTCAACCCCAACAGCGTCATAATCACACAGACAGTGGCAAGACGAACGTCATGAATGTCAGCGTCCGTCACTCGCAAGGTCCGTCACTTACCGACAGTGTTGATGGGCTTGCAGTAGGGCACCATGCCCCACGACTCGGAGGAAAAGAAGCCGCAGCCGTGGAAGAGGCAGGGGGCAAAGCCCAGCAGCTTCTGCAGCCTCCTCTGCAGCCGCCTCCACCAGGAGCCCTCCTCGAAGATCACCTGCTTGTAGGCCTCGTTCTCCCCGAACGAGTACACGGGCACCAGGTCGGCTCTGGGGAACAGGGGGAAGACCGGTTCATCTGCACCGTTTCGTCAACCGCTCCACCGGTTATTCACGGCATCGCGCAAAAGGCCAAATCTGTTTAGTCAGTTCTGCCCGAATATGAATAAAGGGAAGGTTATCCAAAGCCCTGAATCTCGTCGTATGCCAACGAAAGGCCTAAGCCTGGTTGAAATTGGAACACCGTGAGCAGGTCAAACGCTTTATTAAGGGGGTCCCGACTAGTTTGACGTGTAGGCCGAAAAATGCTGCAATCGCTCTCTCCTACACAAAAAAATCACGTGAAATACTTTTCTCATTTGGAAAATCCTCACAGTTTAACGCGCAATTTGAACTATTGTTTTGCGTGCGCAGTGCCCTCTGGGTCGACGTTTGCTACCCGTCCTTATTAACGCCGCTAAGTTAGCGTGTGCCGTGAGCACAAGGGGCAGTCCAAAAGTGGGTGAGAGACGTAGCGTTGGCGCTACAATATGGTAACGCTACGCCAGCGCGATCCAGCTAGTTTACGCTGGACAGCGGCTGAAAGAAAGCGGAGCTCCCCGGCGGTCGGCACCGACGAGCGGTCGCCGCAACGGACGCCGGCGATCTCCGCTCGTCTTCATTGAAATTTCCAGCACCGTCCTCCACGTCATCCTCGAGAGGATCGAAACTGGCGCAAAGATGCGATGTCACTACCCAGAATGCACCGAGGTGTAAACAACAACGGCGATCCGCGAGTGAACGGATTTTCCAAAAATGTTTGGTAAAAACGAAAAAACGTTTCGAGTGTTTTGATATGACATTTATATAACTGACGCCGACGTTAATTTTACGCTAACATTAACGTTAACGTTAACCAACCAAGAGTCGGTTTAATGTGCCGGATGGTAAAGTTTGTCTCATACACAAAACACTTGTGTCACTGCCCCTGGAGTCCATCTCATGGGTTCTCGGTTCTGTTCTTTGTGTGCGTGTGTGTTTGTTTGTGTGCGTGTTTACCCTTTCTGCAAAGCCAGCTTCACAAATCCCTTCCGTTTTTTCAGCGTGACCGAGTTCATTCCCGGGGCGCAGTCCAGGGATTCGGCGGCGCCTCCGACCACGATGACCACGGCGTTGCCCGTCCCGTTCCGAGACAGCAGGTAGTCGATGGAGTTACGGTTCACCGGGCAGATCCCTGAGAAGGATCGAAAGATGACACACAAAGAACTCCTCATGAAATGTCGTTTTTTGTTTGGTCTTCTTCTGCAGGGCGTGTTTTCATGCGTCATGCGTTAAAGGTCGATTCGCGGGGAAACGGTGCCAGAATCGATGATCTCAGAGGGCGAGTTTCAACACGAGTCCAAGAATATTGACATCGGTACAAACAGGCCTGTACAGAACGCGTCTCGGGGCAAAGCTCAGAGGTTTCTGATAGACCTGCGGCGCTCTTATCTGCTCAGCGAAAACGTCGGTTCTAGCTAATAAAAAAAAAAGCGCTCTGTTCTCGGCGATCCAAGCCGAGAACACCGCTTCATCAAGCTAAAACGTAGGAAAGGAAGGAGAGATTCCCTTACCGCCAGACATCATGTAATCCCTGAGCAGGGGCAGACGGAAGTTCCCCGCCAGCGTGGCCAAGGACGGCTTGATCCCGGGGAACTTCTTGGAGAATCCCGTGGCCTCGGTGGAAAAGTTGCAGAAAGCGCCGAAGCAGAAGATGCCGTGTGGGTGATAGCCGAAGATGTAGTTCCGGCTGGGCAATAAATTATGAGTCTTGATGAGCTGTAGAGAGAACCACAACACAACGCTGGATATGGGCGCAGAAAAAAAAATCGAGTCGAATCGCAATTCGCTCTCTGCCGATTCAAAATCGCTTGATTTTTTTTTTTTTCCAACTAACGTAACGGCTACTACTTTACTTTTTGCCCCCGACACACGAGTCCACAACGGAAGTCATTTACGGTTAACTTTCCTATAGAACAGGTCTATACCTTGACCTCTTATTGAATAAATTAAACAGCCTTACGTTTTTCATCTTATTTACACGACGGCACGTCATTTCTGCACGTTTACGATTCTCCTTTGCTCTCTGTACCGCGCAGGGCGGAGTTCCATCCCGGTTTTTGTTGATGTGCCCGAGTGGGAAAAGTAGCTCAAAACAGCGTTCTGGAAACAAATTTATTCATGTATTGTTTAGGAATCGTGAACTGATTCTGATTCGTTGGTGAATCGATTTTGAATTGAATCGTGGGCCCACGAATCGGAATCGAATGGTGAGATTTTCTGAATCGTGCGCATTAAGAAACGCGTCGTTTGCGATGATGGTCAAGCGGCAAACACGCGCCGGCACTCCGACAAACCACTTCACGTTCTCGATGACCTCTTACTGACTTTTACGGTAACTTTCTCATCTTACGATGACGGGGCAGCTGTAGCGAAACGGTTCGGGAGTCAGACCAAGTGATCGGAAGTCCCGAACCGGTAAAGATGCCGCTGAGGTACCGTCCTCAGGCACTGCTCCCCGGGCCTACTGCTCCTTCACGGATGGGTCAAATGCAAAGAGGTCAGTGGCGACCAAAGCAAATGGCTAATGTGTTCATCTTGAGTGACCGAAGCATCTCCCGTTTTCAGGCCAAACTTTCCCTTAAAGCGAGTCGAACGCGCTGCAAGATAATGACGTCTCTAACACAGCACGTTGCTTTGCTGGAGGAGACTGATTATTGCTGCGTTCCATTTGACATTGGATCCGAGGTCCAGTTGACGGGGTTACGTCAGATCCGCTAAAACCGCCGTGAAAAACCGCGTTGGATCCGTTCCATTTGCCACAGGAGAGAAGGGGCTAGGCTAATATTAAACACTAACGCTACGCTACACTTTTTTGAATCCGGAATTTTCCGTCTCGAGTTGCTGATCCTGTTTACCTTTCTGTCGGCTAACTAGGCTAGTCATCGACCAGCCAATTTAGCACCGCCACTTAATGATAAACGACAAATAACGCGGTAGTTCACTGTATTATGTATGATAAACGACACATAACGCGGTATAACACTGTATTATGTACACAGCTGATGAAGTTAGACACAAACAACACTAAAGTGCGTAAAACTGTAAGAAAAGAAAAAAAAAAAAAATGCAGCATTTGCACTGAGCAGCCATCTTGGATTCTGAACTCGGGGTCCTCTGCGGGGCCGTGATATTTGGGCCAGTGTCTGGCTTCAGCCCTTGGGAAAACGACTCGGCAAACCGAGCACCAACGGCAAATGGAAAAGCACAACACGTGCACAGAATAATTACTAAGGGTCGACCGACTATCGGCCGGACGATTATCAGGGTCCAATATTAGGCTTTTTGCCGATTATTGGTATCGGTGTCTAATTTTAACCATCACCGATATTAAGTAATCACTGTCTGCTTCATTTCATGTCCCGCCCACAACAGTCTCTGATTGGCTATATGTCACAGTAGTATGTCGGCGCCCGAAACTGCTTATGTGATAGCTACTTGGCGTAGCGTGAAAACTCGAAGGAGAAAGGAGACAGAAGATCAAGGCTGAGCTTGGCGTTTGTAAAATTCACAATCGGTTCCGTATATCGTTTCTCGTCCCCCGTTAACTAGCAACAACCGGTATCGACATCGGCCTGAAAAAACCAAACTCCGGTCCGACCTCTAATAACTACAGCCACAAAGAGGTCTTCAACCGAAGAATCGATCAGATAAGAGCCGTTTCAAGGAAGAAGAACTTTTCGGGGGTCAAAGTCGGGTGTCAAGTGGCGTCTGATCACACTGAGTTTGCTGAGATTTCATGGCTAATCAGACGCAAAGGCCCCCTTCTTCCCAGTCGCACTGATGAGGTTTTTAGAGCAGGCTGACGGTTGACAAACGGTTGAGAACACCTTCACGTCTGTTGTGCTTATCAGACGCTTACGATAATCTCATTAAAGCGCGGCACAGAAGGCATTCCGGAGATCAAAGTGCAAGCCAACAGCATCAAAGCGACCTGTTTATTTGAAACCGCTCAGGGCTTCCATGCAGTAACATTTACATACAGAGAGTCGGTTAATATTTGACCGAAATCTCATTTGGTTTCATAAAGACGATCATGGAAACGGGGCTTCCCGAAACGTCCAAACTAACATTTCAGCGAGTGATTACTGACCACAGCACACACAATGCACCACAACCAAATGTGCCCTCTGCATTTGACCCATCCATGAAAGAGCGGTCATCAGTGGTGCTTAGGGACAGTACCTTGCTCATAAGTACCTCAGTGGTACCTTTCCCAGTCCACACGGGCGTCTGAATCGGCCGTTATTCTACGGTGTTCTTTTTGCGCTGTAATTCTGAGCGCGCGGCGGACCTTTCACGAAACGGTCTCTTGGCGCCTACCTCTTCGCGCTGCTCCATAACTCGCCAGGCGTTCGGAGCGCGTTCGTTTATCCAAGCTTCCAGCGCCCATGCGGATGGGGTCTAACCGCTACGCTGCCGACTGACCCCACGCGTGTCGATCTTAAAGCTCGCTTATAAGCGTATTGGTGACTTTTGTCGTGGGGCAAGAAGCAAAGCAACAAGCCTCCTTCTATCAGGACGTGCAAAGTCTAGACGGCCCCTCGCCCCGCCCACCCTGAGCCCTGTTTTTGCAGCACATCTGGATTTAGAAGAACAGGACAGTGCTGACATGTGGATGTGTTAGCTGTACAAGATAAAAGACCAGTATTATCTTCGGATTACTGGGCATCTGTCCAGATGTTATCCTTGTAGGAGTATTTAGCGGTGAGTAATCAGTCAATTAAGAATTCTGAAGTACAGTGTTCTGGGTTCGCTGATGAGGCATTGACAGCCACTCACTCTGATGGGGAAGTAGTCCCTGAAATAGGTCCACACCGTCCAGTTCCTCACCCAGGTCGATCTGCGGCCACCTGACGTGGAGAGGGGTTGAGAGAGAGAGAGGTGGATAAGTTTTGATTAGTACGCTTAGAGGTCAAAGTTCATCAAGTTCTCTTTTCTGGAATTCATCTCGTTCCTCCGTCAGCTTTTGTCAAGCTTTTCGGTTTCGTTTAAGCAAAATGATGACTTGTCGTTAACTGACGCTTTGCCAGCTTTGCTTACACAGTGCACCCTGCTTGAAATCAGAGCTCTGCATTTGGCCCATCTCTGAAGGAACGCGCTAGCATACGAGTACCTCCAGTTGGTACCTTAATAACGGAACACGTGGCGTCTCTGTATGGAAGCTCGGCGGACTGACCCTGTTTGGGCGTGTTCCAGTCGAAGATGAGCCAGGCCGTGTACAGAGCGGCGATTACGCAGCAGTCAGTGCAGAACAGGTAGACCAGCAACGCGATTGGATGCCTGCAATGCCTGGGGGAAGGAGGAGGAATAAAAGGGCACAGTGGAGTGCTGCAGGATCAGCAGTGCGTTGTGTGTCTGTAACGCAATAGTGCAGATCTGATGTTGTGGTGCTGTAGTGAAGAATGTGGTGCTGTCGGGGCACTTGGTGTAACAACTGTATCAACATGGTAAAAAGAGATGGGGAGGAGAGAGGAGAGAAGACTGAAAGAAAGAGAAAGGCAGAGGAGATAGGGTGGTGGAGAGAAGAGAGAGTGGTGGAGACAGAGAGAGAGAGTGGTGGAGAGAGAGAGAGAGTGGTGGAGACAGAGAGAGAGAGAGAGAGAGTGGTAGAGTGAGAGAGAGAGAGGGAGGGAGAGTGTGGTGGAGAGAGAGAGAGAGAGAGTGTGGTGGAGAGAGAGAGAGTGGTGGAGAGAGAGAGAGAGAGTGGTGGAGAGAAAAAGAGAGAGTAGTGGAGAGAGAGTGGTGGAAGAGAGAGTAGTGGAGAGAGTGGTGGAGAGAGAAAGTGAATGGGGACAGAGAAAGTGGTGGAGAGAAAGTGGTAGAGAGAGGTGGTGGAGGAGAGGGAAGAGGAAGGGTTAGACAGAGAGAGAATCTGGGAAGATGGGGGGCAGAGGAGAGATGGAGAGAGTGAAGGCAAGAGAGAATCAAACTGTTGTATAACTGGTCTGCTCTAGCTCCCCCACCCCGAAAGAGACTCACCCAGGGCCGGAGGTGAGGGATGAACTGCCTTTGGAGATCTGCAGGTCTTGACCAATTTGGATTTGGAGAGAGCCAGGGAGGCGGAGGGCAGCTCCTGCAGGAGGCCAAGAGGAGGCTAGAGCAGGGGTGCCTGGGGACCAGAGAGCACCACTCCTTGATACACTAACCAGCAACACTGTAAAAACAACTAAACATCCCGTGCTGCCTTTTTTGACCCAGGCGATAAAGCCTTCACGCCGTCGCTTGGCTGTGACCCTGTGAGCCATGGAGTCCCTGCGCACTGGAAGCGTACCATTTGGAGTCTTCTGTGAAGGAGCAGCTGAGGCTTTTCGGCAGTGCTTGGGAACGGTACTGCTCACGAGTACCTCAGTGGTACCTTTGCCGGATCGGGACTTGAATAAGGGGTCCTTCTGATTCCGGGGGCCAACTCCCTAACTGTTAACGCTACCAAACGCCACTTAACTTTTAGTGACTTCAAATTCTTATAATATTAACCTTTATAATATCAGCAAAAATAGCTTATACTTTTATTAAATTTGTGTTCCTAACACGTTTACTGGAGCCATTTTGTACCAGAATCTTTACCTTTACTATATAGATTTTTCAGGTACTCTACAGAGCTGAATACTTACTAAAATGATCATCTCTTCATTTAAATATCTACGATCTCCTCCATCTGCCACTTTTACATTCACCCTCTCCATTTTTCCACCTCACAACCCATTCGTCTGATCTGTAGACTTACCCAGCTCGGAGAAACTCTCAAATCTCACCTCGGAACTGAACCTAATCCTGTCTCAACCGTCTGAAAATAACACAGACCTGTGTGATCACGCCAAATGCCGGGACACAATGTCGAGTCTGGGTGAGTTGATGGAGATAAATTAAAACCTATATTTAAAAAAAAGTGGGTTTGGATTGTGGTAAAATAAGCTGGTAGGGAGCTAAATAAACTCAATGAGCGTAAATCTCACTTGAAACTAGACTTAATCCTGTCTTAACCGTCTGAAAATAACCCAGACCTCGTGGCCTTGTGTCAGTCTGAGACTTGTTCTCCAGATCACATTAACACATTTGGCCTGATCTCTCCCACTAATCACTCAGGGTCAAGTAGGATTCTTGCAACACTAAGTCACAACTCACTTCTCCATAACTTCTTATGTCAGAATCGCAGATTTGACTTTGGCTATTTTCACTCACTTTCCACCACATTAGGAAAAAACTGCAAAAATGCAGCCAGACACTGAATATGAGGTTCGACGCTATATAACAGTAACAAGTCTTATTTTCTTAAATAATATTATTGTTGTTGTTATTATTATTGTTCTTATTATTATTATTATTGTTGTTGTTATTATTATTGTTGTTGTTATTATTGTGTGTATTATTATTGTACACGCATAGTGATTAACGTCGTAAACAGCAAAATCAACGGAGAACATGTAATTACATGTCAAATAAAAGACTCTTACCCTTATTGACACCGGAGTATGCAGCAAGTAAAGTCTTCATTTTGAAGTTTTGGTAAATATAGATTTATATAAACTAGAAATAAAATAAAGTTGGAACCGAAAACTTCTTGAAAACTTGCTGTGAAGCCCGTCAGTGCCGCATCAACATCGGCGCTGCCTGAATACTTACGCTGCTGAGATTGTGGCGCCCGGTCAGGAGTTATAATGGAAAGAGTTCGAAAAGTTCGAAAAATATTGCCTGGCAGCTAATTATGAAAGTGAAAAGATTAATTTTAAGTCGTCAGAATGAGTTCCACACTCACTTCGGCCGTCGCGAAACCGAGCCTCGTACTACCGTCTCCGCTCCGGGGTGGGATTTCACCGTTATAAAAAGGTTGGAGGGAAGGCTCAATGACCCGCCAGCCAATCAGACAGAAATACACCTATAGCCCGCCCTTACCGAGGAGGAGGGAACCAATCACGTTGAACAAGCGTCTGTATCCACACGTGGTGGTGAGAATATACACAACACGACGTCGCTTAGAAATGTATTTTCATTTAATTTTTTTAAATGATCAAATTGAAGTATATCAAAATAAAATTAGCAAATTTGCTCTCAAACCATGTGCTGGTAATACTCGTTAAGTGCAACATGAAATCAACAAGAAAAATCCGACTGAATTTAAAAAAAAAAAAAGAAAAAAAAAGAAAATCAGTAACCATTTAGTATTCAGGTTCACACAACTGTTTACATGGCAAAAATTATTTAAACATTAATAATGAGTGAACGATCCAAGAATGTGCTAATGGGACTACAGCGTTCGACCCTGATCTAAAAACACACCACAAGTACACTCTGTATGAATTCGAATATTTGTGATTAGATTATTTAGGGTAAAATATACAGTGTTTACGTATTCAGATTACAAATTAATGAATTAAATGTGTTCGTTACACTTACAATGATTTAGACAGAGATGCGGAGAATGCAGTTACGTTGTTAAGGTGCATGGCATAATAATATATGCATGCATGCACATATGCATATACGCATATGTATATGCATATATGTATATGTATGTATATGTATACATATATGTATGTGTATATATGTATATATATATATATATATGCACATGTATGCATATATATACATGCATATGCATACATACATGCATATGCATATATATGCATATATATATGCATATATATACATATATATACATATGTATATATATATACATATATATACACATATATATACATATATATACATATATATATACACACACACACATATATACATATATATATATATATATATATATATATACATATATATATATATACGCATGTGTGTGTGTGTGTGTGTGTGTGTGTGTGTGTGTGTGTGTGTGTGTGTGTGTGTGTGTGTGTGTGTGTGTGTGTGTGTGTGTGTGTGTGTGTGTGTGTGTGTGTGTGTGTGTGTGTGTGTGTGTGTGTGTGTGTGTGTGTGTGTGTGTGTGTGTGTGTGTGTGTGTGTGTGTGTGTGTGTGTGTGTGTGTGTGTGTGTGTGTGGGGATATATATATATATATATATACTATATATACACACATGTGTGTGTGTGTGTGTGTATATATATATATATATGTACACACATACATAACATATAAACATATACATATATTTTTCTGTTTCATTCGAAGGCGTATTAGGGCCTTTGTAGATTAAAAGTAAAGATGTAGGGGGGTAAAATTCCGATAAAAAAAAACTTTTTTAAAAAATCCGAAATTTAATTCGTAGATTTACGAGAAGTCAGATATTTTCTGAGATTACAGTGGCAAATTGATGAGGAAAAACTCACAAATTTGCGAGATAATCTCAGAGAATAGCCTACCCGACTTTTCTGCTCTTAAATCTACCACGTTAATGTAGGAATTTTTTATGGGTTTGATCTTTAGGGATTTTACCCCTCTCTGTTTTTCTTTTTCATCGACAATGGCCCTAATACGCCGTCGTACAGTAGTTTAACATGTTTATTCTCTCTCTAATAAATTACGGCAATTCTATTCATTACCGGAAACCCCTCAGAACACGCACCAAGCCAGCGCAGAAACGCATTTCTGTCTCGGAAATTCAGACAACACTTCACATTAAAAGTAGAAAGAGGGTGAAATATGAAGTGTGATTGCCACATTCATACAGTAATACTTGTAAAAAACAAAACTAATGTGGAGGTAATCCAAAATATTCAGAATACTTCTCACATTGTGTAATCTAACGGAATACGTTACAAATTACATTTTAGAGCATGTATTCTGTATTCTGTAGTGGAATACAAATTAAAAGTAACCTTCCCAACACTGAAAATATATTACGAAAAAATATTATTAAATACATATGTCAAAAAAAAAAAAAATCTTGAATTTTGCATTGTGATTACAAACAAGCAGTAAACATCCGACCATTGTGTGTCTATTCACAATTCAATTCTGATTAATTGATACATGTAAATGCAACCTATCTGAGTTGTCCCATTGTCCTGGAGTTTGGAGTTAAATAGCTGGCAGGTGTTGATTAGGCCACTGTCAGGTATGATTACACAACACCGTGACCTTTTTCTCTTTTTGCCTGGCGTTCGTCCATGTCCATCCATGCCAGCACTGTCTCTGACCTTCCGTCGCTGCTCTCAAGCTCATGCCAAAGCCTGGCTTCCTTTCAGATGGCAAAGAAATATAGCACGGTCACCTCTGATTGGATCCATGTCCAGAATGATCCTCAAATTCTGTCTCATGGGTCACTGATGCAAGTCTTGCAACAAAGCCTTTTCTCTTAAGAATTGCAATGTTTCATCCTGAAGTAAATGTATCAAGACAGAAGAGGGAAAAAATGGAATTTCTGCATTTCCATTATTAACCGTGGATGCATAATGCAAAGTATCATTAGATAAAGTCACAGACGACAAGTAAATCTTCAGTGCCTTTCAGATACTCAACGGCATGCAAATGTCCTTGATCATTTTTTTTAAGGGTTCATAGGTCCAGTGACTTACAGCCAGCAGGGATGAGGAAACTGATTGCGTCTAGACAGGTTATTGCTGAAATTGCATGATTTATACAGTAATTGCAACAAGATCTAGTCCAGTTGGCATGGATCAGCTGTGCAAGGACTGAACTTTACTTTTCAAGCTGTCCTCGATTGAGCATAAAATCATTTATTATCTCAACAGTCGTTTTCCCTGCGCCTGTACGACAATGCTATAATTAAAAAATGGGGCTAAATCCAATTTATAAAGTTAAGGTTTAGAATGAAATCCCAAAGGCATGTTGAATTTACTTTCTTGATTAGCACCAAGGATTAAAGTCATAGCAGAAGAAATGTGGGTATAAAATATATATAGATAGAACTTTTATGATAAGTAAGTATGTGAACGGGACATAAGACTTTTTGACTTTATGATTACATTACACTTTATTCAAATGTTACCAACCGTTTAAGCATATAGAGTATGTCCATTTCACAACAAAAGACACTGCATTTTTTTTTTTTTTACATATATAGATTTTCTTACCGTAGTAAAATGGAAAGGAAGTCGTTGTTTGAAAAACAAATTTTATCTTTAATTTGATCTTTATTCACAAACACATTTTCTATACATTTATTTTTTTACTCTTTGATTTTAGCTTCTTACAAGGTTTCTTTCTGCTTTTTATTTCTAACATTTCTATTTTATAAACCATCATTGTACATTTCACTTCATGTTGTACTTGTAGAACTATGTGTGTCATAAATAAGGAATCTTGAATTCCAAATTTTATGATATTTATGCTTACTTTTCTTTTTTTTATATATACCAAATTGCTGATCACAGAAAAGCTAGAGAGTGTACCAGTCCAGGTAAAAAAAAAAAACAGTGAGAGAAGGGTGAGAGAAAGTGAGAGTGGGGTGGGGAAGAGACAGAGATTTCCAGGTATCAACAGGGAGGAAAGGGGGAGGGAGAGAGAGATAAATAGAGAGAGAGGTCGAGTTTATTTGTTCTTAAAATATCTTGAGTGCCATGTTGCCGTTGTGGTGGTGTAGGCACAAGGGTTGAAGGTGTTAAAGCTAACGGAACAGAGGTGAGAGGAGCTAATGGGACCAATATGACGGCTCGCACTGTTGTTTTGCTCTTCCACCTCGCCAGTGACGAGGAGTTAATGGGCTCAAAGTACACAGCATGCAGAGCACACCTCTCAGGCATGTTCTCACACACACACACACACACACGCACCTTCATTTGAAATGTCCTTTGACTCTCACTCTATTCTAACCTACCACTAATCCTGGACCCTTATCACGACTGGACTCTAAACGTTGTCATTTTTCCCCGTCACGGTTATTGGATACTGTGGGTAGAACGCAGGTTTAACCCAGTTTTCAATACTTGAAGTTTCCAAACACTCAAGAAATGTCCGAGCAAATGAGTCACTTTCTTGGAAATGCCAGTGTAACAGTGGCTACAGTGAAAACATTACTTACTGACTTACCTTATTTGATTCCTATAAAAAGTCATACAATTTCGTTTCAAATTCCGTTAAGTCCTTGAAATATGGTTACAGTTTGGAAACGTGCTGCATATGTATATTTTTGAATTGAAATTATGTAAGGGAATACAAAAAGGTCAAACTTGTCTCAGTTTGTCCCGAACTGCAGCATGAACAACCAAAGCGGCGGCGTTGCATCATTTTGCAACGTTTCTCCGCAGGGCTAAATCGCCACAAAGAAGGTCTGAAAACAGAGATAAGTGGAAAGACATGACAGGAATTTACAAGGCTCAAAATTTCTGCAGTTGATTTGGACAATTTCCAGTCATAGGAGGTGATCAATTTAAGGCATAGCGCTACTGCTGGCTACTCAGCAGAGGTGGGCAAAGTAGCTAACTTCGTTACTTAAGTGAAAGTACAGATACCACTAGTCAAATGTTACTCCAATACAAGTGAAAGTTGTACAGTCAAATTTTTACTTATGTTAAAGTACTGAAGTACTTGTTTGAAAAAATACTTAAGTATTAAAAGTACGTCTTCTTTCACCACATTGTTGCATTATTGCCACGACACTTAGAACACCTCTGACTAACTTGCAGAAGCTGTAAAAATAAGGAATTGGTAGAATGTTCCTGAATGAAACACAACTTAAACTGATAAAGAAAACCAGTTATTAGTTTATTTTATAAATTAATTGTAAGACTACACACCCCCACAAAACAGCATGGTTCTGACACAGCTCTGGTAGTGTGTGCACACATATATGTGTATGTTAATCAGGAGGACAGTGCAGTAGCTGTAAATGCAGCTCGGAACATGAAAATCAACATTCAAACCTGCTTAAAACTCAGCTCTACACCTCCAGCTTCATGACTTTCCAACAGCAACAATGTTAATCAAGACAAAACGGCAGAACTGTCTAAGCTCGGTTTTATAGTTCCAGTCTACAGGCGTGATGTTACCCTACTGATTACTGACAGACTGTCACCCGCCAAACAACCAATCACCTTTTAGAAAAGGGGGAACAACATCCACTTTATCCCCAGATTTGAAAGTAACGAGTAGTGAGAATCTTGATAGAAATGTAGTGAAGTAAAAAGTACAGTATTTGTCTTTAAAATGTAGTGAAGTGGAAGTCATAAGTTTCAAAATAAAATACTACTCAAGTGAAGTACAGATACTCAAAAACTCTACTTAAGTACAGTACTCAAGTAAATGTACTTAGTTACTGTCCACCTCTGCTACTCAGATGACCCATCTTCAGTTTCTTAACTAAACTCCCACTTTCTTGAGTATGTAGTCTGCTTTTGTCCTTGTTGGAGGCTCAAATGATCTGTTAGTTTCACAGCTTTTTAAATCCTCAGGTTAACTGTAGAGCAGTAATATTCGATTCCGTTTTAGGATTCGGCTCCCTCTGAGTCACTCACTAAACTGATCCGGGTGTGCGAGTCACTTGAGTCAGTGTTGCCAAATCGCCAGCTGAATCGTTTGTTTTTCATAGAAGAAAGTATATGTGGCTTGTGATGTGAGTAAACGCACTTCCAAATAAATGACAGTACCAAGACTAACAGAGTGGCAAAGATTTATTTTCTAGTGACGCTAGAGGAAGTTAACCGGCGGATTTACTCAAGCACTGACTTTGACAAGCGCTAACCCGCGAATCAGATTCAGCTATGTTTCCGGCTCTAGAAGAAGTTAACCGACAGATTTACTCATGGATGTGTGTGCTTCGCGCCGCGCTACTGATTCGACTGACTCGAGTCCCGTAGTCTACAAAGAGGATTCAACTCTGTAGGAAGTTCTTATGATCCCTCTTTTGACTGTGGTGGTGCAAACAAACTGCAAGTTATGACATTTTTAGCAGTTATACTTGCTACTACAGCTATATTGATCTTGTAATACGTTTGAAATGATAAGTATGTACGTGACGGGCTTATATTTTAGTCATGGTGTAGTTGGACTCGATGGATTCGGATTAATAGAGACCTCAGATTCGTGACTCGTGAGTTATTTTATGGATCCGGGTGATTCGTGTTAGAGAGTTTGGACCTAACTTAAAGGAGACCAGATGTAATTAATGTACGAATTGGTTGGAAGTTATTAGACCCACTTAAAGTAATAAGACCCACTTAAAATTTAAAATGGGAACAATGACATCTAGATACCACGACCTATTGGTCCAGAGGTGAGTATCTTAACCACTAGAGCACCACCACCATTGAAAGTGAAAGTGATTGTCACGGCGCACCACAACGAAATGTGACCTCTGTATTTAACCCATCCGTGAGGGAGCAGTGGGCAGCTAACAAACGCCCGGGAAGTAGTGTTTGGGGACGGTACCTTGCTCATGAGTAACTCAGTGGTAACTTTACTGGCCCTGGATTCGAACCTGCAACCCTCTGATCACGGGGCGAACACCCTACCATTATGCCACCAACTGCCCCATTGTTGCCCTTTACCTGTTGCTGCCTCACTAAACCGATGCGTAGATATTGAAAGTGAAAGTTCACCTGAGGTGCAGAGCTTGGGGATGGGTACCTTACTCATGAGTGCCTCAGTGGTACCTTTACTGGTCTGGGATTCAAATCGACGATGCTATGATCATGGGCTGACCGCCCCAACCAGGGGCACCACCATCAAAAACATCCTTTGCCACTACAGTTGCCACCCCTAAGTAAATTTTTATTACGCATACTATGTGTAAATATGTAGTCTAGATTTTTGAAAATTCACAATAGTTCATGACGTGAAAACGATTTTGTAGCAAGATACAGCTCTTTTGCCCTCGTAGCTTCCATATTCATATATTCATATTCATATATGCCCATGTCAGCTGCCCACTGCTCCTTCATGGATGGGTCAAATGCTGAGGTCACATTCAGTGCAGTGGGTGTCTGAGGCTTAAGACTTCTCAGGAAAAAATCTCTTGATCACCAGCCCATGACCAGAACCAATCCGCCCCCCACCAACACACCAGCTGAGTGGACGCCCCACAACAAGGTTGGTGTCATAAATAAACACTAACAAACATGACAGTGACACATTGGTTTAGATCTATATTTAACCTGACCCACATTGTTACTCCAGTTGGTGATGGAGAGGCGGTTAATAGATTTGTGATTAGTTCAATTCCACTTTCTGGATTTGTAGCTCACTTAAAGGAGCGTTATATAAGAAATATTTGCGTTAAAATGTAATTTGAAGCACGCAAATCGTGTTCATGTTTTGATTTTACGTTTAGCGCCACCCACCGCTATCGGCCAAATCACGAAGTCGGTAGCGTTTCGGCATTCGGGTTGCCAGTTATCACTGAGCTGCAGCTACAAGCATTCTGGATTACAAAAGTCTGAGGTTACTTTAACCAAAATGCCTTGCTATGACTCTCAAAAACGTCGTGACCAAAGCAGAAACAAAACGAGGATCTGCGTAGGAGGCGCGTTTGAAAGATGGAGAAGAAATTGAAGACAGAGGTCGAAGTGGCTAACTTTCTCCTGGACAGGTAAGATTTAGCCAAGGTTGGCTCACTTGTATCAGCACTAGACGTAGGGATGAATATTTTAAACATTTTCAACAGTTAAATAACGTTATTCGTGTTGGATCATAGATTGCAGGCCGTGTGTAGGTGGATCATCGAACCGATTGAATTGTTTGAAAACAACAAAAACGGTGACTTGTGACGGCTAACATCGGCATCGTGTTACGCGGAGACAGTGTGGTAACGGAGCAAACGTTAGCACGCTAATTATGGCAATACTAAACATAACAGACACTAGATTCGATTTTGGACACTGAGGGTTAGATGTAGATGTCTGCCATCTTAATGGACAAGTTTCTGGACATGTTCTATTGAACTTTTTCCTCATACATAACACACACACACACACACACTTCTCCAGTGTAACACAGCACATTGTCCAGGTAACCAGAGGTAATGGCTTGTTCTGGGCCGCCTGGCCACAGCCTGGACTCTGAATTTAGCACAGGCCACAGCGGCTTGACCCTAAAACCTCTGAGATGTGTGACCGGGTGTGAGATGTTCTGGATGACAGTCTGAGCCTGGAATCCTTACTTCTGATCACCAGCCCCTGACCACAACTGCCACACCTCTGGATCACAGATCGCTCCTCTGGTTTTTAAATGGAGCGTTGCATTGCATTGCAGTTACGATGGACTCTGAATTTACGTAAAAGTGGTATATTGTGGTAAAGGAGAATGCTCCGTGCGGCTCACGCTGTCTCATTAGCCTCGGCCTCCGAAGATTCTTCGCACACGACACGTATCCAAAATAAGATTCTTGAATCCAGTCTTTTCTTTTGATGTCTGTAACCTTACTACAACTTAGACTTTTACAAGCAAAAGATGAATATTTAAGACTTTACGTGGCCTGAGTTCTCGGCTGACTCTGTTACGTAACACTGTATAGAACGTTCATATAGAAAGTTCCAGAAATATTCAAATTAGAGTTCAAATTACTCGTATGTCAAATCAATTTTCCCCATTGAAATGAATTGAAATGCCATTAATCCGTTCTGGACCCCCCAAAAAACACTGCATTTTTTGTCACGTTTTTAAATAAGAAAAATGTGCTTATGGATAATGAATATTGTATAAAAACAATACAATAGAATGTACTGCAATAAACTGGTTTTATTACGTATAATGTACAGCATCTGCCTTGGAGATCAGACGACTTGAAGATGCTGACGAAGGTGGAGGAGAAAGGCTGAACTGAATAACCGAATCTTATTGGCTGATTTTTGCCCGTTTCGCCACGCTTTCCTTCCTTTCATCTGCAGGGGTTTTCGATAAAAACCTGTCCAATGTGGTCTGTTTCATCCTCCCTTTCAGCATGTTTCTGAAATGAGTCGTCATTAAATAGCGCCGTCGCACGCCCAGCTGGCTCGTAACCCACATTTTAGCTCTCAATTTAAAGCAAATAAACCGGCCGAGAGACGGCTCGTATCTCGAAAAACTCATTAGTTGGGACACTCGTAAGTCAAGGTACCACTGTATTCAACATTTTCATGCAACACAAAACGGCTCTAACACTCCCTTGCGAATGTGTGATGGTAAAAACTAAGCCTAAGGGCAGGAACAGTCCATCCTTGGGGTTAAACAGCACACTGAGGAGTCTAACATTAAAACATTTCTCTCTCTTTTTCTAAGATTTGTTCTTGTCCAAAATATTATAACTGTCGCAATCCGAACTGTGTTCAAATTTTAATTCAGCAGACAGCAATAGTGAGACGTGGTTTTATCAGTTACTACTGCCACATGTTCCTCCATCCAGTTGCGGCAAATGATTTCAACACAAGCCATTGATGCCCCGAATGATGAAACTGCCTGAAAGCTTGATACGAGATGTCCCGGATTCCCCTGACACGCACTATGTCTATTGAGGATTTAGTGGAGAAATCTGGAGCAGCGCACCGACCCCTGCGGCACACCCTGAGCGCACAGGTCATGGGCAGCTTTGTATGGGTTCTATCGTGTAATCTTCATGCAGATTTAGTCTGATGTTGGATTGTTACAGAATGACAAATGTGAAATATAAAATATTAATTTTAAAAAATGATAATTATGAGCAAAAATTTGCTGTGAAATGAACTGGAGTCTATAAGAGAATGGATGAAAGGAAAGAAATGAAGAAGAGAGAAGGAGGCGTATGAAGTGGTTACATTAACAGCTGGTAGCATCTGAGAGTGCTAAAATAAATATGCTACATTTTAGTGAAGACCACCTAGTGGGGACAAGACCACCTAAACCGAGACCGAGACAAGACCAAGACTCTGAAGGTGCGAGACCAAGTCGAGACCGAGACCAGACCAATGCACATTTTTCACCACAAAATCTAGGCAACATTGCATTTTTTTTTAACGTCCAGTAAGTTCAAAGGGGCAGTTGGTGGCGTAACGGTAGGGCGTTCGCCCCGTGATCAGAAGATCGCAGAGTAAAGTATCCACTGAGGAACTCATGAGCAAGGTACCGTCCCCAAGCACTGCTCCCCGGGCGCTGCGCTTGTTAGCTGCCCACTGCTCCTTCACAGATGGGTTAAAAGCAGAGGTCACATTTCGTTGTGGTGCACTGTGTGCTGTGCTGTGGTGTGTTCACAATGACAATCATTCACTTTCAAAGTCTTGAGATTCTGACGCTGTCCAAGTTATTAAAACACTAATTAATAATAATGCGAACGTCTGCATCGGTCTCAAAGAGTTAATAGAAATGTTCTCCGAGTTGTGGTATCGAAATAAAATCCCTCTTTGTACTCGTCCATGACAAAACCGAGTACAAACACGGCCGAGTCCGAGACGTTCAGAACCTTGCGACCGCACACGAGTACTACAACGCTAGGTTACAGGTAGTCTTCACTGTAAAATGAAAGAAAGGGTAGAACGATGAAGAAATAAAAGAAAGAACTCATTTGAGTCATCATTAATTCTGCATTTATTCCATAAGACTGGATCCCCCTGGTTAAGACCAGATCGACGAGAAAGAACCATGGAGGTGCAGAAATGAAGGAGGGAGACGTTGAATCACGAAATACTTACTTTTAGTTGTTTTGTGACGCAGTTCTTTTGTAAACTGTTACACTTTTGTCCGTATAAAAAACTCCGATTAGATTCTCTGGGAGTTACTTTACCTACATTATACAGCATCACAATTTTACTTTGACAATTTCCTCAAACATATCAGAGTTTATGTCTTAAAGGTGTTTAAGGACAGTCTACCTCACATCCACACACTCTTTCCTCAGCTACGTCTGCGCTGGAAGACGACGCGAGTCCCGCTCAGACGAACACCAGGTGCGTGTCCTCATCGATGCCGTACTTGCCCTTGTGCTCCTCGAACAGCTGCACGAGTTCGTCCATGTAGAGCTCGTGAAGGGCGCTGAGCTCCTCCGATGTGGGCTTCTCCCTTTTCTCCACCTTGATCGGTTTTCCCACTGCACAGCCACAAACATGCAAGTGTATGTTACTCACTTTACAAAAGTAACACAATTACAGTCATGTGTTACTTTCTGCTGTAACACAATAATGTAAGACATTACTAAGGCATTTTCAGTAATATTAAACTCATTAAACATTTCGGTAACGCATGCTACAACACGTTTTAAACCCCCAAGTTTAGTGCTGTTTTTAGTGCTTTTATTTAATAAATAATCAACACTGCAAGACCCCCGGCACGAGAGGAAAATTGGAGGAGTAAAGAGCCTTTTCTGAGATTGCTGCGGCTTAAAATTGGCTGATTTTGCGGTAGTTTTTGTAAAATGAAGAAATTGCGTCAAAAGTTGCCGGGTTTTTAGGCGTTTTGTTGCAATAAAGTTGTGGGAGCAAGTCAAAGTTGAGGAAAGAAGCCCTTTAAAATGATTCCTTAACAATTAAAACCACTATGCGCCCTGCGGTGTGTTGGCCCTCGCCCAGGGATGGTCCCCGCCTCTCTGTCGCAGTGCCGGGATAGGCTCCGGTGGCCACCGCCACCCCGATAGGGATTAAACGGTTCAGATAACGACCGCCTGACTGACAAAACCACTGTTATTTGTGTTAACCTTTAACCATTTAGTTCTTTTTAAAGGGAAATCTGAGGCGTTTTTAATCCCACTTTCCCCCCGACTTCCAAACGTAATAAGGAAGCGAGTTCGCTGACTAGTGTTGCGCAGGTCGGCTTTTTTTTTTAAACACCTGCCCCAAACCGACCCGTCAGGAGATCCAAACCGCCCTGCCCAACCCGCAAAAATACGCGTGGATAATGACCCAAAACCCGACCTGACCCAAGGGGGAAAAAAAAAAAAGAAAAAAAAACCCAGTGAGCCTGTATTGCCATGGAACCTACCAATGAAGTGTCATTTGTGACACTGTGACCCATAGATGACAGATTTGTGCTAGATTCGCATTGAAGATGATGACACAATTTTATGCAAGATTAACGGTGTACTAAACAACAAAGAAACCAAAAGATCGATTTTTACCTCGTTATTTATTGAAGTGTTGCGGAAAATTGCACGAAAGACATCTCTCTCGCACACACACAAACACACACAAGCGCGCATGTATGCAAAACACACTAGTTGTCAAAACTGTAACATCTGATGTAACATCAGATCTGAGAACTCTATCAGACTTGAATGAACTTAGGTCTTCTTTTAACTTAATTTTGTCTACAATGAAGTAGAGCAGAGCATACTTGACCGTGATATTTCACCAAACTAGTAGCTAAACCTACAAACTGAAAACTCCAAAATTTAAAAATATACACCGACTGCATTTATGAAAGCTGTTTGGAAGCACTGTGGAGAAAGAGGATGGAATCCACCGTGCCGGGGTTTAGCCTATTTCGACGTGTTTCCACCACGCGACCTGCTGAACTGAACGCGCGCCCGCTCGATGCGCTGGTTGCAGGAACGCAAAGCACCGCTCTTGCCAGCATCGAGAGGGGAGGTAATTCGAACCCTGTTTACAACACGTTTTGATCGATAATGAAATGCGTTTTGTAACTTTTTGACCTGCCAGTCCGCACCCACGATATTTAAAAAATGTCTGCCCTAAAACCGCCCTCACCAGCGGTTACATCACTATCGCTGACGTATGGCTCAATGCTTTGCGGGAAACGAAGACGACTGGTCAAAATTTTCAGTAAAGTTGCGGAAATTAGTCAAAATTGCACGGGGATGGGCTGAATTTGCGTTAGTGGTTGCGATCGCAACATCGCGAAATCCTGGAGGGTCTGAAAAGGACTATTTCAGGCTAGAAGTTGGGGATGCCATCAACACACAGTCAGTCTTTCCATGTTTTCTATGAAAACTTGTTTTGTTTGACATATTTTCATTTATAGTTGTTCACTCATCAACCTGCAAATGTGACAAGAAAGAAAAAAAGGAAAAGACTAAAAGGAAAAGTGATAAAACTGGTTGTTGTGCAAAAAGGTTTGACGGGTTAGACTTTTTCCAGAAAGCAACTCTCGAACGAATGCTAACGAATCCTATCACCAATATTAATATCTGCCAGCACATTTTGGAAAACACAAAGCTATGTTAGAAGCAAAGTTCAGTTTTCAGGTTTATAACAATCCGTATATCGATAGATCGATTCAACGATCAACGAGCCCATAGCGTCAACCCAAAACAAAAACCTAGACCAGAAAAGGGGACTGTATATGTAAACATAGCTAGACAAACGGTCCAAGTCGGTCAACAGTGGCAAGGTAAACAGCAGGCTCGGTGGAACACGGTTAACGCTAATTGAATTATTTTATATGCAAATGTGGCATTTTGTGGTAAGCAAGCGACACTATTATGCAAGCATCGTGTCCTACTTGCAATTTATAATGTACATTACGTTTGCATAGGAAGGGAAAACGGGGTTCGAGATCTTGCTCACTGACCCAACGGTAGGGATAACGTTAATAAATTAATTTGACCTGACATCACCACTTGTATATTTTTATGACCGTGAATCGTAACGCATGGAAAAACTTAAGGTCTGATTGCTGATGCAACCCCTCCATCAGATGACAACAGCGTGCATCGGCCAGCACGGGGCCTGAGAGGATTCGAGATAGAGCTGCTGCATTGCTAAAGAGCATAACACACACTGGACTGCTCTGTCGCAATGTGTGGGACAAATTACAGAAATAGAAAGACGGGGGGAGAGAGAGAGAGTGAGAGAAAAAAAAGAGTTGACAGATGGCACACAGGTCATAATGAGTCAGGAGATCGTCTCTGGGATGGGGCAAAGGGTTTATAGTAGCCTTGTCCGGAGTACGAATTACGCCTCCGCAATTGGGGGTTGGGGGGTTGGTCGACTTTCTGAGGCCAAGTCATAGGAAGTCACGAGCAGCTACTGCACTAACACGCGTATGGCTCCCACATCGCACGTGTTCGGGTTCAATTTATTCAGGAAAAAAATGAGAATGAAAACATTACATTCCACAGTTCATCTCCGTCAATTCAAACTGAGCATGATGGATGTTAGCTCATCAAAATGAGCGCTTAACTAGAGAACTATCCATCAACCGTAGCTGGCTTCAGGTGGTTACTAACATTTACTAACACACGACAAATGGTACCTGGACAGGCTAAACAGAGTAAATGGATCAGAATGAACAAGATGGTTGTTAATAGCAATGGTACGGTCCATATGTCCATGCATGGTGAAAATAGTACTTGTATTATCAGTTTTTTACAGTAACAGAAGAATATACTGAATGTTTCAACCCCCCCCTCCCAAAAAACTGAGGCCTCATCGGCTAAACGTGTTGGAAAAGTGGATAATGTAGCTAACTGAAAACAACTGTAGGCCCACATAAGCTCATGATGACGCTAATACACAGTAAAGTTGAACTGTTTTTTTGAGACATGGCACAGGGTTTTAAACAGAGCATTTGATTGTGGGAAAAGTGGCTAACATCGCTAACGCTAATACACCACTCTCGGTTTTCACTCCGACAAAATTAGCATTTTGAGACAAGTGTTTAAATGAGTTAGGAGACCACGTCTGGGATGGGACAGAGGGGTAAATATGATCTCATCTACTAAATAGAGAATCTGATGTTTAAAAAGTGGCTGACTATAAATTTTAAAAAAAAGAAGAAAGAACGTCACCAGCTCTGGCTAACGCTAATACACCACTGTCAGTTTTCACTCATTTTTTAGCCCGATTAGCATTTTGAGTCAAGGGTTTAAAAAGTTAGGATACCACGTCTGTGAGGAAAGAGACGGGTAAATATGACCTCATCTACCTCATCAAAAACAGAGAATTTTACACTTAAAAAGTGGCTCACATAGCTGACAAAAATCTGAACTAATGAGGAAAGGCACCAGCTCTGGCTAACGCTAATACACCACTGTCAGTTTTCACTCCTTTTAGCCAGATTAGCCTTTTGAGTCAAGGGTTTATGTCTGTAAGGGAAGTGAGGGGTAAATCTTTCTATGTCTCTAATGTCTCTCTTTCTACTTCAACTTTTATATTTATTTCTCCATTTCTAGTTTAAAGTGTATATTTTATATTCTATTTATATATTGTTTATTCTATGTGCCTTATTTGTTCTTTGTTCCTTGTTTTTTGTTGTTTGCACTGTTAAAACTGGAGCCACGACGTCTCATTTCTCTGTATACCTGTACAGTATATAGCAGAGATGACAGAGTTTACTTTGACTTTGAAATATGACCTCATCTACCTCATCAAAAACAGAGAATTTTACGCTTAAAAAGTGGCTCACATAACGGACTACAAACTAAAACAAATTAGTAAAGGCACCAGTTCTTGCTAAAGCTAACTCACCACTGTCAGTTCTCACTCAACTGGAGCCAAATTAGCATTTTGAGAGAGCGCACAAGGTTTTTATGACTTAGGAAATCTCTGAGAGGTGGCAGAGGGTTAATTATAACTTTCTCTCCTAAAATTGTTGGAAAACTCTGAATCAACACAAATGAGGAAATTAACGTCCCAAGCAAATGTTAATATTTCCTTATCAGTTTGAAGTAACGGTCAATGAACTTGAACAAGTTCCAACATGGGAAAGTTAGAAAGACTTTTTGCAGTGTAATATAGTGTCATTGCATCCAAAGCGCCCTTCATGAGCTCATCAGTTTAAACGTGTGTGTGTGTGTGTGTGTGTGTGTGTATAATGTTACACAAATGACCACAAGACCTACCAACAGTGGTGATGGGTTTCCTGTACGGCATAAGGCCGAAGCTGTACTGGAAGATCCCTCGAGCGTGGAACAATGGCAGCGAAACACCCATGATGCTTTGCAGGTGGTCCTGGATCCACCGCAGCCACGTACCTGGGGGGTTGGCAATCTGGTCGTACACCTCGTTTTCGCCGAAGGAATAAATAGGGACCAGACTGGCGCTAACGAAGGAGCAGAGGGGAAAGCACACGGTTAAGTTAGAGTGTTTTCACATTTATGAAACGCTGCTTGAAATCCACATCGCCCTAATGAATTAAGCAGTGAAACTAAACAAATCCTTCGCTAAAGTATGATAAAGACTGCTGTCCCTAATTCGGTAAATTGAAGTGTGAAGACAGTTGATCAACAACCAACACACACTGACACATTCCCATGACTTGGCAAGTTTTCAAAGTCTCGAGACGCGTTATTCCTCTCTTTCTTTGAGACCCTGTGGAGGAATATTTTACAGAATATTGTACAAACATTCACAAAATCCATTACCATGACAACCAAACAGTGATCCTGCAAGAAACTTTCTTACCCGTACTCCATGGCCAGCTTGATGAAGCCTTTTTTATTGGCCAGGAGCACAATGTGTTCACCTGGATGAGAATCCAGAGCTTCAAGCGCACCGCCCACTGCAATGACCACAGCGTTTCCACCACCTTCTCTACGGAGCAGGTAGCTGGCACTGTCCTTGTCGGAGGGGATCAGGCCTGAAACACACACACACACACATTTATACCGTCTCCTAGCACCTAGCATTAAATTTTATTACTAACATCTACCTTGTTGATGCACCTTACAGACCCAAATCCCATCTGTATTTGAACACAGTATGTACTGTTTAAGTTCTACACATCTCCTGTTTTTGTAACCCTTATCTGAGATCCTGAACACGTTAGCCGACAGCAGCACTAATTTAATTCTGCACCCAAACCATCCCGATCAAATTGATTCTAAGACCTCAAATGTACCCAAACTACAGTCAGTCCACAACGTCAGCTGTGTTTATTTGCATTCGCAGCATTAACCTGACGCTCTTAAACAGAGCTACTTATTTACACCGTGGAGCAACTTGGGGTCAAGAGTCTGGCTGAGGGGCCCATTTAGGCTCTCTCAGGGTTCTAATCCCCAATCATATGGTGACAAACACAGGGTTTTAGTCACTCAGGGCACTGCATCACCACCACCTTAGATCACACAGACAAAATTCAAAACCCTTGGAGTTGAACTTTAAAAGACTACACTGATGCAAACTGTCCTGTGTCAGCACTGCAGTAGCCTTTATGGTTACTGTTTCAAGTCCAGGAGCGGTAAAGGTACCACTGAGGCACTCATAAGAAAGGCACCGTCCCCAACCACAGCTGCCCCCTCACCGATGGGTCAAATGCAGAGGTCACATTTCACATTTACAGCATTTAGAAGACGCTTTTATCCAGAGCGACATTTCCAGATGAGATGTACACTTCAGGTTAAAGGTCTTGCTCAGGATCCCAACAGTGGTTTTAGGCTCTCCTTAGATTTGACCCTTCAAATGTATGGTGACAGAGCTTTATTAACACAGAGCTTCAATGGTGACCAACCTAGCGTTACTGACCTCCACTCATGATGAAGTCTCTGAAGAACGGAGCTCTGAACCAGAGAGGCAGCATGAGCAGGTAGCTCTCCAGTCCAGGAAAGAGCGTACTGAAGCCCGTGGCCTGCGTGCAGAAGTTGGTGAAGGCTCCAGCCACCAGGATGCCGTGGGGATGGAAACCCAGGATGTAGTTCTGCCTGGCGTCCAGATCAACTGTTTTCACCAACTGCACGGTAGAACATAGGCAGGGGAAAGGCTTTTATTTCTCAAGGAAGTGCTTATTGAGGATGAGGATTCGTTAGAGTCAAACAGACTGTACACTTACAAGGAGCCATATACTAGGATAAATTCAGCCCACTCCATGACTGTGTTAATTAAAAACAGAGAACACTACGCTCAACTATTAATTAAAAACCAGTAAAAAGGTTATTTTTAGACCACGCTTAGACAGTGAAGAATATGAGCCTCCTGAAGGTTCCTCTTTTCACAGTGCACCTCCTGTCTTAGGGTGTTTTCACATATAGTCTTCTTTAAAGGAACCAAACTCAGTCCTCTAGAAGTGGTCCAAAAAGTGGGCCAACAGAAAGAGAACTCAGTTCTCTTTATGTTCACACTGCGAGTTCATTTGAAAGGGGACTCCGTTCTTTTTCTGCTCCACTTCAGCTCAGATGGGGCTTCAGTCCTTTTCCTGTTCATACTTAATTCTAATGGAGCTCTCAGACCTTTGCTGCTTTGTATTCTGGGTAGTTTTCAAATCAAACAAAAACTGTCTAAGCGAACCAGAAGCGCTTTGTGTTCATAAGGCGCAAGTTAAACGAACCGCACTGAGACCACCTACCAATAAAAAAATGCTTAAGTATGAATAGAAAAAAGACTGAGGCCCCATCTGAGCTGAAGTGGAGCAGAAAGAGAACCGAGTCCCCTTTCAAATGAACTCGCAGTGTGAACGTCAAAAGAACCGAGTTCCCTTTCTGTTGGTCCACTTTTTGGACCACTTCTAGAGGACTGAGTTTGGTTCCTTTAAAGAGGACTATATGTGAAAACACCCTCAAAGATAATAACCCAAAAGTTCATCAGCATCTCTCTATCTTTCACCCTTTTTCTGGCTCAGCAATCAGTGCATGGTACATGTGCATAAACAGACTCAGTGGGTCAGTGATATATGAATTCTGGCTCTGTTCCAGGCATGTGTTTCTGGAAAACATTGCATCCAGCAGCTCAGTCATCGATCCTTGATCAGTTCTCCACACCCTAAAAGCTTGAGTCTGATCTTTATTGGACTGTTAGTGACGCATCTCAGAGGGTCATCCCAGACTCAGAAGCCCACCCAACCCACCCAACTTCTTGATATGGCGGTGGGGGAATTACAGGGTCAAGGTCAGCAGGCTCAGAGAAAAATAATCTGCATTGCGCCTATCACACGCCTGAAAAACAAGAGTGAACTTGTGAACTTCACAGGAGGATAAATACTTGTGTTAAAAGTCCACTTTCAGCTTTCATTCACGATTAGATGCTTTAGTGGAAGGGCCATTTCGCTTTTTAGTACGGTGGCGCCTGGTTTAAAAATTAGACTAATGTTTAAGCTCATGAAGGGACATCATATTTGTCTTTTACAGTGCAAACAGTTTCTTTTTCAAAGCCGGTCCTGCTGCTTTAACCTCTTCAGGGTTTCAGTCCCGGCCATATGTTTGACTTCTTAATTTACTGAGAACGGCAATAAATAGTAATTAAGCTAATTCAAAATCCAATTTTAAAATGAAACGTTCTGTAACTAAACGTCGCTGTTTTCAACTTTTTATGAATGTTTTAAGAGAGCCCATGTCAAATTTTGTACATTTCTCAATTCCATGCAGCTTTTTACAGTATTTTTATGAATGCAGCGTAGCTTTCAACACACTTTTATTCACATAGCCTTGTGTTTCTTATTTGAATTTGACTAATTTAATCATTCATATAGATATTATAACAATACTTTGAGAAGCCACTGGAATATACATAAAGCACATTTGATTTCCGTCGTTGTGACTTCAAGTGGTTTAGCCTAGAGTTTAGTAACTCTTCAGCTATGAGGCAATCTGCCTTAATCTGATCAGCTCAAGTTGTTCTGGCCCTGTAGCTGAGGTCAAGTGTCATCCATTGTTCAGCAGCTGGTCTGTACTTTGGTCCAGTTCTCACTCTGAAGTCCAGAAACCCTGCTTTCCCTACTGAGTGTGAACGGCACAGGCCCAACGTTTCATCATTCGTCTGAATCCCTCGGCCTCGCACGTCTCTCTCTCTCTCTCAGCGAAATTTCCCCAGATCAGAAGACCCCCACACACTTGTAACGCCCTTCAAACAGCCGACACCCAGCCTGGAATGCAGAATTGATGACGGTGGTCACAACGGTGGCGAACTGATTTTCTCGGTTCAGAGAAAAGCTCACTCGTTAATTATGCCTCCAAATCTCCAGAGAGAATGCATTTTTGTGTGACGTTCAGACTCGTTCACCCCTCTAGCATCACATGTGTCATGTGTCATGGGAGTCCGTTGAATGAAAATGATTTTCTTTAAAGCGATGAATAACATTTTAGCCCTGGCGATCTGGTTCTAGCTGGTCTCCAGTTGAAACTGCTCAGTAAAGACACTGATGATGTGTCCAGCTGTGTTTGGGTTCCATTAAACGGTTCTGGTGCCTTTACTGGCCTGGCAAACCACCATAATCCATGTTCCTGACCCTTGATGCCAAACTACCAACCAGGGGGTCCTCCTAAACCATCTTAAATCCTGATGAATGTAATTCCTGGTTTGTTGTTCATGGATTAAGCCTAGTCTTGGACCAATGGAGATTGACCATTCAAACTCAAAACTAGTCTAGGACTAAGCTTAATCCTTGACTCCGAAATTGGCCCTAGGGGCTGGTTTCTTGCTCATGGATTAAGCCTAGTCTTGCACCAAGCTATAGTACCAATGGAGATTTACCATTCAAACTCAAAACTAGTCTAGAACTAAACTCAAACCTTGACTGGAAAATTGGGTTCTTGCTTGTGGATTAAGACTAGTCTTGGACTAAATTATAGTACCAATGGAGATTTACCATTCAAACTCAAAACTAGCCTAGGACAAAGCTTAATCCTCGACTCCGAAATTGGCCCTTGGGGCTGGTTTCTTGCTCATGGATTAAGCCTAGTCTTGGACCAAGTTATTGTACCAATGGAGATTTCCCATTCAAACTCAAAACTAGTCCAGGACTAAGCTTAATCCTCGACTCCGAAATTAGCCCTTGGACTGATTTCTCGCTCATGGATTAAGCCTAGTCTTGGACCAAGTTAATGTACCAATGGACTAGGACTAGGCTTAATCCTTGTCTGGGAAATTGGTCTTAGAGTTTTACGTCACCTAAGAACACACATTTTCAGCATTGGTCTATGTAGAATAAGCTCAGAGCCCAGCCTAAAGATTTTCTAATACACTTATTAACTGGAAATTTAAGGCAGCTGGCTTTAAAATTGACGAACGACATTAAAAATCTTTTTACTGGCGGTCAAAACTTTCTCTTTAGCAGATCACATATAGCACTGCTGCTGCTGTGGCAAATCAGAACACTGCGTCGCAAACAAAGTGTCTTTTTTGTTTTCTGATAGTGTGAAGTACTCCCGTGCTTTCAAAGCTTTCAGAAACTAGTACACTGAACATCTTTAGTAACAAGTTGAAATGTCGACTGGAGGTGTAATATTGATACAGAACAGACTGTAATAATTTTTAGATGCATGTTGGAAGCCTGAATTACTCATACAGTGTTGCACTACAACAAAACAGCCCCTTTTAGTAATGATCTACTTGCTCCGATTGCTTGTTTGGATGTTGTTATCTCTCACCTTTGAGCCCAAAGGTCTGAACCTTAACCCAAACCTGAATTCATGTTTGTGTGTGCGTCACTGTGCAACACTAAACATGTTAAAAGCGATAAAAGGCAAAGCTGCCGCCTGCCCCGTCCTCCCCGCCGTAAGACACGGATGGATCAGATAAGACGCTGTCCGTACCAAGTCCTTACATCACTACACGATAACGACAATTTGATCAAATATTACCTTGATAAACACCACGTTCTGTACACAGTGCTTTCAAAAACAACCACTTCAAGGCAATATAACCTGTAGTAAGAGATTTCTGTCAGTTATGAGATAGAAGACATTACCGACGGGGCGGCACCATGGCACAGTGGTTAGCACTGCCGTCTCACAGCGAGAAGGTACCGGGTTCGATCCGCGGGTCGGCCGTAGGGCCTTTCTGTGTGGAGTTTCTCCCCGTGTGCGCGTGGGTTTCTGCCGGGGACTCCGGTTTGCTTCCACGGTCCAAAAAGCACACAATATAGGTTCATTTGCGACTCTAAATTTGCCCCGCAAGGTGTTGTAATGAGAGCGTGATGGAGCGTATGGATTCAGTTCAGTGAATGACTTAAATATAGTGGTGGTGGATAAGCAGTGGTTAAGAACCTCGCCTCTGAACTGAGAGGTTGCGGGTTCGAACTCTACCACCATTGGGTTCTTGAGCAAGACCCTTAACCCCAAGTTGCTCTCAGAGAAACCAACCCTGAAATTAGGAAACAGACCACGCTTTTAGAGCTGAAACGATTATACAAATAACTCGAATAATTCGATGACAAAAAATGGTCGAGGCAAATGCATAAATGACATTTTTCGCGATGTAAACACGCCCTGTGTTTGTGAGCGTGTTAGCATGAGCTCCATTACTTGCTTAAACGCTCCAGTTCAGTTTAAATGTCCCCTTTATTACAGACACAACGCATATTGTATTATACCTAATATTTTATTACGTAAATATTATAACTAATAGCGTTCTACTCACAATACAGCAGTTTACTGAGATTTTCCCCGAGATTTCCCATAGTTTACATGCGCCCAACGCTTTAATGTGACGCTGCAACGGGAGGCGCGCAGGGGATTGTGGGAAATGAGGTTTTCTTCCAGGAAGTCCAGAAGCAGCTCATTTTATAGACCAAATTGGTTCAAAAATGACTCAAAACTTCAGTATTTCTTCATTTTGAATTGATCAGATTTTTAAAAAACATTTTATAATGTTATAGTGTAATCAATAGGTAAGAAGAAATATAGAACATTTATTTACAAATTATTAAATATTCTGATGGACAACAAATGGGTAAAAAAGTGTTTCTGCAATAGAAAGTTAAGCCATAGAATGCATAATAAAAACTCTGCAACTCGACAACTAAACAATATTCTTACTATTTCAGTAGTTATATTTACAGTCAGTTTTTTTTATCAGAAATGTGCTGATTTACACATCAAACTATGACAAATTTGAGTAGCACAGGATGTCCTGAATGCAAAAACATAAAGCGTGTGTGGATAACTGCTACTCACACACTAGAATAAGCCTAAAAACAAAGGTATTGTCTTTCTGTTTTTGAAAAAGGATTTTATCCGATTACTCGATTAATCAATAGAAAATAAATTGATAGAATACTCGATTACAGAAAGAATCAATAGTTGCAGCTCTAGACGCTTTGGATAAAAACCTCTGCTAAATTCCGTAAATGTAAATGTGATCTAGTAGGTTGTAGGTTCAAATCCAGCGCTATCTTCCTGTCACAACGACCACCACTGGGTGCCCGGGCAAGTACCCCTAACCCTAAGCTGTTCTACTCTGACTGTCTTTCGAGAATGGAAGTCACCCTGAATAAGTGCCTCTGACAAACTTCTTGGAATTAAAAAAAAAATTGGTTTAGAAATAATAATTTAATCATTTTGAACTTAACTGCAATAATTTATTGACTTCAATTTTAGTGAATTTCCACTAAAGTGAAATTTCCAAGTGTGACATAACCAACCTCAGTGACGTCAGAGTCACATGAAATGTCTCCATCTACAAAAGCATCACTGACACTGCAGCATGAGATTTAGTTGATTTACTTCTGCGGTTGGTCTTTATCATCAAAACCATCCTGAAAGTGGAATTTAAACCCTGTGTTGGAAAAACACAAGCAAAAGCCATGTTTGCCCCAAAGTCTGCATCTTGGTATAGGAATAGAAGAACGGCTCTGTGGAGGCCAAATCATTTTCTGATAAGCAAACTAACAATCCATCTCCTCCTGTTGGCTAAGAAACCAGACACGCTCCGCTGTACCCTAAGAAAAACCTAGAAGTGTTCTAATTACAAATGCAATCAGCCTTTAAAGATAAGCCCAGTTTAAATCTCTACGCTGAAGCGTGGAGCTGAAGCACACAGGCCACTAGATGGCAATCTCGTTTTATGAAGTAACCTTAGGGCACAATTCCCATCATCATGCTGCTTGCTCTTAATTCTCACGGTACAATGAATCCAATGAACGCATTAAGTCCAGATAAAAAGGACACTAAGTTAAAATAGAAATGTAGAAATTTAGAGTGAAAATCATAATACGGTTAAAAAGGAACATTGTTTGCATGACGGTAACTATGATCATTTCTATTAAAGCTAATCGGTTAGTAAGATTAATTACTATTATACTAATCAACCTAGCAGCAGTACTACTACTACTACTACTACTACTAATGATAATAATAATAATGGCGTCAAAAGGAGGGGCAGTTGGTGGTGTAACGGCAGGGTGTTCACCCTGTGATCAGAAGGTCGCAGGTTACCGCCAAGGTAGTCATGAGCAAGGTACCGTCCCCGAGCATTGCTCCCCGGGCGCTACTCTTCTTAGCTGCCCGTTGCGCCTTCACGGATGGGTCGGATGCAGATTTTCACATTTCTTTGTGGTGCACTGTGTGCTGTGCTCACAATGACAAATTACCACTCACTTTCACTCTCAAATAGTATTTACTATAATTATGTTGCTGCTGCAGCTACAACTCCTACTACTACCTTTAATAATAATAATAATAATGATAATAATAATAAATTATTATTATTATTGTTGTTGTTAAAAGAACTGCTTTAACGTTGCAGTAGTACAAAATTTCTTTTTTTTTTTTTTTTCGGCAGTGCAGGGAGAAAGAGCTGATGGTACGAGACACATCAATTTATCTCTACTTTAAATATGTGGGCAGCTACACCTGAGTGTCCGGCATGGGCAGGTGTTTGTACTCACCTGAATGGGGAAGTAATTCCTCATGTGTTTCCACAGGGACATGTGGCACAACGCTGCAACTTTCCTCCCACCGTGCCCCGGGGTGTCATAATCGATAAACCACCAGGTGGCATACAGCACGCTGATCAGCCAATAGCGCGTGAAGAGGAGGTAGAGGAAGAGCACTATACAGCATGGAGCTGGGGATGGGTCAGCAGAAACACACACATACACACACACACTACAGGTAATTGCAAAGTTGATACAATGACACATTATTACACATATATGCCACCGAGGCTTCCATTCTCACAATGTTTTTTTTTGTATAATCAATGTAGAAAAATGCCTGATGCCACTGAGGGCTGCATCTAAGTCTGTAGTCTCCCAGGACTCTAGCCTATTGTCCTCCAGTCACCGGCCTATTGTCCCTGTCCCCAGGCTCTGCCTATATCCCGTGTCTAAAAAAAATCTAGTAATATATGAGACACTGAAGGCACTTTACCACTGTGCAGCTTCACCTGGACGATGCCCAAGCCTCCTTTCTTAATCAGCACACTCACCACATGTTAATTTAAGTGCTGAAGGATGCAAAAAAGAATTTAACAGAGATAGGGGCTGATTAAGAGGCCAGATCTGAAAGGGTTTTAGCAGGACATTAGGGTTCGATTACAACTTTTTAAAGAAAGACGTCCAGAGATGTCCAAAGGACGGCGCCATCTTTACAGCACAGTGTCCTCGACATTGGGTCATGGGATTCACACAGACAACAGGATGGTGGCCCCTGTTGGACCCACCTTTAACATCTTTAAAATCCAAAACCAAATTTCCTAGATGGTGTTTTATTCAAGTACTGGTTAGATCTCTGTGCCTCCTTGGAAAACGGATGTCAATCAAGCTAAGTGCTCGGCAAAAAAGGCCCTCAGCATTTGCCTTTGATCATTCCCTATACCATCCAGTTGTGCAACAGTTCACTGCATGCTATCAGATTGCACCTTATCACTTCAGTGCTCAGAGAAATAAAGGCAAACGACAAAAATCATGTTTTGACTGCGAACGCTTCAAAAAATGCCTATGCACAAGTCCTAATTTGTATTGTGAGGCGCTACCTACGAAGTATATCAGCCAGAGTAACTGAGGATGCTTTCATTGAAGGACAGGATGCCAGAAAGACTCAAAAGAAACCAAGTCACACTCACCCAAAGCCAAGAAAGAAAAGACCCACAGAAGCACCACGGCCGTCTGTAGTCTCCTCTCCAAAGGTATGTTTGTTGGAGCAAAGTCGATCTTCATATTTCAGGTGAGACAGCACCAGCCACGAGGGAGGCAGCGGAGTGTTGGATCTATCCAGCGCAGATCTCACCTCTCTGGGGTCAAAGTCTGTCTTCGTCAGACACCTTCCTCTCCTTCTTCTCTTTAGACGTCTTATCTGAACTTTCAACTCCGTGTATTGGGTCATTATCCACGAGCCGCTCCCTCTAACGCTTGATTCAGACTTTTGACCTAAATGCAAAGGTCTGGGTATTAGAATGCTTACAGTGGCATGTGAATGAAGCTAAAACGGATGCTTACGAGGCTATGAAGTCACAGCATGCGTGTTGCTACCTGTGGTTTATATACGCCCGTGTATCTTTATTTAAAGGAACCCTGATTGCATGCACCTACTGTACAGTATATACACACTTGCTTTCAAATAACAAATGAAATGATTGCACATTTAGGAGGAGGGGCACCAGGGTTGCTTTTAAGTAAGCAGGTGTGGATGGGGGAGGGCCCCCAATAGAATAGAACAGAAGGGCCATCTGGTCCCCTCGCATCCAAAAATAAATACTCCCTTGAGATGAACAGCAACTATGGCAGCATTTATTATTTGGAATTATGGCTGTGTACTCAAATGGAACCATGAATGAAACAGAACATTTTGAGTTTTGTTTTTGTATCCTTGATCTCAATGATTTGAAAAGGTCAAATTTGGATTTGCTAATAAGCAGCTATTCTGGAATGTATAAGACATTTAATTTGAGAAATGAGACAGGATTTCAGATGAGTCCTCAAAAAGCCCATTCAACAAGGGACATTTCTTCTTGCCCTTTTTCTGCTTCATGTATTACGGTTGTTACAAATGTGTATTCTTTTTTTCTGGCTATTAATCTGTTTTGCACATCTGTATAATCTCTACGTTGATCTGTCTAATGACTCATTACTCATGTAAACTGAAGGTCCTGAATGTGTTTCACTGTTTTCCTGCTGCATTGTGATACTGCATTCTTAAATTAAATATTGTACAGTATTGTGTCTCGTTGTGCTGTATTGTACTTCTTATACCATATTTTCTTATTTTTGGCGTGAGTGTCCATACTGGAAATAAAGTTATTTATTTATTTATTTATTTATTTATTGGACAACAGCGATTTTAAGGTGGAACATCCATCTCGCTTTCCACCGTTATTCCCACGTCCCCGCTCTCAGCCAATGGCAGCAGCTCTCGCCTCTCCGTCTCCGCCCACTGCGGTGGTTGCGCGCGGATGACGTATATAACCGTGTGCAGGTGTTTGGGCTCCGCCCCCTTTGTGCGCGTCCCCGCCGCGGATGCTGAGGCGAGGCGCGCGCCCGTATTCTCCCGTTATTTGTAAATGGGAACGGAGCGGAGTGCAACGGGGACGTTTTAGCGCGACGGAAAAACGGATTTTTAAGCAGTAATGATATCAAGATCTGCAGTCATTATCTTTGTTAAAGATCAGAACTCATTTTTTGGTCGTTTTAGAATTTAGCAGAGAGTTAGTAAAACGTGTTTTTTTTTTGTCCTGCTCGGAGGGTGGGGAAAAAAAAAAAAAGGCCTGAGAAGCGGAACCGAATCGAAGCGCCAGGGTTCTACCGGTTACATAACGGCAGCATGGCGTGGCCGTGCATCACCCGGGCGTGCTGTATGGCTCGCTTTTGGAACCAGCTGGACAAGGCCGACATCGCTGTGCCCCTGGTCTTCTCCAAGTACTCGGACCTGTCCGAGATGCAGCATCTGCAGCTCCAGCCGCCGCCGCCTCCGAAGCAAACGCGCACCGGCCAACCTCGAACCGACACGGTCGCCATAGAAACACAACCGGCTCACAGCGCGGGCGCGCAAGAGGTCGTAAGCAAGGGCCCGGGCGCGTCCGCGTCCGCGTCCTCGGCGGCCGGCGAGAGCGCGCCGGGCTCGGTAATGCGCCAAGATTTCAAACACTGGAAAGTGCGTCCGGAGCCCAGCTGTAAGCCCAAGAACGAGTACCATGAGCCTGAAGTGCCGTTCAATAATGAGACGCAGTACCAGAAGGACTTCAAGCCGTGGCCTATACCGAAACGGGGCGACCATCCCTGGATCCCCAAACCGGGTCCGGACGAGCGGCTCCCGGACGCGTCCAAACGAAGCGCAGAAGCGGACAGCGGCGTGGAGAAGAGCCAGACCGCCGACAAAGTGCAGGAGAAGGAAATTCTGTCCGGGGAGAGGAAAAAGAGGCAAAGCAGGAAGGTGGAGAAGAGAGCAGCGAGGCCGGAGGGAGGAGATGGAGGAGGAGGAGGAGATGGAGGAGCAGGAGATGGAGGCAGGGCGGCGGCGGACGCGCTCAACCAGCAGATCAGGGAAGAGGGGACGACGGGAAGCTCGTACAGGTGAGAGAGCAGGGCAGTGTGTCTGTGAAGCTACACCGAGTTGTGGTCCTGAACACGGGTCTGTACACACACTGGACACTGGTGCATGTGTGGGGGGGAAGTCTTTAACTTCAGAACTAAACTAAGGTTATTGATTTCTTACCTAATTAAACCTAAGGCTTTTCCCCTCATGAGGAAGGAGTGTGATGAATAAAAACGTCCTCACAAAGCCACATATATCACAATAACATTTAAATAAAAATGTCTAACTTTAATGCATAACGTTTAGATAGCTGTGATAACTTGGTCACCGAAAGTGGCAGGAAACCTAAGACTGGTCAGATTTTGAGGCTTCGTCAGGACGTTTTTGCTTGTGATGTAGGTATTGCTTGTGATCTTGTGATGTAGGTATCGGTGGATTTAAAGAACACAGACGTAACTGTCTAAACTACAAACTCTAGATCTAGGATATAAAAACAGCAGTTATATTAGATCATGCATTCGGCAAACAAAACATCTCATACTAATGTATTTTTATAAAACTGTCCCAGCTGTAAGGGACAGTAGTGATCTTCCACCTGACCACATTAAAGGATGTTAAAGGTTATAAAAAGACGCTGCCCATTATCAGAAAAAGACTGTGGGGCTGAGATCTCATTTACACTGCAATATGGCAGAGTCATTGCATCTGCCCTTTCTAGTGGCACCATTCTGACAAGGGGGAGAGAGAGTACGTGGAGTTGTTGGGCGGCATGTTTGCTGACCGAGGAGGAAGAAGAAAAAAAAAAACAAACCTGCACTAAATGTCAGTAAAATACAAATGACACCGGGCAGGCAAGGTCATGTTTATGAAAGACTTATGACGTGTAAAGCGAAAATGTGTGATGCGCTACGTCAGCTGTGGGTTAATCTGCGAGTGCATCACCGTTGTAATATTCAGATGCAGGAGCATCTGCATTATTCTTGAGCCGCAGCTGGTTTTGAGAGAGCGCGAGAGAAACACAAAAACAAAAGGTCAAACCTCATAGACCGCTGCCATATCAAACAATGTTTTAGCCACACCGAGTTCTCAGAACTGACATCGGCCTGTTAGATAACAATCTGCTGCTTGTATTGCCCACTAGTGAACTTTTTTTCCCCCGATTTTGGCCAGGAACGGATTCAACACGCAAGTCCGTCTCCCGTGCCACTGAACGAGCGCAGTGCTTACGTGGCACAGAAACTGCCTCGTTTTCTCTTTGTCCTAAAGGAATTCATTTTAAAGATTCATACTACTTATTTAGTCCTGCGTGGAAAATGACAAAAGCAGAGGACGTCGTCGTTGCCGTGCTCCAGATCCAGAGTTTTTGTTCTCTCGCCGTCTTTTATGAGAAGCGAGCGTTTGGATTTCAGAGGCAACTGCATTCAAGGGACTTCACTTCTGTCAGACGCCTCCCTCGGATTTCTATTGTGCGCTGAAGAAAAGAGAGTTTAGCTGTCAAGCGCTGGAGAGTTTACACAGCCCCAGTATCCGGTCGTTGCTCGGAGGAGGACGAGCTCCATGTTCGAGTCTCGTCTTCTTCACGCCTTATTCTTCCTGTCCAAACCTGGAGTTTTTCTGTGGCTTGTTTTAGGCCTTTAGAGGTGCGGAGACAAAACTGGACTCAAGACTTGGACTAGAGTCACACTTAAGTCCCAGTCTTGGACTCGGACTTGAGATTTGGTTTTTCCACTGTATTGACGTTAGGGAAATTGATGTGGAGCTCAGTATAACATGGAGGCTTCACAGGGTGCGTTACAGAAGCGTTGTGTTGGCAGTGCGTATGCTACAACTACTACTTCTATGCTACTACTACTACTACTAATAAATGAAACTGGCGACCCCCAACGTCACAGCAGAGCGCAACTGTTGCGAAAAAAGCATGCGAAAACACAGAAATACACTAGTCTTCTGGTTTTTTTAACGCAAAGTGTGCACTGGCTTTTACGGAACACGCCGGGTTCATTTCAGTCATAAAAGTTTTGAGACTTGGTTTGGGACAAAAGAGTCACGACTTGAGAGCTGACTTGGAAAAAATGACTTGTGAACATCTGCGGCTCAAGCTAAGCATATGTTTGTTCAGTCAAACACAAAATTAAGCGTGCGCCAATGAGAGGTGACCAAAAGAGGTCATTTTGCCGTCATCTATAAAACGGCGCAGTGTTTTATTTTCAACACAGCACATAGACTCCCCGGGGGGGGGGGTCAACTGCCCACTGCTGCTTGAGAGGTCACATTTGGTTGTGGTGCACTGTGTGCTGTGCTGTGTTCACAATGTCACTTTAATAAATCGCTCATTTATAGAGATTTCTTTATACCAAGCAAAGTGGCCCTGACCATTACAGACGTCCATGCTAAAGACGTTTCGTAGTGTGTGGAATCTGGTGACCGTATGAAGAATGTGGCCTTTCAGATCTAAACGATTTCTCTCTCTCTCTCTCTCTCTCTCTCTCTCTCTCACTCACTCTCTCACACACACACAGCAACGGGGGGCGGAAAGGTGTAGAATTCTGTGCGCTTTCTCTGTAAGAAGAAATTTCCTCACAGCCTTCCAACCTCACTTTCATTGGCTCTTGTGACCCGCACATCTTGTGAGTTTCACATACGGACCTCGAGAGCGCTGAGGGGCTTCAGGCAGCACAGTGGTCTTTTCATCCGTTTCTGGCACACCATTGTGTCGTCCACGAGGCTTCTCATTCTGCCCCGGCCGGCCTCGCTTCTTTTTTTTTGCCGCGGTTAGGAGAACACGGGCAGGTCGGGAGCGAGCATTCAGACTGGAGAGAGAGAGAGCCGAAAGGACGATGAATCCGCCGCGATATTGGGTTTCGGCCACGTGTGAAGGCTCCTGGAAGTCAGGCGCATTAATTTGATCAGTGCTACGGTTCAGGCGGAAATCGATGATGTGGGGTGAGAGTGGAAGCCAAGAGAGAGGGAGAGACAGATAGACCGTGCTGTTCACAGAGTGGAAAAAAAAAGGAAGGCGATGGTGAAAACATACCCGAATTATGAAAGTGAGTGATTATTTGTCATTGTGAACGCAGCACAGCACACAGTGCACCACAACGAAATGTGACCTCTGCATTTGACCCATCCGTGAAGGAGCAGTGGGCAGCTAACAAGGGCAGTTCTTACCTCAAGTGGTAACTTTACCGCTCTGGGATTCAAACCAGCGCCCTTCTTGCTCTTCGTCTACGTTTTGGATACGTGCACTCGATAGCAAGTTCTGTCACGTCCAGACTTATTCGTCAGAACTCTATGGGCCAGTTTCCCCAACCTTGATTAATCTTGTGCCTAGATGAGCTTTGGGTTTCAGTCACAGTGCAAACTAGTCCAAGGCTAAGCTTAAGTCATGTTTAAGAAGGGCTGGTTTCTTGCTCACGGATTAAGCCTAGTCTTGGACTAAATTATAGTAACAACGGAGATGTTGGACGATGGAGATTCCAACTCAAAGCTAGTCTAGGGCTAGGCTTAATCCTCGACTGGCAAATTGGCTCATAGGGCTGGTTTCTTGCTCACGATTAAGCCTGGTCTTGGACTACCAATGGAGATTTACCATTCAAACTCAAAGCTAGTCTAAGACTAGGCTTAATCTCCTGAGGGCCAATTTCATCAATGATTAAGCTTAGTCCTAGATAAGCTTGGAGTTTGAATGGTAAATCTCCATTGGCACTACAACTTAGTCCCAAGACTAGGCTTAAGAAAACCAGCACTATGGGCTGGTTTCGTGCTCATGGATTAAGCCTAGTCTTGGACTGAGTTGTAGTACCAATGGAGATTTACCATTCAAACTTAAAGCTAGCCTAGGACTAGGCTAAATCCTTGACTGGGAAACTGGCCCTATGAGGTTTTTCTACCTTAGACTGAGCTTAGCTAATTTTACCCTGAGCCACTTCCATTTTCAGGGACAGTCTCGCTGGAGCAACCTGGGGTTAAGGGTCTTACTCAGAGCCTCGGTGGTGGTAGTGCTGGACGTAAGATTCGAAAACCCACGACCCCTGGCCAGTATCCAAACAATTAGATCACCAGCTTTGACGTGTTTGGTGGACACAGGCCCTAACTGACTCAAGAGTACCTCGGTGGTATCTTTGTCCGCCCGCGACTTGAACCGTCGACCTTCCGATGACAGGGCGAACTCCCTAACCGTTGCGCTGTGCTGTCCGTCTCGGAAAAAAAGCCGTGTCGTTATAATTAGTCAACAAAAATGGTCGAATAATTGGTCAGTTCCCAACTTTTATTTACTTATAATTTTGGCAACGAAATAGGTGGTTAACAAACCTTTTTCTTCACTCGTTTCCTCGTAAAAGCTTTATTTTGGGCCTCATCTGTTTCCCGCCGTCAACTCGACGCGACGGGCCACACATTGATCCCCGTGCTAATGCTGATCGCTGTCAAGCAAGACATGCTTTGGAGCGCAAACTCGGCCGAAAGTGTCTTGGCACGGAGACAAACGCTGTTTTTTCAGCCTCGCTGCCTCTCGCTGGCGTCTCCTCGCATCCCTCTACAGGGCCAGCGCATCGCCATGGTGACGGGTGCTTTTCACGGCGGCACGTGACTGAGGAAATGAACGACAGGCCTTACGTCAGGGGTGAGAGTGGGGGGCAAATCTCAGCACTGGAACAACAAATGTCACAATGGAATTAAGCAAACCTCAAATTCGTTCTCCTGGAACTTTCTGGACGTACTTCTGACCGCTGCTCCTCCAACTGTTTTTGTGCTATGAAACCCTGTTCCAACTCTAAAGCGTGGGGTGTGGGAAGCTTCTCTACATGTTTTTGATATGCTCACTCGGTCCGTTTTTTTCCCCTCCATAGACTAACATGGAGCTCAATCTTTGAGGCTTTACCGTGTGGCCGCCGTTCTTCGCAACACCACCAAATTTGCCGTCGCATATCCGTAACCGTCATGACCCGCACTCGTCTTTTTCGTCCTTTTTTTCCTGTCGTTTATTTTTCCCCAAAGGAACCCATTGGTTTTTCCCCCTTAAGAATAGATGGGATTTGGAACTCGAAAGCTTTGCTTCGCCTCTTTTCACAGACCGCCTCACCGAAACCCCTGGGTTTATATCATAACGACGTTGCTCGGTGGTTTTCTGGTTATGGCATAAAAATTCAAGTTAAAAAGAACATCCCGGTAGTAACTATTGCTGCCCGATCTGAGTGCAAAGTGAAGTAATGTAGAAAAATTGATGAGATGCATGGAGAAATCGAATCGAAGACATGATCAAATCGAATCGTGAGACCAATGAAGGTTCACACCTCTAGTCCTAATACAGGTAGTCCCTGACTTGCGATGGAGATGCGTTCCGATGACCCCATCTTGGGGTAACTTGGCAAATGTCATACACTGAGACATACTACCAGCAGTCAACAGCACAAATAAATACACGCTCCAACACGAGACAACAGAACTCTGTCGATCGCTAGCGAGGCGGGGGACTTGTACCTCCAGGCGGCGCCTCGACGTATCGTACCCCATACGCAGCTGCGTTTGCCTGCATGTGAAACGGAAAATATTTTGACAATTTTGTCATAGCTCTATCGTCATCGTCAGATCGGGAAACTCACAGAAGTAATTTGAAATTAGACGATTCATAAAGGATTCAATATATAGACATGGACTGAAGCCAAAAAAAAAAAAAAACCTGACTGAATTTTTGTTTTAATCAAATGCTCCGTGTCGCGGGCCCATACCACCTCGGCCATGCATCAGTAAAATGTGGCTTTACGGACTATTTATATAGCCTACGTTCACAAATAGCCTAAACTCAATTTAAAGCAGGCTGAATACTGCAGACTGTTGCATATGTGACTCTGCACGGCAAAACCAGTCGCTTGTTGCAAACTCTCAAAATGAGTTATGTTTTCATGAAAGGGCATAAATCAAGCTTCAAAACAATACCTATATCGAATGAATCGGACGACATATGACTGAGACATCAACATTCAAAGGAGTCGGGTTTCTCCTGTCACGCCAAGTGAGAAACGGAGAAATCTGCCATCGAAGTTGACTCTCGACGTAGCACTCACAGACGCTTGGTGCAGTCGCGGCTACGTTTGCATTTACGGTAGCCTACGCTGCATTCACAGCCACACGGATAGCCTACCTGCGTTAGGTTAACTGAACTCGGGAGACGAAGACGGATTCCGGAGAAATATCTTCACGCTAGTCAACCAGTGGATTTACCGTAAATATTGAAGTAGAGCGGTCAAAACAGAAACTTTGAACATTCTGCTGGAATTGAATTCCTCACCTCAAGAAAGTCACGTTTTTACGATGGAAAGGGTACGTTTTTCAGCCAAATTTACTCACAACAGTACAGTATAGACCTTCCACTGTTTCAAAACACTAAAAACCAAAAATCCACAATTTCACCCCACGCAACATAAACGCTCGTTTTTCTCGGAAACCTCCGTTGCGACAAGCGACTGATTTTGCCGTGCAGAGTCACATATAAACTGCTCCTTCACGGATGGATCAAAGGCAGAGGTCACACTCACTAAATGTAACGCATATGTACGCATAGTGACTGCTCATGCTCGTGCGAGGGAGCTCTATCTCGGCAGATTGACGTTGTGCCGCCTACAGGATTGGCGAGTTGAACTCATGTCGGGGGGCGGAAAGTAAACTAGCGTCATTGCATTAGCTGGAAAAATATGAATCAATTTTTTGAAATCGACAGAGAAAGAATCGCAATTCGATTCGATTTTTTTTTGCACACCCCTAGAAGTAATATTAGTTAATTTACTTTCATGTTAATACAGCTTTTATTACAATTTTTTTGATGAAACGACGCAATAGTAGCAGTCGACTAGTGATCAGATTACAGTTTATGTAAATAAATTCAGCAAAAACAGAATTCCTCGCTTGAACGCTAGTACTACTGCTGTTCAAAATGGAACACTGCTATTATTTTTGTGGAAAGATTGTGTGGAAGTGTATGGCGTTTTGTCTTCACATATTATATTCCTTTATTAATCTGTCATACATTCTTCTATTGGCTCGTATTGTTTTGTTCTCACCGGTTTCCGCTCCCTTTCTCCCAGTCGTGAGTGATTAACTTTTTTTTTATTTTTTTTAAAGGTATAAATCAGATCGAATTACTTACACAGTGGCTTATATTACGTGACCCCGGTTTAAGGTCAGTGTCGACACAGACGGTGTGGACTGTAGCAGTGCTGTCGGTCTGCGGAGCTGAGTATCGGGTAGGGTCGGTACCAAGCGCTCGTCTCCCACCAGGACACCGGCACCATTGTTACCAGGGGTACAGTATCCCTGTAACAACAAGTCATGCAACGGGACATTTATTTCTCTCTCTCTCTTTCTCTCTTCCTCCCTCCCTTGTGTAATTGAATGTGAAATTCATGATTAGATTTTTCTTCCCCTGTATTTTTCTGCTCCAGTCTTTTGTCTTAGGTTTTTCCATGCGACCGCCGGTTCAGTGGCCCCTCCGCCACCACCATGTGCCTTAGCGAGTGAGTGTTGTGTAAGACGACCGCACCGGCCAAATGCTCAAAATTCACCAGGCTCTTATATAACGGCTCACGGAACTTGATGCTCCCCTTCCCTCCTCAGGACACGACGCGAACTGACCAGCAAACTCCCTTCGCTCGCGATGTCCACTCAACTGCAACTGCCAACTGCGGGCTTTGTACTGATACAAAACAAACCCTAAGATGGTTTATCAAACTAATCAAGCACCAAGACTGCCTTGACCACTTGATGAAGCACCAGAACGGATAGCCAGCCTTTGGGGACGTCTCAATACTAACAGCTCTTTAAGGGGCCGGAGCTTAAGCTGATGAGCAGCTAATCCCGTTATAACAACACCACTAAAGTTACAGACAATAAAGAAACGCTAATTAGCGCTCCGTCAAAGCTCCTCCGTTTCCGTCAGGTCGACCACGTCTCGTTTTCAGAGAAACAAATACTCGCAGACTAACTTTTTGCCACGAATCTTTAATCCGCTGCGCAGCGAACGTGTTGATGCGAGTTTGATGGAGGATCCCTAAAGATCAGCAGGAATGAATATTTACTGCTACCATTTCTCGAATCCTTTTATAAGCAACCTCATGACCGGGGCTGAGCGATAAGACTTAAAGGTCCCATATTACCTTGCTCATGAGTACCTCAGTGGTACCCTTACCGGTCTGGTACTTGAACCGGGGACCTTCCGATCACAGGCCCAACACCTTGAGTGTTATGCTACCAGCTGCTCCTGCAAAACTGAGTTTGCTGAAACCTCAGCTATTACATGAACATATTGTGTATATTATGACTATGGGTCGACCGGTTATCGGCTAGGACGGTTACCGGGAGCCGATATTAGGCATTTTTACCGATTGTATCAGGTGTCTAATTTTGACCGTCACCGATACTAAGGTGCGCTACTGTGGCTCCACTGCCGTCTCTTCCCTCTGCGCCGTTTGCTCTCGACTCTCTGCTTCATCTACTGTGTGTCACACGAGTAGTAGCCGATTGACGCCGAAGCCTTGTTGTCGCTCACACCACACCCACACTCGAGCGCAGCGTAAAGGTCAGAGAAGGAGCATATCGGTTCTCAGCACCGTTAGCTAGCAATCATCGGTATCGATATCGGCCCTGAGTATCGGTCGACCTCTAATTACATTTGATATTTTGCCAAGGCCTGCTCCCTCAGCTACCGACCAGATAAAATCCAGTCTGGACTGAAAATCAGACGTACCGTCCGCCTCCTTAGAGACGCCACTTTAGATGTGCTCATATGTTGACGCTGTTAATGCTGTTAATGCTGATGCGCATTTTTCACAAGACAGTCTGTAGTATATAGTCGAATCCACCGACTTGTCCTGCACACCCACACACTGTTCGCATCCATTCATAGCAAAGATTTGATGCTACAGATCGCGATTCGCTTCCACAGACTCATTATTTACCGGCAGCTTGGGAGCTGCAGCCTGCCCTCCTCCTCCTCCTCCTGCTCCTGCTGCTCTGCCTTGTCAGGGCAGTAATTGCGTTACCTAATCAATAGCAACCCTTACCATGTGATGTAATGTGATGAGGATGGACATGAAGAAGGAAGGGAGGGAAGCAGAGAGGCAGCAAGAAGGAAGAATAATTCTGGAGCAAGGAACAAGGAGCAATGCTCAAGAATATGAGGATTTTACATTTACACCTTAACTGGATTTGCTTTAGAGATGCACAATAATATCGGCATCGTATCGGAAATCTGCCGATATATATATATATACACACACATATAAGTCGTCAAAATTGGACAGATGCTTAGATTAGATACTTAGATGCTTAGCAGTTGGTGGCATAACGGTAGGATGTTCGCCCCGTGATCAGAAGGTCGCAGGTTCAAATCCAGGGCCGGTAAAGTTACCACTGAGATACTCATCAGCAAAGTACCGTCCCCAAGCGCTGCTCCCCGGGTGCTGCCCAATTTATTTATTCATTTTTTTGTATGATGTGTTTGAGATGATGGTAAGGGCAACATGTTGCTTTATTTTTCTCTGCTTGCGCTCTACATAACGCTTCGCCCACATTACAGTTAGTTCGCTGTGGTAAAGTAGCTAGCTGATAACCTCATAGTCGGAGGCATATAACCCAAAACCTTTGTCCAGTCTGCTGTCTGGTGTTGTCGACTAGGGCTGGGTTAAATTTTTTTTTTTTTTTTTAATTAAAAAAAAAACTCGATCAATATCGATTCTCGTTCGAACAATACGATATCGATTCAAAAATTCGCGGATCGATCTTTTCCTGTGGCTATGCACTACTTTTCGCGACCGCGCAAGGAGAGCTATAAAAACGTGAAACAGGTGTTAAACTGAAACCAAATAGAGCCGTGGCTGAAGCTGCTCCGCTCAAATCACCGTCTGGCCTAAAGGCCGATGTTTGGCAACACTTCGGTTTTAAAACAAGTTATTTTATAACCAAGTAAAACTAGTATTGACGCAAAGAAATCTCTAAATAAATCGAGAATTGAATCAGCTCATGACCTTGTGAATCGGAATCGAATCGATTCAGGAAATCAGCGACGATAGCCAGCCCTATTGTCGACCACTTGCAGATCTGGTGGACAGCAGATGCAGAAATGCGAGGGGGGCTCCTGCAGACTTGTGCTGTAAAACGCCATTGAAAGTAATGTGTAAAAAGTAACCACAGACAGCGAATTTTCCCGTCATCAGCAAAGTTACTATTCCGAATTCGGGGCGTAACGGTAGGGTGTTCGCCCCGTGATCAGAAGCTCGCAGGTTCGAATCCAGGGCCAGTAAGGTTACCACTGAGGTACTCATCAGCAAGGTACCGTCCCCAAGCACTGCTCCCTGGGCACTTTTGTTAGCTGCCCACTGCTCCTTCACGGATGGGTTAAATGCAGAGGTCACATTTTGTTGTGGTGCACTGTGTGCCGTGCTGTGTTCACAATGACAAATAATCACAAAAAATAAGAATAAAAAAATAAAATGACTCCACGCTGGAAGAGAAGTCACCTCTTTAAAGAACACGGAAAACCACTCTAGTCTAAAGTTAAAGTCAGCTTAAAAGGTATTAACGCGTGACGTTGCAGGCTGACGTAGGGAGTCCAGCTGTGAAAATATTGAAATCTGAAACAATTTGTATATACATAAGGTCTAGTGTTATGGTCAGTTGTGATGCAAAATCCACCGTAGCCGTGTGAAGAAAATTCATCATAACCCTAGCAACCGTTCCACAGTCCATGTTGTAAACAGAAGTGAAAGCACGTCTCATGTCACTGCTGACGACGTTCACTTTGATGCTAGTTTACTAGACAACCAGTAAGGGAACAAGGGACGAGTGCGATAACTCTTATCTGCGCTCCTCTTGGCAGGACGGAGTTCAAAGCTTACTCAGACATCAAGCCGGTGAAGCTGATCCGGGCCAAATCTCAGTACCAGCCCCCGGATGAAAAGACCAACCTGGAGACCAGCTACAGCGCCACCTACAGGGGAGAGCAGGCCAAACTGCAGGGGGGCAGCACCAAGGCGCTGGAGAGGAGGAGGAGGATACGCACGCTCTACAGCGAGCCCTATATGGAGCCTAGTAAGGTAGGAGAAGATGAATGTTGCCTTCTTAAAATGAGAATTAGTGTGTGTGTGTGTCGTTCGAAGAGTCGTGAAAACAGTGAATGTTCTAGTAGGAAGCTCTGTGTGTGTGTGTTGGCAGCGGTTCAAGAATTGATTAGCGATCCACATTATGCTGCGAGGTGGCATTTCTCAAACGTGCTACAGTAAAGTTTGCTGGAGGCCGTGCTGCACTTTATCAACGTCTCATCTTTATAGGGCAGGAGAGACTGCTTCTAGACGTTGCTTCTACAAACAACGAACATCAACCAATAAACTGATTTTGCTGCGTTTGATTCATTTTTAGAAGCTGCATCTAGCAATTCCTTACATCAGCCTCAAGGCCGATCAGTGTGGCGTTTCCCAAAAGCATAGCTGATAACTACGTTAGCAGCCAACACGGGGTACGTTAGCAGCCAACACGGGGTACGTTAGCGACCAACATGGTGTACGTTAGCAGCTAACATAGTGTACATTAGCAACTAACAGTGTACATTAGCAGCTAACATTAGCAACTAACAGTGTACATTAGCAACTAACATTAGCAACTAACAGTGTACATTAGCAGCTAACATTAGCAACTAACAGTGTACATTAGCAACTAAGTGTACATTAGCAACTAACAGTGTACATTAGCAGCTAACATTAGCAACTAACATAGTGTACATTAGCAACTAACATTGTATATTAGCAAGTAACAGTGTACATTAGCAACTAACATTAGCAACTAACAGTGTACATTAGCAACTAACATTAGCAACTAACAGTGTACATTAGCAACTAACGGTGTACATTAGTAACTAAACATAGTGTACGTTAGCAACTAACAGTGTACGTTAGCAACTAACAGTGTACGTTAGCAACTAACAGTGTACGTTAGCAACTAACATATTGTACATTAGCAAGTAACAGTGTACATTAGCAACTAACATTAGCAACTAACAGTGTACGTTAGCAACTAACATGGTGTACGTTAGCAACTAACATGGTGTACTAGCAACTAACAGTGTGCATTAGTAACTCAACAGTGTGCATTAGCAACTAACAGTGTGCATTAGCAACTAACAGTGAACATTAGCAACTAAGTGTACATTAGCAACTAACATAGTGTACATTAGCAACTAACATAGTGTACATTAGCAAGTAACAGTGTACATTAGCAACTAACATTAGCAACTAACAGTGTAATGCTAGGGGGGTTCATTTGATGGTGTACGTAGTAACTAACATGGTGTACTTAGCAACTAACATGGTGTACGCAGCACTAACAGTGCATTAGTAACTAACAGCAAAAAGATAGCAACTAACAGTGCGCATTAGCAACTAACAGTGCACATTAGCAACTAACAGTGCACATTAGCAACTAACAGTGCACATTAGCAACTAACATAGTGTACATTAGCAACAGTGTACGTTAGCAATAAACAGTGTGCATTAGCAACTAAAATAGTGTACATTAGCAACTAACATTAGCAACTAACATAGTACATTAGCAACTAACATAGTGTACATTAGCAGCTAACAATGTGCATTAGCAACAGTGTGCATTAGCGGGGTAACAGTGTGTTTTTAACAACAGCTAACAGTGCATTAATAGCTAACAGTGCATTAGCAACTAACAGCCGCCAAGTATTAGTAACTAACAGCCGCATTAAACTAACAGTGCCAAGATTAGCAACTGCCAACAGGCGCGCATTAGCAACTAACAGTGCGCATTAGCAACCAACAACATTAGCAACTAACAGTGTACATTAGCAACTAACAGTGTGCATAAACAGCTAACAGTGTGCATTAGCGACTAACAGTGTGCATTAGTGACTAACAGTGTGCATTAGCGACTAACAGTGTGCATTAGCGACTAACATTAGCAACTAACAGTGTACATTAGCAACTAACAGGGCACATTAGCAACTAACAGGGCACATTAGCAACTAACAGTGCGCATAAACAGCTAACAGTGTACATTAGCAACTAACAGTGCGCATTAGCAGCTAACAGCAAGATTAGTTAGCTAATAGTAAAGATTAGCAGCTAACATTAGCAATTAACATTAGCAATTAACATTAGCAACTAACATTAGCAACTAACAGTGTACATTAGCAACCAACAGTGTACATTAGCAACTAACAGTGTACATTAGCAACTAACAGAGTGTACATTAGCAACTAACAGTGTGTACATTAGCAGCTAACAGTACATTAGCAAAGCTAACAGTGTACATTAGCAGCTAACATTAGCAACTAAATATAGTGTATATATTAACATAATAGTGTACATTAGCAGCTAACAGTGTACATTATTAGCAACTAATGCGTACATTAGCAGCTAACAGTGTACATTAGCAACTAACAGTGTGCATTAGCAGCTAACAGTGTGCATTAGCAGCTAACACAGTGCTGCTAATGTAACTAGCAATATATTAGCAAACTATGCTTTGGGAATTGCACCACAGCCTGTTCTGGTGTGATGTTTTGTGTTTCGTGAACAAAACATCACAATTAGGGTTGAACGATAAGAGAATTGATACGGCTGATATCTGATATCGATCTGATATTTCCATGTACATATCTGCCGCAATTACAACCATAAATGCGCTATTAAATATCGGGCTGGAAATATTTCAGGCAACGGCACTGATCAAAACGACATCGGTCGATTCGATACCATCATCCATCCATATTCACAATGACTGATCTCCACATCTAAAGCCCGGCTTATCAAGAGGGGGACCGAACGCCTTCGCGACCAAACCCAAAGACGAAGCGCTGGCTGGCCTCCCCAGAGTAAAGCACCAAAGAAGTCAGGAGAAGTAGCTGGCTCATGCCAGCCTCCAAGAAGAAGGGTTTGCTGGAGAACCAGCCGGGAGCGGCAGGCGGGCAAGGCCAGCAGGTAGAGAAAAAGTAAAGAGATGAACAACAACCAAGGAAGCGAAGAGTAAACTGGCCGTGACTTTGCAGTAATTTTTCATTAGCCTTTCCCGAAGAGAGGCTGGGGGGGCGGGGCGGGTGCGGAAGCCAACGAGGGCTGCAAAATAAATCGATTAAAGAGCTGCTCACCGGACTGTCTGGCCTGTCCCTCCCTCCCTCCCTCCCACCTACTCATCCCTCCGTCTTTCCACCCCACCTCCCCCTTAAGCACTCTGTCTGTTCTCTCTATCATTCTAAACTCTCACTCTCTTCTCAACCCCCACTCAACCCCCCCCCCCCAGCATTTCCCCCGGGGTCAGGCCTTCTCTCCATTTGTGTGGGCGGGGCAATCATGGGCATGTTTCTCTTTTTTGGAGGGGGCTTCTGTATAAAGCTCCACCCACCCTTCGCCCACTCTCCTTGTCTCTATGGCGAGGTGTCCATGACAACCCTCATCCCCCTCCCCACCACCACCACCACCACACCGGTTGGCCATTGGACGAGCTCCTAATGTTGCATGGAAGCGGCTGTCTGGCAATTCTGTACGGTTAAGGCTCCGTCCGCACAGATTGCCGGGATGCATTTATCAAGGATTGCTAACAATGGGTCCAAACTCCATCCGAATGACTCTCTGAGATTTGATGTTTAAAAAATGACGCAGCGTCAACATGCTCCAAAAATTAACACAGAAACACCCTTTGATAAATGTGCAGCTCGGGACTGACAGTATTGATCTTTGCCTGCTTTGCCCCTTGTACATCTTTTTTTTGTTTGTTTGTTTGTTTTGTTTAGTTGGCGGGATGTAAATCTCTCGCCGTGGCGATGGCTCTGTCGATATCTTGACGTCTTTATTTGTTCGCAACCCTCGCCCCGGTCTTGTAAAACCCTCCCGTTCCGAGTCACTTCCCCGATGAAACTGCCAATAACTCTGCATAACGACGATCATTTCCTCCGCGTCTCATCGAGTTACGGTGAAGGTCTTTGGGTAATTAGGCCTCGTGAGGGATCTGGTTTCCATCTCTCAACCAATTCGATTACTCTAACACAATAACAACATTCTGGCCCAACTGTAAATCTGTCATTTGGAACAAATAATAATAGTAATAATAATAATTCTAGAATAGACATTAATTGTTGAATGTGTCGTTATATTACGTGACGGAATAAACTCAAGTTGTGGTGATGGGGGGGGGGGGGGGAACGACGTGTTCGGCTTTTTGTTATGAAGTTGGACCCCCGACCCTGAGGAGATGCCCTGTAAGATTCACACACTCTCGTCACGGTATATGATATGATTAATATGATTAAGGAACAGATGGACGGTCTTCACAACTCCAACGATCTACAGATTAACATTTTATTAAAAATCATATGAATATTAAGGGTTGACCGATTATCGGATTATCAGTGGCCGATAGGCATTTTGTCGATTAAGTAATTACAAGGTGCGCTACCGTGGCTCCACTGCCGTCTCTTCTCTCTGTGCCGCTTGCTCTAATCACGACTCATTAAATAACTCACGAGTCACGAATCTGAGGTCTTTATTAACCCGAATCCATCGAGTCCAACTACACCATGACTAAAATTTTAACCCCATCACGTAAACGTGTATTATAATCATTTCAAACTCGTTACAAGATCAGTATAGCTGTAGTAGCAAGTATAGCTGCTAAAAATGTCATAACTTACAGCTCGTTTGTGCTGCCACAGTCAAAAGAGGGATCATAAGAACTTCCTACAGAGTTGAATTCTCTTCGTAGACCAGGGGACTCGAGTCAGTCGAATCAGTAGCGCGGCGCGAAGCACACACATCCATGAGTAAATCCGTCGGTTAACTTCCTCTAGAGCCGGAATCTGAGGCCAGGTCCACGTACACGGGTATTTCTGAAAACAGAGGTTTTTCTATGCATTTTGGCCTTTTGTCCACACTTAAACGGCATTTTGTATCAGTGAAAACTTTTTTGAAAACGTCGGCCAAAGTGGGCATTTCTGAAAACTCCGTTTCTGCGTTCAGGTGTGGACGAGAAAAACGAAGATTTTGAAAAACGGACCGTTTTGCAGAACGCCGTGCACCACTCATATGACGTCACAGTATGCGGCGTGTCTACATTAGGTTTTCACCTACTGTGCCCGACGTATACGAAGTCCTACTGCTCTCAACCTTGTTAGAAGCTTTGGCATGTTTATACTTATGTTACTGTCCGTCCACACATTCGACTCATGCTTTACTTTTCGCGCCGTTGTTGCTTGTCTACCGGAAACAGGTAATGACGTTGACCCTTCCAAGGCTTCTGATTGGTCACCAATGCTATACGGTTTAAGGTTATATCGCCATCTGCTGCCTTGGCATGCTTTTGACAGCGTTTTTTGCGAGTGCGTGTGGACGGAGATATTTTTGAAAATGTGCTCGTTTTTTTCAGTTTTTTTTAAGAACCAAAACGGAAAATCTCCGTTTTCAGAAATACCCGTGTACGTGTGGACATGGCCTAAATCGCGGGCTAGTGCTTGTCAAAGTCATAAGTAAATCCGCCAGTTAACTTCCTCTAGCGTCACTAGAAAATAAGTCTTTGCCACTCTGTTAGCCTTGTCTTGATACTTTCTCCTTTATTTGCAAGTGTGTTTATTCACATCACGTATACTTTCTTCTACGAAAAACACACGACTCAGCTGGCGATTCGGCAACACCGACTCAAGCGACTCGCACACCCAGATCAGTTTAACGAGTGATGCAAAAGTAGCCGAATCCTAAAAAGGAACCGATTATTACAGCTCTAGTTTGCTCTCGACTCGCTGCTTCATTTAACCGATCAACACCGAAGCCTTGTCACTCACACACACAAGCGTAGCGTGAAGCCCCTAGAAGGGAAAGAGAAAAGAATTCAGGAAGGAAAATTCTAAATTGACTGATTTGATCAGTTCTCGCCCCGTTCACTAGCAATAATCAGTATCGATAGCGGCCCTGAAAAGCCAATATCGGTCAAACCTCTAATGAATAAACTGTATTAATATACATATGAATCCCACTTTAATTATTAATAACGATGCTTTTCATCAGGTGCAGCTCCCTCCCACTGCTGTGTCGGGGTTTAAGCATTGTGTCATTGTGTGTTGGTCAATAACTGCCTCTCTCCTTCACTGTCCTTTTTGTTGTTGTTGTTGTTGTGCTCGTCTTTGAGGTTCCGGTAAGTCCGTTTTCGGAATGCTTGCGTGCCCTGCAACTCTGCATGCTCGATTCATTTTTTTTTTTTTAATCCTTTGGTCACGGGGTTAAACTCTTTCCCGAGGGTAAACATTCATCCCAATTTAGTGAACAGTCGGAGGGTCCAAATTTCGGTGCTTAACTCCCTGCGGCGGTCCGAGTCCGAGCCGTCCTATGGAAACAAGAAACAGGAAAACGTTCGCCTCCTGGTTACTGTAGCTTGGTGGCTGCCGCCGCCGCCGCCGTTATCAGCACTGTGCAGAATCACGCTTCGCGTTTTCTCGGCGATCATGGGCCACCCCTTAGCCAGGCGGTCCCCCCCAACCCCCAACCCACGCCCTTGTCCGTCCGTCCGTCTCATCTCCGATCTCATTGAGAATCGATATCCCTGTTCTTCCTCCACTTCCATTCTGGTTGAACTGTGATTGTGGTCTCCATATTTGTCTGTCGTAGCCAAGTCTCATTGTGGAAATTCCTCGTTCTAGAACGCGGCGTTCTGGAAAGCTTGGAATTCTCCTCGATGCACGAGTATCGTCCCGGCCCGGCTTTCCGAGAGCAGGCATTGGGCCGTCCGCGTCTCCGGCGCAAGCTTGACGGGCCTCAACGTGCGTATTTTGCAGCCTTTATTGGAACGTAAACACAGGGAGGAAGAGGGACGATTTTGTTTTGGACGGGGGGGGTGGGGGATGGAGGGGTCCCGGGCGAGGGGTCAAACATGTTCGGCCAACTTTTGTGCTAAGCACTGGTGCTATTCGTAGTCCGTACTTTACTGAAACTCGTGATAAGGAAGGAGGGATGGAGGGGGAAGGTGTGCAGCCAGTATGACCTGTGATCATGTGATGTGTGCTTTCTCTCTGCTTCCTCATATTTATCGAAAAATGTTGTGAATAAACGAGAAGAAACCGAAATGTCTTGCTTGGTTTTGTTTGCCAGGTTGGGGATCACTTTTAAGGGTCAGGTGGGCGGCGAAGGGCGGGTGGACGGCGTTTCTCGTCACTTTCACGTCCGTGCGCCGTTACTGTGACGCGCTTGTGCCGATCCACATGGAAGAGAACTCGTCTGACGCGCTAAAGCGGCACCGGTTTCACGCCTCACGTCTTTGTTCCGCTTTTTTGCGTGTCCTCTGGAACGGGTCCCGGCATCCTTTCGTACGCCGCATATTGCTGCGTGGTGAGAGCCGAAGAAATATATTAACGCTCTCTGCATCGTCCACCTGTTGAATATATTTCCGCCGGGGTCACCAGAACCTTCCGGCAATATGCGCGGGGAAAGAGAAAGGATGTCAAACGCCGCATTCCAGAATCACTTATTCCACCAAAAATCAACACCACTAGAGATCACTGTAGTCGTTTGTATTACCGTGTCATTTATTTCTGTTTGTGCCGATTGGCTGCTAACGTGGTTTGATCATGATTTAAGACTTCTGACTTTGTGCTGCTGATATTGTCCCTGTGTACCAAGCTAACGAGTGGCCTCTCCGTTCGTTTGAAGGGTTGTGCTAAAACAGTACCACTACATTCAGCTCTGCCAACCCATCCGAGATATTGGTTGGGTGCAAACGTTAAAGCAACACCTGTGGCGCTGTGCCCTACCCGACCCAAGGTAACACGCCGCTCCGGAGATCGGCACAGCTTCTCCCTTAAAGGGGCGCTCTACCAAAGACGCCACAAAATTATCGCGAGTAGGCATGGGCCGGTTACCGTTACACCGCCGTTTAATAAAGCCACCGCTTCAAAAACGTACAACGTTTCCGTCATACCCTCTCCGCTACGAGTCGTTTTTTAACGCCTCGTCAGAGATGAAGTGAAGTGAAGGTCTCCCCCGTGTGGTGTGAGGTGCCAGTGAACTCTTTGCTAAATTGAAAGTAAAAGACTCGGAATAAACATTTGCAACCTGCTACTCTAGTTAGCGTGTATAGCAATGGTGAAATAAATACAACAGGCCAGCTACCAAGCTTAGTTTTTAAACTCACCATTGTCCGTAACATTTATGATGAAGTGCGAACTAAATTCTCACAGAATTTGCCGCACAGTTCTTCGCTGCAAAAAATTCATCACTGTAGTATGCACACACAAACGGACAGTTTCGAAACTAATTTTGCCGCTCAGTCTGTCTGCCATTCGTGGATTTTTCCTCGAAAAAGGGTCTTATTTGCGCCGTTCGGTCGCTAAAGTCTCAAATGTTTCATGCGAGCCAGATCTTTTTTAGCGTTAAAATGATGTACTTTTTCTCGGTAATAAATGTTTAAGCATAAGGGCCTGTGTCCACCAAAAACGCCGTATTTGCGCTGGCAGCGTCTTCAGCAGGAAAAACAAAAACACGCAGTTGAAGACTTTTAAAACAGCGCTGTGCTCGTCAATGTCACTTCTCTCTCGCTAGCCAATCACAATCTAGGAAGGGTCGGGACATATAAATCCAGCGGTGTTCTTGCATGCTTTATGTCAGGCACCCAATCTCTACGCCAACATGCGGTTTCTCTCCGTTGTAAAAGCGATCTCTAATCGGTTAAATTACCGATCTTTAAGGAACGCGTTACAATGTTTACATGAAATAGGAACGAACGCGGAAGTGGCCGATGGCGCTTTTCGCGCTGAAGAACGCGGCAAGAAAGCGCTCTGGAAGTGAGGTTTTGTCCACTCAGGAAAAAAAAAATGTGCTTGGTGGACACAGGCCCTTACCGCGTTAAACAGGCAGACACACTTGCTCGCAGTATGTGTGCATCAACGTTAAATGACATTACAGAATTGTTGAATATTATTCTTAGCGTAGCAGCAGTGGTAGTCTACAGCGCCATAGTTTGGACTAAATTAGAAATGAGTTAGGGTTAGAATTTGCAATACCGTGATAATTTTGCTTAAGGTTATCATACCGTCAGAACTTCCTACCGGCCCGTGCCTAGTTGCTAGCAAACGAGTGAAAGCCAAGCCAAGTTGGCTTTCATTCACCATTGGCCCGCCTTTGAGTGGAGTTCTCCTTTAAGCCTTTTACCTTGCTTTCTAGCTAGAGCAGCTTAGCGATTTAGAACCTGGTCTCTTCTGAGCAACATCATCCATGCTTTAATGTCAACCCTCATCTTTTCTCTTCCATATGGAAAACGTTAGCTCGTAGGTTGGCAACGTTTGGGAACTGTCGGTTCCTGTTTTTCGTAAAGGTAATGCGATGTACCAGAAGGTTCTTCATCCCTTTTTTTCCCCCCCACCTTGTTTTGTCTGTAGTGTATAATCTTGTGTATGGATATTTTAAACGCTGCCTTCATTACAAGCCTACAGTCTCATTTACCACGACCCCGGCAAGGGAAGTAGGCCAAGGCGAAAATAAAAAATAAATAATCAAACGTCACGTGCTGAATGCGTAATTCTAAACCTCCATCACCAGCACGTGGCCCAAGCATGTTGGAGAGGTTTAGATGTGAGAGCCTGATCGCAGCTATCAGGACTCCCGGCATTGATTTTTATCCCATGCTTACCAAAAAAAAAGGGGGGCAATGAATAACGGATCAAAAGTATTTCATTTCAGGAAACGGAGCTGACGATACCTGAAGTACGTATTTAGGGGAGAGAAAGTAGTTTAGGTTTGTGCAGTATTGTCCACTGTGCAGTAACTGTGTAACTGTAATTATTTCTCTGTATGAAACTGTCTGGTCTTGAACAACCTGAAAAGCCGGGTTACGCTTTAATTAAGAAACACATTTTAAACCATGTAATTAACGCACGGCCTTTCTTTCCGATCTAAAGCCTGCAAAGCAGCTACGAAAAAGCCTGTGCTTCGACTGTACGGCAAATACAGTACAGACCACGTGTTTATGAGTGTCGAGGCTCTCAGGATGTTCGAGGCTTCAGTTCTGCTTGTGTTACACCTTGAGGACAAAACGCCTCATCTCGTCTTTCTCTCTTTCTGTCTTTCTCTCTCTCTCTCCTCGTCTGCCAATCTTCCTGCTTTCACTCTGCCTTTTAATGCTGTGCCGCCCCCGTCCCCGCCCTCGCCCCCTAGCGAGTGGGAGTCTTCAGTCGGGCGAGTCAGTGATTATTATTCCCCGGGTACCTCTGGAAGAGAGTCAGAACCACTGGTGGAACGGCCGGAACCCCGGAGCAAGGCAGTAGTGCGTTTCGCGCCCGACGTCAAGTTCTGACGCCGGCCCACGTTCGGCAGCGAGTGAGCGAGCGAGCGATCTGAAAGAGACAAACCTGAGAGAGAGTGAAGAAAGTGTGGGCTTAGCTAACAGTACTGTATGTATATATGTAGCATATTCCAATTATCAACACTTGACGGCTTCCCTATGAGACAAAGAAAAGTACTGACTGTTCGCAAAGTTTCAACGGTGCTAAAAAGAATAAACACTTTCATTTCTCTCCCTTTGCTCCCAAAGCTACTGTCCCTATTAGACATGCCATTCCAGCCATGAAGTGCTTCCTTAAACGCCATCATTACTGTACGACATTTCAGATGCAAATAAACCTTCAAGTAGCAAGACGTTTGAACATGTCTGTCGTTGCTTTCTTTTCACGTGTTTTCCGTGCGTACTGTAGCTGATGTATGCAGGACACAGATGTCCTGAAGGGACTGGAGTGTTTGGTCGGTAATGATTCACTAAATAGTGCACATTATTATGGTGAACACCACCACAATCTACGCTCTCCTATCTGGTCCCCACTAGACTTGTCGCAATTATTAGAGATCGTTCGAGATAATTTTTTCCCCATAATGATTTAAATCGTTTAATTTCTATAAACAGAAACGTCATTTTTAATCACTAATTCGGCGCTCGCTTTTTTTATTCTTTTAGCTTCCATTTGATTGGTGCTCGGATAATGACGTCATTTCTTTGCGCCGCTATTGTTTACTAGTGGTGTGCGATACTACAAAATTTGGTATCGATCCGATACCAAGTAAAACGGTCAGTATTGCCGATACCGATACTTTTTAATAATTAAGGTGGATGTGTCATCAAATTGCTAAATCTGAATGAATTTTCATGACGTTTAAGTGTTATTTATTATTTAATTTTAAAAACCCGACCAGAATGAGTTTCTAGGTAAGTAGAAAAAGCTTTATCATAAAAGTTGTTGCTCAGAAACAATAGAACAGAAACAAAATTTTTCCACATACACTAAAATCTTCTCAAATGCTTAAATAAAGAGTGCACAAAATTATTACGTGAGAACAAAATGAAAGGAATTCTTTTTTTCAGGTAGAGTGTTCAGCAACTACAATACAAAAATTAAATAGAAATTCTCCCTCCATTGCACTTCTTTTCTTCTAATTGGTTTTCTTAAATAAACAAAGTGCACAAAATGATAACTCCACAAAAAAATACTAAAAAATACTTAAATTCTTTTTTTCCAGTAGAATGTGTATTCAGGAAATACAAAAAAACCCAAAACTGCTCCTTTCAGAACACTTCTTTTTTGGCTTTGAATTTGATTATCAAAAATAAAAAAAAACAATTTGTGTAAAAACAATAAATAAGGTGTTCTCTCTGACTCTCCGTTTCTGTAGCTCTGCATTTTCTTTTGTATGGTTTTTCATATGTTTATATAAATTTGTTGTGTTGCCGCTGTATCTTACAGCCTTTTTACAAATTACACAACTTGCAGTTGTTTCATTTTCGAAATGAAAATACAACCAAACGGCGCTGCTTTTCCTCTCTGCCATTACTCTCTCCTCCGTGTCTGTCGTGTGTGTGAGTGCTGCTGGCCGCTCGTTAACCTGGCGCTGCTAAGTCATGTGACAGTACAACATTAAGAGGGGGATTAAAGTCACAGCTGCAATTACACACACACAGCGCATGGGTCTGCCCGGCGCCGCTGAGTCACGTTGATGTGTGACGAGCAGTATTTCTACCGGCAAGTTTACTTTCAGTTGGAACGAACGTTGGAACGTTGGAGCAGCACTGAAAGTAGAAGAGCGAAAGTATCGATCTCATCGTGCTAGTATCGATCCAATACCGATTCCAACTTGGTATCGATTCTATTGATATTTTGGATCGATCCACCCACCACTATTGTTTACCTGTACGAGCGGAGCTGCGCACCGCTGTGTGCACATTTTGGCTTGCTTATAAAAAAATATATATATATTTAAAAACCCATAACTTGGAGGTGATTTGTAGACTTTGTTGAAGAACAGTGGCAGTCGAAAGCATCAGATACGACATATCTTCAAAACCACCCCACGAAATATGCCGCACTTGGTCAAACAGTCCCGGGTTTATGCCGAAAAAGGCGTGCCTGCCGAAAGTTGCTCCCCTGTCGCGGGAGCGCGCCCCATTGAAAACAGCAGAGGGAAGCGTTTTCCTTGTTGAAACGGGTGAAAAGGATTGTTCCTGCTCATGTAAACTCATAAAACCTGTCATACGACACAGTACGTTATAAGAGACCGTATTTTGTAAAAATACAGACATACAACTTACTAATAAATTAAAAATAGATCGCGCTTCGTAAAGCGTTTTATACCTACTATTTATCACACGCATGTTGATATCGATTGTATAGTTCAAATGAACTAAACATGAATGTGGCAACCTCTACTTTATTACACTGTAAGTGTTTTTCAGATATCAGTGCATATTATGTTTAAAACGTCCGCGGGCGTGGTTATAAGGTATAACTATACTTGCATTCTCATTAAAATGCCTATTCTTCCTCACTTGTATAGTGATATCCATATTCTTCTATTTATACTTATATTAGTATTTTGTATATAAAACATTTTTATTTTTTGTCTTTTAACATCTTGGCTTCAACCGCCAAATCAGATTCCTTCTATGTGACAAACTTCAAATTCATTCGGATTTTGATTCTATAACAGCAATTTTTGTTTCCAAGTTGTATTAAAACGTACTTGATGCTAAGACCAGTGTAAATGTTATGACAAATGTCCAGGTACTTCTTTTCATTCATATTTATAGATTCATTATCCAGGGGGTAAACCATGGATTGTAATCACCCTGACATATGTTAAATTAAAGAGGATTTTGCGCTGTAAGAAAAGTCCCTGTTAAATCTGGCTCTGAAACCTGAATGGGTAAGACATAACACTCTCAAATACAAGTTACTCAAAGCACATGATGTGTGCAAGAGAACTGCTAAATTAAAAGGGGATACGTTCTTCGGCAACGTACTGCCAGAATTGGCCTCCCCTGTTAAATCTGACTGTACTGTAGATATGGCTCTGAAACCTGAATAGGTGAGATATTATACTCTCAAATGCAAGTTTCTGAAAGCACATAATTTGATATACAGAAATGCTAAATTAAAAAGGAACACATTTTTTGGCAATGTACTACCAGAAAAGTGTGCCATGTTAAATCTGGCCGTAGTTTAGACATGGCTCTGAAAGTTGAATGAGTGGGACACAACAGTAATGTTAAGCAGGACTAATCATTTTCACTCGTTTCAAAAAGAAAAACGCTTCCCTTTGCTGTTTTTTTCCAATGGAGCGCGCTCCAGCGACAGGGGACGAAACTTTCGGCATAACACCAGCAACTGGCTATTGCTGAAACTTTCGGCAAAGTAACTAAATAAAAATGAGAGGGCGCCAGATGACACTTGTTAACGGACAGTGAAACACAATATATAAATTAAGAAACGCTGCAGTTTAATACGGTGGGGAAAAAAATGTTAAAAGAAATGCTTCAAAACTTTGACAAACAGTATGAATTACCAGGAAAAGCATACATGTCCAAAACTGCAATCCCCAATTTGTACCAAGTGAAAGAGGAGATTCTGAAAGATTTGAAAGACGTCAACTTTTACTCTGCCACTGCAGACATGTGGTCAAGTGTAAATATGACCCTATATATGAGCTTAACAATACATTACCTCATCACCACAAGCACTCATCCCCTAAGTAGTGGTAAGGCATGAATATCAGGCCTAAATGGGGCTGGTTAGGGTAGGGGTCAATGCTCAGCATCTCTCAACCAAGAACTGAAAAAGGCTGAAGACTCCTGGTGTATTGTATAATGTTTATTGCTGTCTACTTGCTACTAGACATATTTTAAAAACCAAGTGCAATAAGATCCCAGAAAAAACACTTCACACACCACACAGCCGGTAGGTGGAGAATGAGCACTAGCAACAACATCTGAGTATGTTTGTGAATGTGTTTGAAAGGGGTTATGATCTGTCGTTCCCCATCAGTGAGTCAGCCGTCCCGGTCTCGACTTCATAAAATATTCACAGCATGGAAAGCGCTTGACTCTTAGAGCAGCAGAAAATATCAAGGATGTTCAAAAGTGCACCCTCAGACCTTGATTCACAAGAAAACCTTTCAACACTGCTCCCTCAAAGACACGTTTGCAACTTACACATTTCAAAGTAGTCAGTTTTGCTCTCAGACGTTTAGTCTACATGTGAAGATCCAGGCAGGGGTCTTATTTGAGAGCAGAGGGAGGGAAGGGGAAAGTCATGTGAATTAATAACGTGCTTTCAGGCCTCCGGCTGGATTTGAAGCCCACCACCACCATCACTTAAGACTCATAAATACAGTCTGGCCTGATTCTGGGAGGTCTGGGAGGTGGCAAGTTCCTTTTTTTAAGGAAATTTTTTTAGGTCATTTTTGCCCCTATTGGAAATTATTCACTTCTGAGTTCCATTTGAGCCCAAAACCAGGAATAAGGCCACGGAATAGCACTAATTTTCACCAAATTTCTCCTCGTCATTGGTGCCAACATAATATTGCAGTTATGCAGCAGAAAACCAGAAATTGGAAAACCAGGAGTGAAAATGAGAATGTGTTTGTGTCCTAACCTTGCTGATCGTACCCTCTGGGTCTCTGGAGAAATCCTACGCATGGAAACACACGTAGGCAGCAGCATGTCCTCTTCAAACTCAGCCTTTCATCATCAGTCTTAAGACACACACTGCATGCAACTCTGTTCACATCCGCCCTGTAGAGTTATACTGGATTAATTGCAGGCTGTAAAATATTAACTGCACCTTTAAATAATCAGATATGTGTAATACATGGATTTCAACTCCACTGGAAATTCATAGACCGACTTAAGGGAATCTCAGCAGGATTTTATTCAAGTTAAAGTGAGTGATTATTTGACATTGTGAACACACCACAGCACAGCACACTGTGCACCACAACAAAATGTGACCTCTGTATTTGACCCATCGTGATGGAGCAGTTGGCAGCGCCCAGGGACCTTACTCATGAGTATCTCAGTGGTAAGTTTACCGGTTATGGATTCGTACCGGCGATCTGCCACCAACTGCCCCCTACATAATGTAAGATTTGGGGATTTTAAGATATTTTTATAAATGCACTGTACTGTAGATATGGCTCTGAAACTTGAATAGGTAAGACGTAACACTCTCTTATACAAGTTACTCAAAGCATGATGTGAGCAACATAAATCCAGAATTAAAAGAGGATATCTTTTTCAGCAACATACTTCCAGAATCGGCCTCCACTGTTAAAGCTGGCTGTACTGTAGATATGGCTCTAAGACTTGAACACGTAAGACTGTCTCTGTCAAATACAAGTTTCTAAGCAAGTAATGATGTGGGCAACATAAATGCAAAATTAAAAGGGGACACATTTCTCTGCAACGGAATGAAAAAGGATCACCCCTGTTAAATTTGACTTCATCACCATTATGCACCAAAAGCAGAGATCACATTTCGCTGTGGTGCGTTCACAACGGCGAATAATCTCACTTCACTTTACTAATTTAACAGTGAATGCTTTCTTTGGAGGCAGGGTTCCGAAAAAGCCAACGCTTTAAATTTAGCATTACTGTTATGTCTCACTCATTCAACTTTCAGAGCCATGTCTACTCTATAGCCGAATTTGATGTCGCAGGCTTTTTCTGGTAGTACATTGCCGAAAAACGTGTCTTAAATTTAGCATTTCTGTTGCTCACATCATTAAGTGCTTTGAGTAATCTGTATTTGAGAGTGCTTTGTCTCACCTATTCAGGTTTCAGAGCCATATCTACAGTAGTTAGATTTAACAGGGGAAGCCGATTCAGGCAGAAAACGTTTTTATTTTATTTTATTGCGTTTACACAACATTCAGTTTTTAAAAAGTCCTATTTACACAAATGCGGATATTATTTATAAATTCATATTTTGTTTTATACATTTGGGCCTTTCATTTATACATATCTACAAAATCCAGCGTTTTGAAAAATCTTCACTTTGGAGAGCTTTAAAAAATATTTTTTAAGTTTTATGTTGCTGAAACTCTATTTACGTGTTACAGTTTATGTGTAAACGAGAGGCCCAAGCGTATTTAAAAAAAAATATGCGTTTATAAAAAAAAAATATCCATATACATGGAAAAACTCAGTTTGTGTGTAAACTAAAGGCCCAAACGTATTTAAAAAACATGCGTTTATTATATATATATATATATATATATATATATATATATATATATATATATATATATATATATATATATATATATATATATATATATATATATCCATATACGTGGAAAACTCCAGTTTATGTGTAAACGAGAGGCCCAAACGCATTTTAAAAATATATTTATAAAAATATCCACAGTCGTTAAAAAAAAAAAACAACAACAACAACAACACTCAGTTTGTGTGTAAACGAGAGGCCCAAACGCATTTTAAAAATATATTTATAAAACATCCACAGTCGAAAAAAACAAAACAAAAAAACCCCTAGTTTATGTAAAACGAGGCCCAAACGTATTTAAAAAATGTGTTTATAAGAAAACCCGCTTACGTGTAAACAGGCCCTAAGATCCTCACGGCATGAAATATCTACAATCCAACTGGTGGTGGTCCAGCTGTAGGATACTCACCGATACAGCAGGTCTTGGATTCAAGGCAGCTTTATCCTGGCCCCATTCAGATTTTGAGGCAATCTTTAATACTACTAAAACATTTTCCTAACAATTAGAGTTTCAAATCCTTGGAACCATTGTTGGGGCGCCTGAGCAAGACCATAAACACCAGGTTGCTCTTATTAGAAATGGAAGTTATGTTCTGATAAAAAGCATCAAAGTAAAGTGGCATATAAGTAATGAAGATCCAATTTAGACTGAAGCTTGCACTAGTTAGTCTAAAGGCCTGTTCCTTTACAAAATAAAAACAGGCGTCTGGCAAACAGTTGCCATAAATTTTTTGTTAATGTTGCCGCAAATTTGCAGCAAGGTCATATTTTTCACTTGCAAATTAGGTTTATGGCAAACTTTGCTGGAAAACTTATGCACCTGGTAAATTTGGTAAATAAAAGTTTGCCGCAAACATTTGGTTTTTTGTATGATAACATACATAATTAATTACCATAAAACATAGATACATTAGTTAGCCAAATATAAAAGCTCTGTACTGACGTTAAAACCAAATTTTTGTTTGGCCTGAGAGCTCGTTCCGTTGCGGTTTGACGACGAAGCCGAGTTTAAATGTGTTCACATTCTCTGCCTCATGAAAGCGTCTCCCAGGGGGCGGGCACAATGGATGGCTGACACGAGATGCGGGCAATTTTCAAACATGTTACCTGTCCTGTGGCCCCGCCCATTCATTCCTATTTGAGTAGAACAGCTAAGGGGCGGGGCCGCAGATGAGTTTGACCAAGTCAAAATCTGATTGGTCCCTTCAGTGTCAATCTCCGTTCTTTTGAATGCTATTGGAGAGTATGTACGGCGACGTATCAGGGCCATTATAGATTAAAAAGCAAAAAGAAAAAAACTGAGAAAATTCGGAAATTGAATTTAAAATATTTACGAGAAGAGTAAATTTTTTTATTTTCTGAGATAAAAGTGGCAAGTTTATGAGAAAAATAACCTCACAAATTTACGAGAAAAAAGTCAGATATTCACCGCGATTGTGAATGTCTGAGTTTACTTCTCGTAAATGCACGATACAATACACTTTACTGTTTTATATATATATATATATATATATATATATATATATATATATATAAGCTACACTCACGCTCACCTGCCCTGATTCAACCTGCATCTTCAGATGATATATATATATATATATATATATATATATATATATATATATATATATATATATATATATATATACACACAGTATTGTGCAAAAAGCTTTAGGCAGGTTTTAGGTGTAAGATCTAAATTAAATCAATATTTGTGTTACTACCATTTAGCTTCAAAACCAGCATCAATTTTTATATGATGCTGGTTTCTTGCACAAAAGTCAGATTTGTAGATTATAGTCGGGTGTATGATCAACCAATTATACTTAACAGGTGCTAATGATCAATGTCACACGAGGGGTTGAAACACAGTCATTAATCAGAAACAGAAATAGCTGTGTAGGAGGCTTAAAACTGGGTGAGGAACAGCCAAACTCTGCTACCAAGGTGAGGTTGTGGAAGACAGTTTCATGTCATGGCAAGACTGAGCGCAGCAACAAGACACAAGACAGTTATACTGCATCAGCAAGGGCTCTCCCAGACATAGATTTCAAAGCAGTTTCAAGATGTGCTGTTCAAGCTCTTTTGAAGAAGCACAAAGAAACGGGCAACGTTGAGGATCGCAGACAGTGGTCGGCAAAGGAAACTTAGTGCAGCAGATGAAAGACACATCAAGCTTGTCATCTGGCCGAACCAGAAGATGTCCAGCAGTGCCATCAGCTCAGAATTGGCAGAAACCAGTGGGGCTCCAGGGTATTAATTCCATCTACTGTCCAGAGAAGTCTGGCCAGAAGTGGTCTTCATGGAAGAGTTGCAGTCAAAAAAGCTTGCTACCTGCAACATGAAACAAGGCTGCGACTCAAGTATGCACGAAAAACATAGGAACTGGGTGCAGAAAATGGCAGCAGGTGCTCTGACTGATGAGTCAAAATTTGAAATATTTGGTTGTAGCAGAAGGCAGTTTGTTCGCTAAGGCTGAGAGTGGCACAATAATGAGTGTCTGCAGGGCAACAGTGAAGCATATGGTGGGAGGTTCTTGAATATTTGGGGGTTGCATTTCTGCAAATGGAGCGAGATTTGTCAGGATTAATGGTGTTTCTAATACTGAGAAATGCAGGCAGATACTTATCCATCATGCAATACCATCAGGGGAGGCATGTGATTGGCTCCCAAATTCATTCTGGGCAGCAGGACAATGACCCCTAAACATACAGCCAAAGCTGGCTAAGAACTATCTTCAAGTGCAAAGAAGAACAAGAAGTCCGAAGTGATGGTATGGTTCTACAGAGCCCCTGATTCAAACATCATCGAGTGTGGCCTGGGATTACATGGAAGAGAGACAGAAGGATGTGAGAAGCCTACATCCACAGAAGATCTGTGTTGTCTTCCAAGATGTCGGGAACAACCTACCAGCCGAAGTTCCTTTTCAAAACTATGTGCAAGTGTACCTAGAAGAATTGATGCTGCTCTTGAAGGCAAAGTGGTGGTCACACCAAATATTGATTTGATTTAGATTTCTCTTTTGTTCATTCACTGCATTTTGTTGATTGATAAAAATAAATGATTAACACTTCTATTATTGAAAGAATTCTTTGTTTACAGCATTTTTTCACACCTGCCTAAAACTTTTGCACAGTACTGTGTGTGTGTGTGTGTATATATATATATGTGTGTGTGTATATATGTGTGTGTGTGTGTGTGTATATATATGTGTGTGTATATATGTGTGTGTATATATGTGTGTGTATATATATGTGTGTGTGTGTGTGTATATATGTGTGTATGTATGTGTGTATGTATATATGTGTATGTGTGTGTGTGTGTGTGTGTGTGTATATATGTGTGTATGTATATGTATGTATGTATGTATGTATGTATATATATATATATATGTATATATGTGTGTGTGTATATATATGTGTATGTGTGTGTATATATATATATATGTATGTGTATATATATGTGTATGTGTATGTATATATGTGTATGTATATATATGTATGTATGTATGTGCTGTATGTATATATATGTGTATATATGTGTGTGTGTGTGTGTATATATATATATATATATATATATATATATATATATATAATATATATAATACATATGTGTGTGTGTGTATACTTATGCTTATACTTATACTTATACTTACTACTTATGTAGAAGGAATTTAATTGCCAAATACTACTGCCATTGTAATTATAGAATTTTTGGCATCAGGATTTATGAGCATTTTTTCAAGTGTGTAATTTTACTCATATTTTAAATAATTTACACCATGTAACTACTGCCATTTATAAAGTCGCCATTGAGTACGCCCACAATTTGAATTAATATTCAAACCTTTCATCTGCATCTTTGCAGCCAATAAGGCTGTGCAATTAATCTATGATGTAAACAAAGAATAAACTCCGTTGCAGCAGCAGGCACAGGTGTCTGGAGGTACTACACAGTGCAATACAAACCAATTTATAGACTGAAGATTTGGAGACAAAGAAGCCAAAATGGAGACAGAAGACAACACTGTCAACCGTGAAAATGATGGAGAAAAGACAGAGGACGAGTGCCGCTGCCTGTTGTTCGCAGTGTATTGGGAAAAGTTTAAACTGTTCTACGTATTCAAAAACATTTTTGTCATTGTTTTAACAAACAAAATTCCTGCTTTATAATCTACATTTATTTACAAAACAAATTGCCTTTCCATACCTCGTTCATCTGAGAAATATGCTTTGATATTTTATAGATATTTTATACTGGTGAATTGAATCGAATGCCTGCTACTGACGACGCAATAAAACATCCATCGGTTAAAAAGTAATTAATACTCTGAGTAGTTTTTGAGAAGAGTATATAGTTACTCAACTATTTTTTTAACACCAGTACTTGTACTTCAGTACAAATTTTCTGTACTCTTTCCACCTCTGTATATATATATATATATATATATATATATATATATATATATGAAACCAAACACACACACCTCAGCGTTCCACTTCATTTTTAAGCAACAAACTAGTTACTATGAACTTCGTTTTACTATGAACTTCGTTTAATAAAGCTACTGGCTTATTTTTATTTATTAATTAAGTAATTAAAATACATTTTAATTAAATCAGATAACATAGTATTTTTATAACATTAGATCTAATATTTGAAAAGAGTAAAGTTGTGATCAGGTCTGGTGTCTATTAGGTACTTACGTATTATATGGGACTGTTGTATCACTGATTTATACGAACATAATATTGCAGTATTTTTTGGTGCACGAAGAAAGCATATGCTTCCCTTGTGATCCAACCACAAATTATTCAAGAAAGTTAAATAATAATAATAATAATAATAATAATAATAATAATAATAATAATAATAATAATATTAATAATAATAATAATAATAATGAATTACAGTAATGATCGGTAAAATCACAGCCAATAAAAATCAGAATCCTAAGACAAATAGCGCCGATCTTGTGACTACAATCTTGTTTAATGCTATACTTTCTCCAGTTCATGTCAAAAATGTGAAAATACCAGTAGAACGGAGTTGAATTTGTTAGATGAAGAATACACAATTTAAACAAGATATATCTCTATATACTTTTATTAATTATATTTAGGACTGCATTTCATCAATACATGATTATTTAGGCAAGTCTATCAAAGCATTCACAAGATACAGGCTCTAAGCTTTATCGTATTAATATAAAAATAAAGTGACATTAACATAGTAATTATATTATAAATATACAGCAGACTAATAATATATTATACAGCACAATAATAATAACAGTTAACCCTTGCCCGCTAGATAAGATTGACTTATTTGATGGTAGTGATAACAGGTGCCATAATCATCTGTGTGTGAAATATATAGGATTTACATGCAGATTAACATTCTAGGTGTCAAAAACGTGGTAGGTGAACTTCTCCTGCCGAGGCTTGAAGCGAAAGTTGTATTTGCCGATTCTCTTTCTGTAGTATGAAAACGCCGAAAGGCCTATCAGCAGGAACACGAACACAGGTCAATTCCAGCAGAATGAAACCGTATTGTGCGCGGTGTCCTGTGTCACTTTTGCTGAAGAGAAACTTAAAAAACAGAGAAAAGAAATCATCAGTCAATTCATGAGGAACATCTACCTTGCTGGACTAGACGTAGTGTTTATATCTGATCTGTCCTCACATACAGTTCAGTAAAGTCTATTAAAGGTGTAGTTCCTACCTGAAAATGGCTAAGTGAATTAAGACTGTTCTTGGAAAAAGAACTTGGCATACACTGTTGTTATACACTGAGAACTGTAACGTTACAAAGGGAAAGACTCACGCGTATGCGGCTTCAGGAGAGGTCCACAGGAAGCCTTTGCCATTCCGATTACATTAGAGGTCCTGACGTTCCTCGATAAGCAGGACTAGAAAACAGAATTGATTTTAAACAAAACTTCAAAATTAAAAAAGTAAAAATTCTTTGTGACAAATCAAATCTCAGTGTTCGGCTGCATCGGTGAAGCTGGATTTAAGATTAAAACTAAGTGTGAATGTATGGTGAGAAAGAGACACTGACGGGTCGGCAGGTGGCCGTTGACGTCTCGATGCAGATCTGGATCTGGCAGTGCAGATAGATGACGCTCAGGTCCACCAGCGAGAAGATGTTGACGGCCAGCAGCGACTTGCTGGAGTTTCCGTTCTGCAGCACCGTGGTGTACGCACTGGGCTTAGGACAACTACAGACGGAGGACATCGAGAGTGAGAGAGAGAGATGAGTAGATTAAAACAGAGACTTAATCAAAACGGAGCTGAATTTTTATTTTTTTTTATTTTTTTTTTACAAAATTTCTTTAAAAGAAAGAGGAAAATGAGGAACGAATTACATTTAAGAAAGCAGGAAAGAAAAAATATAATATATAAATAAAGAACAAAAAGAAGAAGTAAATGAGACTCAAATAAAATAAATAAATAAAAATAAAATGACGAAAGAACATATGAAAGGACAAGAATAACAATTGAAAGAAAGAAAAGAAACAAGGAACATAAGTCAAAAAGAAAAACAAAGAAAAGGCAAGAGGTACTCAAAAAGGCACAGAAAACTGAAGAAAACAAAAAAGAAAGTGAAGAGAAAATAAATTTACAAAAAAGAAAAAAAATAACAGAGTAGAGAAAATAAAAGAATGAAAGGAGAAACAAAGTGACAGAAAAATAAGGAGTAACAAAAGAAATAATGTTCAAAAACTGAATGGAAAGAAAATTTATTATTAAAAAAGGAAAAAGAAAGAAAGAAATTGAAAGGGAAAAGAAAAAAGGAAAAAATGAGGGAATATTATTTATTTTTAATTAAAAAATAATGAAATAATGAAAGAAGGGAGAAAAAACTGACAGAGAAAAAAAATTACACACAGAGAGAGAGAAAACGATAACGTAAAAATAAGTAAAGAAGAAAATATGAGAGAATAAGGAAATGAAAAAGCAAGTTTCTTTTAAAGAAAAAGAAAGAAAAGAAAGAAAGAAAGAAAAGAAAAAAAGATTAGTAAAAATAAAATAGAAAATAAAGAGTATAAAATAGAAAAAAACATGAGAAAAAGAAGACATTTGGGGGGGAAAAAGGAAATTTCAAATTGAAGAAAGAAAGAGGAGAAAGAAAATGTATTTATTTATTTATTTATTTATTATTTATTTAGCACAAGAAATAGAAAATGAATGAGTATAAAAAGAAAAGAGTATATAAAAAAATAAGGGAGATGAAAAAAGGCAATTTCCCTTTAAAGAAAAAGAAAGAAAGAAAACAAAAGGAGAAAACAGAGAAACTGAAGGGAAACCCAAATGAGATAATGGATAGGCCACACTAAATAAAAGGCAGGGAAGTGTGTAATGAGGGAAAGTGCAACATCAGGACCATAAGCGTATGCAGTACAGCAGCAGTGCGGACCTGTTCTCCAGGAAGACTAACTGCGGTAAATCAGTAGGATAAAGCAAGGATTTGCTCAGTACTCTGTTGATCACCACCTTTGATCTGGGGCAGGCTGGAGTTCACCTGCACCTCCACGATCACCTCGTCAGCGGGGGACAGCGTGTAGTTCTGCGGCAGCGGGGACGTTCCCTTCAGCAGCCGGAAGTTGACGTGGAAGGTGCCGGAACCTGTGACTGGATCGTCGATCATGTCCAAATAGCTGAAGAAGGGAAATGAGAAAGCGTGAGTCAGGGTTAAAGGGTTAGTATGACCTTAAAACACAGCTCCATCCGACCCTTGGCACAGGACATGGTGATGTGAGGTCTTGCATGCGGCTGCTCGGCCGAGGAAACCCATTCCAATCAAGGTCCTGACAACAGTTTTTGTGTTTACATTAATGCCGGTGGAAGGTTGGAGCTCTTAAGCTATGGAATCAGCGGATAGTTAATGACTTTTACACAGCATGAACCTTAGCAGTCAAGTGATAACGCTTCTGTCTCAAAACTTTGGTCATATAATTTATATATAAACTAGGTGGGCAGAAAAAACGATAACGTATGAGAAAAATCACATCGCTACGCCAAGCGTAACGGAAGTTAACTTGAAGGCCACAGCACGCACATTCATCATTTAGGCGCAGTGTCATGCTTCGAATAAACTTCAACTTCATTCTGATTCTAAATAGTGTTGTGCAAGTTGTATTAAAAAACATACTTGATGCTGAGGATCAGTGTGAATTTTAGTGTGAGAATATTAGTTTTCATGTAAAGCTATAAATCAAAACATCACAGATAAAGACTATGTTTAGTCAGCTTGACGGATTCAGTGTGATTTTTTTATTGATCTGCCACAGTCACTCAAAACAGCTGGAAACAAATTGTATTGAATTGTGAATCGTGAATCACTTATGAATCAAATCGAACTCAATGGACCAGAATCGAATCAAATTGAAAAAAACTGACAGAGAAAAAATCTGGCTAATAACAGAGAGAGAGAAACGAGACGATGAAAAAATAAGTAAGAAAGAAAAATATGAGAAAATAAGGGAAATGAAAAAGCAAATTTCCCTTTAATAGAAATTAGTAAAATAAATAGAAAATGAAAGAGTATAAAATAGAAAAAAACATGAAAAAAGAAGAGATTCAGGAACAAAAGGAAGAAAGAAAGAAAGAAAGAAAATTATGTAGCACAAGAAATAAAAAATGAATGAGTATAAAAAGAAAAGAGTACAAAAAGAAAAATAAGGGAGATGAAAAAAGGCAATTTTTTAAAACTCAAAACAGCTGGAACATCAACATCTGAAAACAAATTTATACATGTATTAAATTGTGAATCGTTTATGAATCGTGAATCAATTTTGAATCGAATCGTTAACCCATAGAATCAGAACCGGATCGAATTGAATCGAATCGCGAGATTTTCTGAATCGTGCACCCCTCAATATATACCGCTTTCTAACCCTTTAAAGCAAAGTTTAGCTCAGCTTGGTTCAGATTTACTGCCCAAGCATCAACCAGGTCCAAGTCGTAGGACTTAGACTTGACCTCCGATTCCACCTGGATTCAGCCTCTCCAGCCTGAAAACATCAAGTATTCCCCACCCATTTTTACTCAGACACAACAGCCAGGATCAAAACGCGCCCGCAGAGGCGTTGCTGTATGAGCAGCCATTCGGAGGGAGAGTATCCCGTGGAGATGGTGATGCTGTGGATGTAGGTGCAGATGATGGGCACCTCCAGCTTCACGGTGGGGGGCGTTCCAGCCCGCCAGATGCTCACGTTGTTGCATATAACGCTACCTGAACTGCGGGTGTTTCCAGTTAAGTATACCGCGAATATAAAGATGCAAGACCAGCAGTTCAATTACGCTGAAAGACATCATCGCAATCTGCTGGAAGAGCTCAACAGAATAATGTATAGCAGAGCTGGATCATATCTGTAGTCAGAGATATTATCAGACGCTCCAGGATTTCGCGGTGCTATCCTGGGACTACGGGCGCGAGGTGGAGACAATTATAAAGGGGGAAAAATCACAACTTTTTTCCAGAATCCTCACTAACTTTGCCTGGAATAAAACTGGCTGTGATAATGCCCATTTCCATCACTATATTAGATATTAAGAAGCAGCAATTCTGAACAAAACATTTGGAATTAAAACTGGACTAAAATCGTCAACTAAAACTATGAAGGACTGAAATGACAGAGGTGCACCCTTGGATCTGGACCCCGATGTGTTACAGTCCTGTTTGTTGCATTTGTTTCCCGTGAAACGTTCATCTTACCCGCAGAATAGTAGAGCCACACTCGCCCCAGGTCACGATGAGCTGCACGTAGCTGCTGTTGCTCTCCATCTGTGCGCAGTTGGGCACGCCCAGGTACAGCGCCGCCTCCGAGATGCTCCTGAGCTGCAGGAAGTCTTTCGCCACCAACACGGCCACGGAACCAGGGCTGCACTCCACCCGGATGGCTTCATTGTAGGACAGCAGAGGTGGGGACGCATGTGCGACGGGTACCGTGTCCATTGTGGTGGAGGTCTGAGATGTTGTGGTGACAGTGGTGATGGTGGTGGTGGTGGTTGGATGAGATGTCTGTGCTACTGCAGTGGTCTCGGTGTTTGCCAGGTTAGATTGAACTCGATCTCTGGCACTTTGTTGGCCATAACGGGCACTGTAGCGGTGGTCGTCGTGGACACTTCTGTGGAGGATGATGAAACCACTGCGTTCTCAGCTGTAATGGGTGCAATGGCTGTGGTTGTGGAGAGTGTAACAGCATCATGATCTGACTGGGGAGGTGTGATGTTGGACGACTGTGCAGAGTCAGATTCTGTCAAGTTGTTAATGGCTGAAATAAAAATGAAATGAGAACATGAGTTTTGATGACCTTGGGAAGTACTACCAACAAACAGTGAGTCCAAGATGTTGATGTTTTTTTTTTAAATAACAGGATATCTGTCCCACCTCCAGCACTACCGCTATTGCCCCTCCAAACAAGACAAGACCCTGAAGTTGCTCTAGACCTCAAGTTGTTTTTTTGGACTCACAAAACTCTCAGCTCAAAGTTGAAAGTTTCCAGTGCTGAGAGACACATGCTTCCTAAATTAGCAGTTTGTACTTGTGCAGGTGCGGCCTGCCTTGTAGTTTGCATCATGTATCCGCCTGGATAGGCACAGGTGTATTACCAAGGTGTTGTTACAGGCGGCCCAGGGGGAGCAGTCGGCCTCTCCCAGCGAACACTCATCCACATCTGATAATGAGAAGTCACACCTCATTACACAAACAAGCGGCTTGACACACAACAATGCTTCACCTCAATGCTTCAGGATCGCCAGCATTCGAGGCATGGCATTAGAACCATTTAAGATTGCACCACATGGCAGCAAAGCAACATCTCCCATCCTGGATAGACAACGATGTTTCTTACTTTAATGCCAAAGCAAAAGTTGCTTCACCTTCTATGCTAGTGAAGTTCATGTCCAAGGTGTACACAGAGCTGTTCTGCAGGGAGGCGATCATGGCGTAGGCCACCTCTACAATGTCCTCAGTGACATCAGGAAGAAAGACGAGGGTGATATCAGCCACCACGCTGCCCGGCGACAGCTTGGTGATCAGCACCAGCACCTTCCCAGAATGCACCAGTTGCAGGATGGACTGAGGTAGAGATCGGAGTGTCTAAAAAGATGAATAAAAAGATGGTCATTATTTAATGGCTTGTGTCAGCGATTTTTCCTGTTATCATGTTGACGCAATACTTCAAAATCTTCAAAGTGGTTTTGCTCAATTGTAGTCACCACAAAAGGTTTGATAAACATATTGATCTTTTTACAAAACACTGGTAGCCCTGAACTTTGAGTCAACAACCACAAAGCCAATGACATCTAAATTAGCATGTGTTTGAAGGCATAAGTTGCTTTTTGGCAAGCATTTTAAAAACACTAGTATATTTTCCTGATTTACATTCATGGATTTCAATAAGTTTTGCAAGTTACACGGGCTAAAATGGACTAAAAAACAAACAAGTTAGCATGTGTTTAGGACTTCTGACATCATTTTGCAAGGTACATGTGCTAAATTTCTAGCTAAAATCCTTTAGCATGTTGTTACATGGTGCTAATTTGTTGGTTATAAGCTTCTATAAGTATTTCATTGGCCAGTGTTAGCCTTGTAACAAAATAAATAGATTAAAGACACAGAGTGAGGTACACTGTGATCCTGTTGTAGCCAAATTAGCATGCATCTGCATGATGCTAATTTGAACACCCAGTTGTTCGTCAGAGTTCGCTTTGCAGCTAAAAAATACCAAGTAGACATTTACACTCAGGATCTTTGGCTGACATTCGTGTCCTGACCAAATCACGTTTGCTAATGAAAGGGGCAGATAAAGGTCTTGTACTTCAAATAAAGTCCAATTAAATTCTGATAGCTTTTATGATTTGGCTTACCCAAATGTGTAGAGCGCCCCCAGCAGCCATTTTTTAAATGAACGGGTAAATAGTTCCCTGACATTTAATAAACTAATACAATCATTGAAACGTAAATTAATATTTCACAGCATAAGGTTGTGGTGAATAAAAGCAGAGCTTTCTGAGGTGCAGACAGAGAGATGACACTGCGTCAGAACCAAAGTAATGTATTTTTAAGCTGCTGATTTATTTTAGAGAACCGTAAATATTAAATAATCGCCGACTTAATTTTCTTGTTATTAAACAGTGCATTTTTCCAAAACACGGTCATATGCTGATGTTGTGTAAGGGTGTTTTATGGCATTGCTGATTTCTATTATCATTGAAGGCATAAGCAATTTCACTAAGATGTTTCTTATGGAGGTTCCTGAACTCTCGGCCAAGTTAGATTGCCCAGAGCCTCTACGGTTTATGTTGGTCAGACGTGGTCACTGCTTTTTATGGGTCTTGCCTCTGTAAACAACAGGGAAAAAGAATGCAGTGTGTAACAGAGGCAAACTCGACCAACAACCCTAATGTGGCTTACAATAACTCACGACAACCCACGTTGCAGTAAATTTTGCATTATAGTGCTTATTTTTGCCATTGGGATTTCTCTATTCTCAAAAACCTCTGATCTCAGGTACACATCCTCATACTCGCTTCACCTCAGCCCGAGATATTTCCACAGTGTCCGGTTAATACGAGAAACTCAAGACTGTAAAGAACCCCACACTGGGTCCGCCACTTCCACGCTACAGAGAGTCTAGTTTCCAAAAAATTCCAAATGCTGGACCCTTCCAGGATGATGAGTTGGGAAACGAGGCCGATGTGAGGTGGGAAGTGCCAGGACAGTCGGAAGGAGGGAGGCAGGACGTTATAGGAGTTAAGATTTGTGATCTGAGGGATGCCTAGGAATAAAATATTATATTATATTAATTAATAAGTTAATTACAAGAAAAACTAGGCCGGACATCTGTGCGTTTGATATCTACGCTATTTGAGAGGAACATTGAGATCCATGTTACCTTCTGTACCTTTTAGAATACTGATTTAGCGTTAAATGAATAACAGTGAAAGCGGAGCATTATTTGTCATTGTGAATACACCACAGCACAGTGCACTACAATGCAAATGTACTCTCTGCATTTAACCCATCCGTGAAGGAGCAGGGCAGCTAACAAGAACCCGAGTAGTGCTTTGGGACGGTAATTTTGCTGATGAGCACCAGTGGCAACTTTATCGCCCTGAATGTAACTCATGTAATTTCTGATCACGGGCGAATAATTCCCAAATGTTACGCCACCAGCTGCACCAGCCAATCTAAAAGTCTAAAATACATCAGGCGTTAATAAAGGAATTTGAGACTCTTTACCATAATCTCTGGCTAATGTTGACTGTTTTTCAAAATTCTTTCTTGAAAATTGGTTTCACATGTCCCAATGTTATGGGCAAAGACACACAGGTTCCTTTTTATTTGTCAATGTGAATACAGCACAGCACAGCACACAGTGGAGCAGTGCTTGAAGAAGATACCTTGTTCATGAATACCTCCGTGGTACCTTTATCAGTCCGAGACTTGAACCACTGACCTTCCGAAATGCCTAACCATGATACCAATTACCTCCACAAATTTTCACAGTATCACCATCTCCTTCCTCTCACAGTGAGCCTTTTTTATTTAAGTGTCATGTACACTGTGTTAATGTGAGTAATGACATCAAAAGGGGGTACATACTACATAGCGGAGGCCCTGTTTCTGTGCTGGTCTGAGTGCTGGACGAGCTGGTAGACGTAGAACTGGTACTAGTGCTGGTCTGACTGCTGGATGTCGTACTTGGTTGAGTTGTGGTCGTCACACTGGACTGCGGGGGTTTCAACAGCGGCCCGGAACTCAACACATTACAGATCGGGTCGAACTGCGTGCAAGAACCTGAAAATTTAAAGGAATCTCTCAGTGGAAACAGCAAAGAAAGAGAGCTAAAGTTTCTACAAGTCGGTTACTGCATTGACACCACCATGCAGCTCTCACACATCTGCGCAGGAAGAATGCTGAGTAATGCACTTCTACTCACTCCTGCAGACCGTTCCAGGCCTGCTAAGGTTGAGGTCAACAGATCCAGCTGGACATGTGCAGTAATGGGAGCCATGTGTGTTGGTGCAGGTTGCCAGGGGTGAACACGTCCTCAGAACTGGGATGCTACACTCCATCCACATCTATACACACATACACACACAAATCAACGAAAAAAAAAGCCAAAGAGGACCTCAAGAGATGGATTAATTATATTATGCAGAATACTCATTCAATCAGGTTTTTAATTAATAATGTGCTAGAGAATGTGAAATGCATAATTATTGTCAATAACAGCAAATGTCATAATAAAGTGAATGCCACTGTGTAGTGTATGTTTTTACTGATATGTCTTATGCAACGCGACCGATTTTGAGGTTGTGAACACATTTATAGAGTGTGTGGAAAAAATGGGTATGCCAAAGAGTTTAAGCACCATCAGTAGCACATTTGTTCTGATTAAAGTCCAGCTCAGCCTGTGTATTAATAGCTTAGTGGGAAGTCATTCAAGGCTCTTGACTAACCAATCATGAGTGTTACTCACAGGGGTTAAAAGCAGCTTACAACTACTCTAGCAGATTTGGTGCAAAGTTTTGAGCTTTTTGTGCGCTCTTGAAAATGTATCTGTTGCCTGAACATCTCCAGTACTGTGTATATACTTGTAGAGTAAGAAAGTGTAGGGGGAAAAGAAAGAAAGAAAGAAAGAAAGAAGAGAGACAGACAGAGAGAGAGAGAGACCTATGGGATTCATAGGAAGGAGTTCTCTCTCATATGACTCATGAGCGGTAATAGGAACTTTGAATCAGTCCCAAGTGTTCTTGCAAAATGAATCATGCAAGCCAACTGTGCGCAGACACATATGAGCATGCATGCACACACACACACACATATACAGACATCCATACCGTTGACGTCCACAGCAGTCACTTCCTCTATAGTCTCCAGCAGGAGTTGGAGCCGGTTGAAGGTGTCGGTGGAGGACAGAGCCTCGGAGGAGCCGATCAGCAGTGAGGAGGCTGTAGTGAACTGACCTGCAGGCCATGAGTGTGTGTGATGCACAGAGATAGAGGTGGAAGTCAAAGATCCGGTCACCTGCAACACACAACAGGGTCATCTCCTCAGTGTGACACAGGGGAAAGGCAATTTTGAATATTATTGAATAGAGTATAACAGGGACAGCTTTTATATGAGCACGTAAGTAAAAAGTTGAGTTAGTTTTACTTAAGTTGTACTAGTTTGTAAAATTTATTTATAATGCGCCATTCACAGACAAAAAAGTGAGAAAGCACTGTACAACAAATACATAACGATGCCACCAAAGTAGAGAACATTTAGAAAAGTGAGAGTAATAATAAAATAATTTTAAAAATAATAATAAAAGATTAAAAACAAGAGTCCAAGAAGACTACTAAGCTCTTTACAATAGTCTGCTTAAAACAAAACACTTCTTTAGTTGCTTTTAAAATAACTAATAACCCATACATACATAATAACATATACAGTTTATAATATATAATGATGGAGAATCTGATGGAAAACTGAATTTTAATAATGGTACAAACCACAGAGTGTAGCAGTCGTGTGTGGTTGAGGATTCCGCTGCGAGTGTTCACCAGATGGTAAGCAGCCTTCACTGTTACAGTCGCATTAAGCCACCAGCGTTCATTCCCTACCACCAGATACAGAGATCAGCACTGCAATGTGTTTGTGTTTCTTCTTGAATCAACTAAAATTTATTTGGGAAAACTCTATTTTAGAAATCTTGCTTTCTGGAGGAAGGGCTCTAATGTAGTGATGCATATTATCAAATGAGGGTCTTACTGACTGGAAGAGGGTCCACACACTGGGTTAGATTTCCAGTTTGGCAACATTTCTGCCAACCGAGGCAGTCAGTATCCCATTTACACTCAAACACAAGGGCTGAGGTCGGGGCTGGTGGTGTAGGACACCCTCCCGGTTTACAGGTGAACTCCTGGCTCCTGTTACAAGGCTTGTAATAAGCAGAAATCAAAATGAAAACAATGGATTGATACTGAAGTCTGGGAGGAAAATTTGTAAATGACTCTCATGCAGCCAAATATAGAGAAAAATTATTATGCTCACTTCAAGCACTGTGTATGTATGTGTGTGTATATATATATATATATATATATATATATATATATATATATATATATATATATATATATATATTCATCACGATTATTATAATTTAACTGTTATTTAATTAATCGCAAGTTTACAATACTTGTTTACCAATATAAAACAAATCTGTGCTACTGGAATAAAGGACACACACACACACACACATACAGTATATATATTTTTTTTAATCGATTACCAGCACTAGTATGTGTGTGTGTGTGTGTGTGTGTGTATATATATATATATATAGGAAATACTGTCTTTCTCCACAGCTCCCCCTAGTGGTCATTATTTTGCAATACAGAACTGTTCAATTGTGTTTTACACTCACCCACAGCACAGTAACTACCCACTTGTTCGTAGCCCTCACAGCACCTTTTGACCCGTTTTTCGATATACACGATCTGAGTTTCGTACGTTGTGGTGTAAAGTGTCACGTTGCACGTTTTCCACGGCAGCCAGCCCCCACACAGCCTCATCTGGGTGTAGGGGGTCTTCGAGGAGACCACGTTTGTCACCGGGACAGATTCGGTCACCGAGCACAGATGATATCCTGATAGGGACAAGTCATAACCTGCAAGAGACAAACGCATGGCCTCAATTTTACAAATATATTCTAGTAATGTTTTTTTTTTTTTTTTAAATCTCCCTTTCACCTTACATGAATCAACAGTGTCCTTTATACAGACTCATCAGGTTTCAGAAAAATCCCCGACATATATTATTCTCTACATTAGATGAAAGGCAGCATAAAACTTGTTTTGCTTCACTGGAATAAATAATAAAGGCACTGCATTATAAAAAAAACCTCTTATATCACCTGATAGATTACATTCTGATACAAATAATTTCTCCTACCTTCATACAATGTGTTATGTCCTTTGGCTTGGGCAAAAAATGTCAGAATTAACCAGGTACAAAGAATCCAGTGCATTTTGGGGCTCCAATAAAGAGTCTATATGTAAGAAACATACTAAGCCATTGTTCACAATTCTGAGACGCAGATGTGTTGTGCTGATTTCAGTCTCAGTAGGAACCTTCTGCTCTTGTCCCTCCCTTTGCCCTCAAAATCACAGCTATTCCCCCGAGTCTGCTGCAAGACTCTACCTGTGAGGTGATGCTATACCTGAGAAAGTGTGCTTCATAAGCTTAAACATAAAAAAGTAGCACGCAACTGACACAACAAAAGGACAAGTCATATCTTGGTATATAAAAAACATGAATAAAGATGAAACAGTCTAAAAGTAAAGTCTGAAAACTAGACAAAAAAAAAATCATTCAACAATTGCAAGTTTTTTGAAGGCGTTAAACGTGTGTAAACAAGTTAAGAGCGAAGCGATCCAGCAATGTTCCTTTTTACCCATATTTGTGGCACTGTGTCAGCCAGAAAGCCTGTACTCTAAGTCCCCAATGACTCAGTATCCACCCCAGTTACTATGGCGCCTGCTAACAAACCTCCTTGACACATGCATCCACCAGTTCTGTTCGTCTGTCATCTCTCACACTTCCCCATGAAAATGTCATTACGCAAAAAACAACAAAAAAACAACTACAACACAATATTATGTTTATTCCTCACATGTAAGATCGGCCAGAGAAAGACCATAAAGCCTTGAAGCAACTGGTTAAAATTGCACAAGTCAATGACTCAGACCCACACACAGACACAAGCACATGGCAGGCCTCAGAAATACCAGATTATTGTCACCTGCCTTGGCTAAATCTAGCAGCGTTTAATTCAAGTGGTGTGAAAATGAGTCTAATTAAAGAATTGCTGGCGTTATGAGTGACGGTCTCACTAATAGGATCTCTGGCAGAGAGAGAGAGAGAGAGAGAGAGAGAGAGAGAACAAGAAGAGAGTGTGCTGTGTGCACTATGGCAACTGAAGAGGACAACATCTTCAGGATATGAGACAATTTTTTTCTTTTGTATATTCCAAACAGAGCTTGTCATAAGAACTCCTGGCCTTTATGACTTTGTCCATCAACACAATTGAACACTGCGATTGTTTAGAAATTGTTTATAATTGTAATGGACCTTTTAAGAATTACATGATTACTATGTTTCTAACTTTGCAGATTTTTTTTTTTTTCCTTAATCCAATCACTTACATTAACTTGCATAGTTTTAGTAGCAAACCAGGTCATATTTCACTACATTTTGTACTATACAGTATAAGTATGGATGTGACCAAAAAAAAAAGACATTTTCGCTACTGACACTGCAGATGATGAAGGCAAGTGATCACAGTTCCATGCTACATTGTGGCATGTCACACGCCCGACCGTCTACACGCATCTATGGCAATCTCACCATGGCTGATTTACTTTCCAGAAAAGGTGCTCTGAGAGCAGGTAAACACACCAAGATGCCTCATGGGTAAAGATAATGAGTGTGAGTTTCAGTGGCCCAGCAACAGAGCTTATCAATTACACCCTTTTTAATTAGTTTCAGAGGGAGATGCACAATTACCCCCGACCAGGATGATGCATGACACAGAGATAAGAAGGTGAGGGGGAAAAAAAAGTGTTATATAAGTATAAATATATAACATACTTTAGGTTCTGACATTAATTTTATTTGCAACAAATACATTTAGCAACCGAAACCTTAAAAAAAAGCTAGCAAGAAACTCATTTCAGAAGTAGATTCTCATAATGAAACCAATTATGGCGCAATATTTAAACAACAACAAAAAAAAACCCTTTAATGTTGAAATCCGCGGCCTGCCCCTTTAACAGCTCTATGTATACGCGCAAGTCCGTCCAGTTTTAAATCGGGCTGTCATTTCCTCCATAGACGCCCACGAAGCGCCGGCAGCCAATCAGGGAGCAGCACACGTGACGAGCGCGCTTAGCGATGACCTCATCCCCAGAGTGGGATGACGTCAAATACAAGATGGATGGAATCACGACTGCTACACAGTCAACGCAACTCTGAAATAAAGTCGCGTTCAGGAGACTCGGTTGGATGAAAAGCCAGCGCTCGGGTAAGTTCGCGTTCTACAAGAAGCTATCCCGTTATAATATGCGATTTCTGTGAAGAACTTTAATCCATGTTTTGGTTTAAAACAGTCTTTCCTGACGTAACGCCGAGGTGGTTTCTCTCTCGCTCTCCCTCTCTGTCTGGCGAGCGCGCATACACACACACACACACACACACACACACACACACATACACACACACAGTGTCTGCGCTGTGAGGAGGAAAATGACAGGGTGTGTGCGATCTGCGCAGCCACACTTTATCCCGCTAGCGACGGCTTAGACTTTAAGTAGTAACGAAACGCAACCGGTGACCGTTGTTCTGTCCGTTGTTATTATTATATTATTTGTATATTATTTCAGGCGCGCAGCTGTAACTAACTGGCAACACCGACTCTACAGTATATCGGCGGCTCTTACATGTTTATACGGATCGCGTCGTGAATAACGGGTCGGGTCTGTCAGTCCGGAACAAACTTGTCAGCTGTGGAACACAAGTGGCTCAAAAAAACAAAACAAAACAACGTGAGCCAAACAAGGGCATTTTCCCCTCATAGTTAAAAAAAAAAATCCCGCCTTAAAAAATGGGCAACACGTCAAAAACATGTCAGCACGTATGGATCTCCATATCCATATTTAAAATATATATATATAATGTCAGTTAAAAACCTGTTAATTGCATTTATGGTTATTTACCATTTTGGATTTTTGGTCTTTTACTGTCTCTGACAGCCTTTTGTCATGAATTCCACAAGTATTTTAAACAGCGTGCAAAAAGAAATCCCAGCAATGGTACCTAGCAAATCACTTAAAGTACCAAACTGGAGTTTCTAAGTAAAGTAATACTGCCTGCCATCTGGTGGTGCAAAGGAGAAATACTTTTGGTTGTGATGTCACGCTCCTGTTTTTGACACATTCCTTTTCAACACGTACATTTTAACCGAGCTGCACGCACGTTTTAACTTGTCTTTATGCCGCCTAAACAAGATATTTATCTCAAGTTGTTTTGAGCCAATGCCGTTCCATACTCAAACGGGACCGTCACGCGTTTGTGACGTCATCGATGGCTCTCGCGTCTATGGAATAAAGGAACCTAAGTTATTGGTTACGAGCAATAAAAGCAATTAAAAAAAAAACGCTGCCTTATATAATACAGTTACAGAGGATGTAAAAATGCAACGTCTATTGGCGTGAAATGTGAACGTGTTAGTTGTGGATTTTGAAGTGTTACGGAGATACTTGAGAACTAGCATCCATTGGGAATAAATGTAGCGTACGTCACTGTTTTCACAACGTCACTGATGACTGTTAAACAGGGAAATAAATAAATAAATAAATAAATAAATAAAATAAAGGAACCTAATGCCAGTTTGCAGATGCGCTCGAGCAGCCGGTATCCCTCTCTCTTCTTTAAGAGAAGTCTAAGTAAATTCTACAGTATGGGAATAAGCCTTGTACTAATACAGTATGGAAGTTACTTGTAAGCAAAAGCTAGGGGATTTTTGGCAACTGGCCAGGTTGTTTATGCTGGCTGGAAAAAAACCTGCCTCTGACCTTTTAATAACACATCCAAAGAAGCAAATCTTACATTTAAGTCATTTTTGTTTACATCTCATAACAAACATAGCTATTTAAATTTTTTAATTAAATATTTTACTCATATATATATATATGTAAGATCATTCCCCCAAGACAATCTAATACCCTTTTTAAGATTCTACCACTTCTAAGCATCCCACAGGCCAAACACCCAATAAATTACATTACAGACATGGAGCAGATGTCTGCACCAAACCAGCCACTCACAGTATTATAATAATGTTGGTAATTATGTACACCGTTAAACAATTAATTGTTTTCTTTGTTTTGTCAAGGCTAATATGGGCAGCTTTTTGCACTACAGCAACCCTGGCCATGCTGTGTCCCTGCTGGAGGTCCTAAACGAGCAGCGTTTGAGAGGCCACCTCTGTGACGTGGTCCTGGTGGTGGGAGAACATCGCTTTCAAGCTCACAAGACCGTCTTGGCAGCCAGCAGTGAATACTTCCATGCTCTGTTCTCCAGAAGGGACTCTGACAGAAATGCTGTCATCCAGCTGGACTTCTGCGAACCTGAAGCTTTTGAGATTGTACTGAACTACATCTACACCTCATCCCTGTTTGTGGAAAAATGCAGCCTGGCTGTCATACAGGAGCTGGGATACAGCTTGGGCATTCCCTTCCTGACTAACATCATGTCCACAAGACCCCAGGTGTCTTATTCTGTTTCCAGAGAAAAGCTCTCCTTCAGTGTGGAGGACGACAGCACTTACCAGAAGAGGAGTGTCATAGTACGCCAAGGCGGAATGGGCATCACTCACAGAGGAAGCTCCAACCTTCAGGGAAAGCAACCAAAACAAGCAGCTGTGACCTTAGAAGAGTCTCCACCTGCCCAAGTCGCTCAACAACAGACTCTCCCTTCAGGACAAGTCAAACCAAAAGAAACAAGTGTTCCACCCACCAAACAGCCAGAGGTTGGGAGTATGTCTTCACTCCCATCCATTCTCAAAAGTAAAGCAGAGTACAGGTCCCAGTCAGGAAGACCACAGTTAACATCCTCAGTGTCCTTCAGTGAATCTGTACAGCATACCAGCTTACACTCAGATCAAAACAATGACCACCCAAAGGAGGACCAGGTAGGATCAACATATGGTTCAAGGCTGGCTTCTGGAGAACAGTCAGGGCAGAATAATCCAACCATAGACAGGAGTGGCCCTCTCATTAAAAGTCTTCTACGGAGATCTTTGTCCATGGACAGCCCTGTCCCTGTTTTCTCTCCAGTTCTAGAACTGAAAGACTCACAGAGTAGAGAGCAGTCTGTTGTAAAATTAGGGGCAAAATCAGAAACTTCACATATGCCTGAAAACACACATCAAACGGTGAAGCGCATGCCACCACTCATACTCAGGTCTAGGGAGAGTAAAGCACTTGAAAAACAGGACATTCAGGAAAGTGACGTGCTAGTTAAAATGGAACCTAGCAGCCCCCTGGCTGACCCCTCAGACATCATTCGGATCACCGTAGGGGACAACCTTCCTGTCAACTTCAAAGACTTTCAACCAAATTTTGATGAAGTCCCGAGAGGATATTTTAACCCTTCCATGAAACGAAAAGTCAGAATGGAGAGTACCACATTTAAGAGAGCCAGGGTTATTAATGAACATCAGTTTGCACCTGAGGACAGCATGAGTAATGAAGCAACCCCCAACTCCAACTTGGACGACGGTAGTCAAGAACCTGGGGAACTGAGGCCGAGTAAGATGTTTAAATGCTGGAGCTGCCTAAAGGTATTCAGGTCAAATGCAGGCCTTTACCGCCATGTCAACATGTACCACAACCCAGAGAAGCCATACGCATGTGACATATGTCACAAGCGCTTCCACACAAACTTCAAAGTGTGGACGCACTGCCAAACGCAACATGGTGTGGTCCAGAATCCTGCCCCCTCCTCCAGCTCTTATTCCGTACTGGACGAGAAATTTCACAGGAAGCTCATAGACATTGTGAGAGAGCGGGAGATAAAGAAAGCCCTGATTATGAAGCTTAGAAGAAACAAGCAGAGCATGCAATCTCAGTCCTTCAGCAAGAAAAACCGCAGGTCAAGGTCGTATGGGTGTCCATACTGTGGTAAAATGTTCTTTTTTCAGTCGCATTTCAAACTGCACATGAAACTACACTCTGCTGAGAGAAGTAGCATGGACGCAGAAGAAGAGGACAGTCTACACTGTCCTCAAGAGGAGGAGGATCAAGCAGGACATGTGAAGGAAAATCAAGAAAAGGACGCCTATTCCTGCAGGCTGTGCAACGAGAAAGTGTCCTCACTTGCTGAGCTAGAGGAGCACGAGAGAGCGTGCAGGTATTCAACAGTCTGCCCATACTGTGGCCTCCGATTCTCCAACACCTTGGTGAAAAAGGACCATGAGGTCCATTGCAAATACAAAAAACTGACTTGCATGGAGTGTATGCGCACGTTCAAAACCTCTTTTAGCATATGGCGTCACCAAATGGAGGTTCACAACCAGAATATGATGAACGTCAAAGAGCAGCTGACACTCGGCTACCAGGATGGCAACGGGGAGATCACGGATCTCACAAGAGCTCCTGTCCCATCTAAGGAGCCAACAAGGCCAGTCGACAGCAGAGAGGACGCCACTTACAGTGACTCTTCTGCACCCCCCTTGTACGATTCGGAAGACTCGTCATGTATCCCAGAAGATTTGAGCATGGGTCAGGGCGAGCTGAGAGTTAAGGAGGAGCCGCAGGAGGAACTGGTGACGAACGGAGAACGCTATGTCTCAGAGACTGCCCATTCCAAGGACATGGATATGTGGTCGTGTGAAAAATGCCGCAAACTCTTTAGCTCCCGCAAAGATCTGGAACGACACCAGGAACTGCTGTGCCACATCAAGCCCTTCATTTGCCATATCTGTCATAAAGCATTCCGGACCAACTTCCGGCTCTGGAGCCACTACCAGTCCCACATGTCTGGTTCTGAAGACACAGTGCCTCGTCGCCTGGACAGACAGCTGTCCTCAGCATCCCCCTCACCTCCTCTTACCATCTGTATTCCAGAGCCTCCAGCATCACAACCATCGCCACCCCAAGTGACATCAGATCAACCGTCAGAGGAGCTCAGCGACTCTCAGTCTCTACTTTCTCAACCTAGGAGGTCAGAGGAAGAGTCTTCAGACCTCCAAGCTGAAGAACATCAACATCCTACCAGGTCAGACAGCACGGCCAAGTCGGTACCAGCTCAGGAATCTGAGAACACTCTGTTTTACCATGCACCCACCCTGTCTGCCATCACCTTTAAGAGGCAGTACATGTGCAAACTTTGCCATAGGACCTTTAAGACCGCCTTCAGCTTGTGGAGTCATGAACAGAGCCACAGACACATGTAACCTGACTCAGCCTGTAGGTGAGCGACAGAGTTAATACCCCATGGTAGTTGGGGTCAGAACTGCAACAAGACCTGCGTTTGAGAGAGCACTTGAAACAGGGCTGGACTCTGGACAATAGCACTTAGAAATATGAGGGTTACAAATACCAGTACACTCTAACAGTACCTTTGAACTCGTCAATTGCAAAACCCTGTTGACTGCAGCAGGGCCCGTCTGATTCACATTTCAGCATTCCCCAAGTTTACAGTTCATGAAGCACCAACAAGTAGGAGAAACACAAACAACGGCAGATTTCTCGTTACATCTGCCATTGTTCTATTTCGTCACCTTCACCTGGAAGACTTGGTGTCAGAGTTGATCTTTTCCAAAGTGTAATATACATACATGTCTACGAAGGAACCTATAAGACCTCTGTGCTCCAAGTGCTCTGCGTTGTACATATAGGGGATGCACTTCTCCTGCTGTAGTGGCCTTTTGTCCAATTTCAGTTTTTATCATACCAAAACATGTTTTCTTGTTTGTTTCGTAAATAATCAGTATTCAGAAGTTATATTAAGTAATATAATAAATACTTAATTGTCACGTTTTTTAGACATAACAACTCAACAGTCCTTCATGCACAACCCAGGAAGAAAAAAATTGTCCTTTGGATTTGGAAATTGGACGTTTTGGTTTATTTAATATAAGGTTTCTCAGTCAGCAGGCTGAAATTTAAGGACTAGGTCGGGTTGTGATGTAAGTACTGGGACAAATGTAAATGTGTGCTTTTCCTTTGTTTTGCACACTTACAGATATAACCAAAATCTGTAATTCTTATTTCTTGTTCGAAATTATTATTATAATATATTTTTTGTTTTCAGTTCTTGAGCTGAGCTCTTAGACACTTTCACGTCAGCTTAAATAGTCGGATGGTCAAACGCAGTAATTGTACAGAACAAATGGAATGTTCTAGATGTACACAAAGCAGTACAGTAGCGGTGTTGTATAAACTGTTACCAGTTAACATGATTTCCTCCTCAGTGTGTACAGGACATCCAGTATACGTGAGAGTTTGCTTCTCATTAGTGTAACGTTCAGTGGTGGGTTGGAGTGAGTCGTAGGGTATTTCCGTGCTGTTAGTACTGTATCAGTACCACCACAGTGTAAGGACTCCTTATATAAAGAGTATATCTTAAAGACATGATGCAAATAGAAGGAAAACTATGGTCTGAGATGCCTCAGGGCATCATACCATTATCGCCGCCCTCAACTAGACAGTTGTTAAAAGTTAAAGCACAAAAGAGGTTTTCTGTACCAACCTTTTCTATAAGACCTCTTCTCAGTTTCCAAGGTGGATTTGCAAGCTGCTGGCCTGCTTTGTACAGAGACCGGATTCTTGAATTCGCGCCGCTGCGTGCTTTCGCTGTTTCTAATGTCTGTAATAATACATTGTTGAAATAGAAAAGTATTTCGCTCTGATGGTGTTGGTCTGTGAGTGCTCCCTGGGAGACGTTCCTTAAGAAATAGAAGCAAGCCGTTTTGTTAATATCAGTCTTACAGGAATAAATATATGTACATTTTTCTCCCTCAATGGCTAAAATGTGTTAAAAAGGAAAAAAAAAAAAAATACAACAACCAGTGTTTGGCACATTAATATTAACGTTTAATTCTGGCGCTTGTGGATTTGTTTCAATATACCAATAGGTTATTTTGATTTAGGTTCTTTAATGATTGTATTCATTGACCTTGAATGAGACAACTTTTTTCAAAAATGCTAATTTCGTTGTGCAAAAGAGCATTTATATGTTTTGTTGACTTTTGTACCAATATTTTCTCTTCTGAAGAAAGAGTTCGGTATTTCTGTGGTATCCTTGCAATAACTCATATTTGTAACGATATGAATGGTTCTAATCTAATGTGGCTTTGAAAACTGCATCGGACTTTGTGTTCAGTGCTTTTTTTTTCTACTGTTCACTGCTTGCTTTCTTGAAATAAAGGTTCATACTGTTATCGGACGTTGAACTGGTTTTGTTGCACTTGATCGTTATTACTCATAACAATTCCAGGGACAGTCTACTGGGTCAGTGGTGTTGCTCCAGGGCCCAGTAGTGTTATTGCTGATATTGGTGGCCTAGGGATAGGACACCAGCTTATGGACCAAGGTTGGTCCCAGCACTACCACCACTGGGCTCCCTAGCAATGCCCCTAAGGGATAATTTTTAATATTTAGCGCTATGGTTTGGTGTCGCAAAGTGCCGTCAGTAGCGGCTAAAACGTCAACTTATACCTACGACGACTTATGCGCCGTCTAATGTTCACACCCTGGCTAATCACTGTAACGCTAACCACGCAGGGCAGGTTTTAAACGTGCTGTTAGCCTCTTAACATACTCAAAATGTCATTACAAGTGCTAGGCAAAGTGAAGCGGTTCCTTACGAGGTAACACAGCACCTATGTAGCTCTGAAAGAACAGTATAAAACAGTGTTTATTTAGGCAGTCACATAGTTTTGTTTATTCTCGTCGCTTTCGGTAAAGTCCACACTAGTGGACTGACGAGCTCGGGTAAATGGGACATTATACTATCGAGCTCGACAGTCGACTAGTGTGGATTTTACTGAAAGCAACGAGAGTAAACAAAACTATGTGACTGGTTGTACCACGTATACAACCAGCCCCGAGTTGTTAGTGTTACAGTTGCCGGGTGCGAGCACTAGAAGGAGTTGGTGTAGGCACCTCCAATTTTTGCCACTACTGACAGCACTCCATGACACCGAACAATAGAGCTAAATGTTGAAATTGACTGAAGTTCTCCTTTAACCCAGAGTTGCTCAAGGGAGACTGTCCCTGATGGCCACTAGGCCACCGCCACATTCCCTTTTACACACGTTTTTGTATCCAAATGTGTCTCAAGTAACCTCTACGATTTTAATTGCAGCAATGCGGAACACACCATATGCACCTGAGCTGGTTTTGAAAGGTGATGCAACTTTATTCTCAAAATCACATCACAGAGTGACATCACACATTATCACACTCTGAAATACAAATTGGAATTTTAAATGTAAGATAAAATTTTACACTGTACAAGAAATGCTGATATAGTTTTCAGACAAAGCTTAAGTTTTTCCCTAGTTCCATAATGATAAAGTAAGATTAACTTCAAAGTAGTGTTGACTAGAGAATTTGGCCGCCAATAAACAAAAAAAGAAAGACGATCATGTCTTCAATAATTAGGGAGATGACAGGTGACCAGTGAAGGATATGACCCTTTAAACGTATACCACTTAAATTTAAACAGATCTGTAAGAACAGGACTGGCCAAAGTATAGGAGATAATTACATGTGTTAAGTGTTTTATGAATTAAATTATCATTAAAAACATGCAAGAAGCTGTTACAGAGCTAAAGTGTCTTTGATCAACCTTCTCATTGTGGTGCTCACCGATGTTCCGAGCGAGTCGGTGATCTGATAGGTGATCTTGTACAAATAAGGCTGGACGTCTTTCAGGCTGGTGTCAAACACATTGTCCACCTCGGACTGGGTGGGCATCTTTGGCAGATACTCGTGCCGGTTGATCACCTCCACGATGTTGATGACTTTCTCGCCGAGCTTCTCGCCCACTTTCTCGCGGCAGATCTGTCGCTCCTGCTCGTTGGCCAGGTTCACCACGTTGACCTTAATCGTCCAGACCTCCCACGGGATGCACTCGTCAGAAAACAGCCAACGGGACTTCTTCTTCTGATAGAACTCCAGCGAGATTTGGCCCACTCCGTCGCTCCCGGAGTTCATGAGGGCATCCTTGGAAAACAAAGTGTTGTGCTTGGTACCAAAGAACACCAGAGTATTTATCTGTGTATTGTCATCAATGTTATTTTTTGCTGCTTGATATAAAGGGGAAAACTTGTGTGGATCTAAATTTCCCTGACAGAGAAGATGGACTATTCACAAAGGTTTTCAGTGTTTTTTAAAAAACCTGTTTTTAATGTTTTTATACTGATGCACTAACTTACAAAATCAGCTGAATGATTCTAGAATGATTAATTCCATAAGATAAAATAATGTTATTAATGCAAGATAGGCCTAAATGTACCACTATCCATAACACTACTCTTATGCTTCAGATGTGTTTTAGATATTGTGTATATATAAGTGCTTTCACAATCAAAAAATCTAATAGTTTTTTTTTTCTCATTGATTTACACAATGCAAACTGAGTTGCTGTTTTCAAGGCAACGGGTGGTCGCATTAAAATTTGTTTTCATTTCGATTGCTCTTCTGATCACTCACTTTGCATTGTTAATTGCTGAAAATAAACTATTAACACTTCCATTTATAAAATCAGTCTTTAGTTCTGTATATTAATATCTGTACTAATATATAATCGCAGTGGGCGGGAATGGCAGTGTCAATTTTCCAACAACATTGTGCGCCCCAAGCCATGGGTGTACAAGCACAGATGCTGATTTTATGGCTTACTGAAAGACTTTAGCTTAATGTTCAAAATGGCTCGACTGTTAAATGTTGGTTGATGAAGTTGAACATTTCAAAAATGATAAATCCGCGTTCGTGCGCCTCGGATTTACCTTGAACTCGGCCACGGCTTTCCTGATAACGCGGTCGAGCTCATCCGAAGAGACTCGCACGAAGGTGAAGTCGATAAAGTCGCAGTCGACGTCCTGGGTCCCGACCGTGCCGATGGAGTACGTTCCCTCCTTCTTGTAGTGGAATTTGCCGGTGCTGCGGTGCAACAGGACCGTGTGCAGCAGCGCCAGCATGGCCTCGTCCACCTGGCGGCCCTCCACCGACACCTCCAGCACCTCTGAGCGGCAGTTCATTGTAGACACTTGGGGGCTGGGGGAAAACCTCACCGATTTCCGTTTTAAAAACAAAACAAGACAAAACAAAAAAAACAGGCCTGTCCACTTTAACAGAGGCCGTGTAGCGTTACAGCAGCAGCAGCGCTTGGCTCAGGCCGGATGTCCAGCGTCGAGCTGCTGCATGTCTCGGTTGCTGCGTAATTTGTTGAATTTTCTCGTGTAACGCCGATGAAATCACTTTCCCACCAAGAAAGGCACAGCAGAAAGAAGGTAACAACTAAGTGGACACGTCAAACTGCTATTTAACGCGGACAACGCATAATTACGTAGTATTTACAGTGACACGACTAAACGAAGCGTTCCAGGTTTGTAAACAGACCTGCGCTTTTTACGGGAAGCGAGGAGGGACAATTCTCGGTGTGGCGTTAAAACGCGTTTTACCTCCAATAACTAGCAGGCTATAATTTACATTACGCGATAAATGTTCTTTAAAATGTTTGCGTTGTGCCTTTTTTGAAAATGAAAAAGAGGACGCCTTCGAGGTGACCACTATTTTACAGTTTATAATGCCAAAACTATATATTAAAAACGATCCTGTTCGTAGAGCTGCGTGAAGCCTCTTCTGCTTGAATTCAGTCTGAGCTTCGTCATTATACGACGACGGATTTCTTTTAATGTGACGAGTCTCCGCCTTGGTTCAACTCCAGGGTTCCCAAAATGGACCCCAAAAAGCGCATCTTAAACGCCTTGGCCCATACGTCCCTATAATGTATTTATGCGCATTATATAGACGTGGAATTAAAAGGAAAAGTAACTTCACTGGTTAAGTGTAACAGCCGTTTATCAAACTGGAACTGGTTCGACTTCTCTAAATGACAAAGAACGGTGCTCCAATATTGTTTCTTAATATCTCCTTGTTTCATGTTTCCCATAACCAATATACTGTACGTCTACAGTGGCACATAATTCAGTCAAAACTAAATACCAGCATAAGCAAGAAAATGTGATCATATTAGCACACATGCCATAAATTAGTCTCGCCCTAACGCCACATCTTTCCTTAACCTCACAGGAAAAGGGAAAGACTACAAACTATTTGTCCGTCGCTTTAGTTTCTGTTTTCACAGTAGTTGACAGGAACTGACGTCAATCGTACGCGCTGTAGTTTTGTAAAGGGAATGTCGCATTTCTAGTTGGTTCCTAACCAACTTACCCCAGTCATGGGAAACAATCATAAAGTGTTCTAACTAAAATTACAGCGCAGAAAATGATGCAGAGAACTGTGTCCAGTTCACCGCTGGCGCCTTCCGTGAAGGCAAAACTCATAAACTCTGGATTTCATACAGCGGCGGACCTGTTGGACCTGCAACCCGTTCAGCTGTGCAAAGGTAAAGTCTGTTCGATTACACCGTTTCACTGCAGTATTTGTGTTAAAGTTCTTACGTCGTGCTCGTTTTAGAAGCAGGAATATCGCCGGAGGACGCGACTGAGGTTCTGCAGACGCTGGGGTGCGGTTCTCATCCCGAGCAGCAGGCGGCAGCAGCGGACAGCTTGACGGCGCTGGAGCTCCTGCATCAGGAGCAGCTTCTGGGCAACATCGTGACCTTCTGCTCCGAGCTCGATGCCCTTCTCGGGGGTGGCATCAGTGTGGGCAAGACCACAGAGATATGCGGTGTCCCTGGAATTGGGAAAACTCAGCTGTGGTGAGGCGATGAAAAACAAGGGTGCTGGATGGAGTTTGGGGGTGACACGATACATCCATTCAATGATTGAGTCCATAATTGCATCAGTCCAAAATGAAAACATCAGTCAGACATCATTCATATTGCAAAGTTTCTTGACATTGTACCTCTAGTCTTTTGAGGTACAGAGAAAATAGTTACTCATTTAAATCTCTGGTTGTGCTTAGGAATGAAAGTGATATTTCAAATGCCTTTGTGATTTGATATGAATGGAAGCGATTGAAGCATTTAATGTTTCATATTGATCGCCGGCTACTGACTTGAAACGAAATCATACAGTAGCAGACTTTGTGATATTGGTAGATATCAAATCACTGTCAGTACATGGTATCATGATGAAACCTGTAATTTACACCCCTAGATGTAGTTCAGGGGCATCACTGTAAGTTCAAGTTGGTCCATTCTAAATGAGTAGTTCTTATAATGATTCGCAATGCCAGGTTTCCTTTTCCCATGCTCATGTAAAGGGACAGTCTGGTCAGAAAGGCCATCTCAACCCTCTATGAACACTAATCAAAACTTGATACCATCACTGTCTTGCTAGAAGACACATTTACAACAAATGCAAAGCTATAATTCTAGTGGATTCACTAATACAAATATCCCCCAACACTACTTATGGTGTTACAGTAGCCTCAGTTCCGAGAAGAAATTAACATTACCTGGCGGAAATTAGCATAAAAAAGGAAGAAAATAATCTGAACATTATATCTCCACATACTTCAAGTTCAGAGGGTCTCTGTTTTCTGTGCCTGAATTTTCCAACTCACACTCTGTTTCTTCAGCCTTCAGCTTGCTGTGAACATTCAGATCCCAGCGTGTTTTGGAGGCCTGGGGGCCAAAGCCGTGTACATCGACACTGAGGGCAGCTTCTTAGTGCAGCGTGTAGTGGATATGGCCCAGGCAGCTGTAGAACACTGTACCCTGCTGGCAGAAGACGCAGGTAGAAGTTTCTAAAGCTGAATCACACTAAACATGATGCACTACGTGAATGGTTTTGTAATCTAGTAACAAGTGCAGTTAATTGGGAGGATTCAAATCTTGATTCACTAGAACAGTGGTTCCCAAACTTTTCTGCAGGACCTCCTTTTGTCGATAAAAATATTTCAAGTCCCCACCCCTTTCTTCTCAGAACAGCACAGAGCTTTGGAGGACTTCACCTTGGAGAAGATCCTCTCCGGCATCTTCTTGATCCGTTGTACCGACTACGTAGAGCTGCTGGCTGAGATTTACCTCCTGCCTGATTTCCTGCTCAAACATCCTGATGTACGTCCTAGCGCTTGGAAAAAAGAGATACTGATGTTGGAGATAAATGCTGTTATACTATCCGTCTGTAGCTTTGGCGCTCATTAAGGTGTGGTGTGTTTGCTTGTCCAATGGCAGGTGCAGCTGGTGGTGATTGACAGCATCGCATTCCCGTTCCGCCACGACTTTGAAGACCTCTCGGAGAGGACACGCCTCCTCAATGGCCTCTCTCAGCAACTCATCTGTTTAGCCGCTCGCCACAGTGCAGCCGTACGGCCTCCAGAAACACACACTCCACACAGGCTTCCTAGCTCCCTTTTGTTACGTTTGTGTTTGACTGGTGTTTGTTTGTTAGGTGGTGTTCACCAATCAGATGACAACCAAAGTCTCAAACGGCCAATCCAAACTCGTCCCTGCTTTAGGTATTTAGTTTTTGTTGCGACGCCTCTTTGTGCGTTTGTCTTCCTTTCTTCCTTTTTGTTTGGAACCCATGGAACCCATTTGGACTACATGGATCTTCTCTGATTTGCATTACAATGTTAAAAAGCAAGGCACATCCAGGAACCGATACTTAAATCTGGATGTCTTCACACCGTTTTAAAAATGTTAAGAGCGTAGTCACGACGATGGATGCCTCTGCCAAAATATTCGTTCTGTCAAACTCTGCGAAACTGGATCCTTTTGGTTTGTTAGTTTCCTCTACAGGTTGCTGTTATTCTCGTGATGAGCCTGAAACGTAAAAGTATCTTGGGATGCGTCTTAGCCGATATTTGCTTGTTTGTTCGCCAGGTGAAAGTTGGGGTCACGCGGCCACCCGAAGGCTGATTCTGCGCTGGGAAGGAGCTAAAAGGCAGGTAGAAAAGCGTAAGAGCCTTACGTAAGCTCTTCACCTTTAACCTCAGCGGCTGCAGGAGTGAATCACTTTGCAAAAGTGGTCGCCTTCCATAGCCTGTCTGCCTGCCTGCCAGACCATCACTCAGCAGCGCTGGGCTAAAAAAAAAAAAGACACTAAGAGCTCTCTCTCTCTCTCCTCACTCTTTCTCTCTCTGAGTCATAAACCTCAAGGTCTCCCCACTGCCAGCTCCTCACTTCATTTTCAGTCTCCCCTCTCCCCCCCCCACTCATATTAGCAATAAACAGACAAGGTCACAGTGGAAGAGCGAGATTTGGTGTAGTTGAGGACTGAAGAATATAACATGAATTTTCCTCTTAACCATCTCACGCTACATTTAGGAGAGTTTAAGGCTAACGTTGGTAATAAGCCATCAACGTTTATGACCCGAAGTGCAAAATGCATGGCAGTCCTCATGCAGCTTGACTCACTTTTATTTTTAGAAGTCATACATTTTAGACCCGATAATGGCATTGTAACAATAGTAGTGTTTTACAAAGAAATGAAATAATTCATATACTACAATTCTACTTTCGAACGACGAAAAGCCGTCCCAGCTTAAATATGACTTGAGCTATATATAAAGTGTGAGTAAAATTGGTCAATTTTTTGTGAAACGAGGATCTGACACAATATAAATTTTGACTTACATGATAGTAACGTTGGGCTTGAGATCACTTGTACATCAGCAAATTTGGACACCAAACACACCTCAAATGGCGGATCAGGAAGCGCTAGCCATTCTACGGCTTCTAGGAGGGTGGAGTTATTCAAATGTCCCCTAATGTGACGTAGAAGTAGGAGAGCAATCTAAACGAAATCTATACAAAGACTGTTGGTTAACTTCAGCTGTCCTCTCCTCCTGTAGGTTGGCGTCCCTCTGCAAGTCTCCCTGTCACACGGAAGGCACTGTCGAATATCAGATTACGGTCAGTAAACAAAAATGTCCTGAAATCATGCAATAACCAGAACATTTGACATTTCTCTTAATGAATTATAGCGTATTCCAATGAAACGGAAGTCTAATTGGAGTTGAAATAATCAAATTAAATAATTATTATAAAATGAACATCTTAATGAAAACATGGAGGCAGCGTAAACCCTGCAAAATGAAAAGACTGAGGGAACTTTACCAGCTACAATTAGACTAGGATACTGGCTGAAATGTCCAAATAACCCACAACTCGTTTTCCTGTTGCTTCTTTTGGTGTCGTACTTGAAAAATGTGTGTTCGTATTCGGTATATGAACTCAGAACCATAAAAGAAACCTGATGAGACACGAAATCAGTCGATCAGCTTTCTCCAGGCCTGCGATTGGCTGGTTTTTGGCACATTTATAATGCAGTACCAAGCGGAGCGAGCGCGTACAGACACCAAATTGTGCTCGTGCTGTTTTTAACCACGAGGAGAAATTTTGTCGCCATTTAATATCGCGAGATCTCCTCACACCCTTAAAAACGACTGAACGTGAGTCCCAGTACCTGTGGATCTAATTTTAGGATTTTAGCTCTGACCCAATTTTTGTCTCTTGCAGGGTCAAGGTTTTCGAGATTCCAGCATGTCGGATGAGACGCAAGTCTCTGCTCCGTCCTCCAGCGCTCCGGCAGGAAACCACGGCAAGCATCCTCGCACAGACGCACACCAATCTTAAGACAATAACGGGGGGGTTGTGCATAAGCATGTTAATAGATTTGGGAAAATGTAGATATGGACACTGATTGTTTTTGTACTAATAAAGCCTAAAATAATTGAAATATCTGAAAACGGTTATGGTTTTTTTTATTATTCGTCTGGTTGTCGTGTTATTAAATTTTACTCTAATAATAGATTTATTACATTTTAAATTGAATTCAACTAAAACTTGACCAAGAATTTTTGGTTTCATTACATTTTGTAAGTTAAATTGCCTGTATTGGATGAAATTGCAGGTGTCAACACACTGCAGGGCACACACGCACACCTTACGGGGCCAATTTAGAATCACCAATTAACCTATAGTGCATGCTTTTGGACTGTGGGAGGAAACCCACGCAAACACGGGGAGAATACACAAACTCCACACAGAACGGCCCCAAGGCCGACCCGGGGCTCGAACCCAGGACCTTCTCGCTGTAAACCGGCCACGCTAATCTCCGTGCCGTCCTCTATTAGTATTTTTTCCTACTATTTATTATATCCCTTATAGTCTCTGTAGATTATATACTCTCTAACTGTGTGTGTGAGTGTGTTGATGTAAGTCTCTTAATTGACTTATTCTCTGGAGAGCCAGCAGAGCATCAGAAAATGCTGGACGCTGATAAAACATGAGCACTTCGCCTAATACCTCTGGCCTTCGTACTTCAGACGGCCATGCGGAGAGAATACAGGGAGATGGAAAAACAGCATTCTTCATTGTAAACAACTTATTTATTTACACGTGAATTCATCAAAGTTGATGTGTTGTCCCGCGCAGTTTTTGCTACTTGTCTTGAAAGTTATCTGGCACCACATCAACATAAAAGCTTCTAATGAGCAATTTATCCAATTATATTCATCTCAGATTTCAGCAGCCAAATATTTTTGTTTATGACTGAAATCCAGTGTTGACTGGATACATTTTTGGAAATGGGCCAAAGTTTAACGTGCTTGTACTTTATATTCCATTTTACCTCACTTTGAGAATAGTGAACGTTGCTGCAAAGACCATTAAGATGAAAATCAGATCCATTTGCAGTCCATACTGAACTTAGCAGTCGTTTTAGTTGCTAGATCTATTACAAGATGACTATAGCTAGCTTTTGAAAGTCCGCCTACAGTAATACTATACTGTATGTATATTACTTAACATCGTGGGAGTGACGGCAAAGGTTGATAACTGCGCAGATTATCTGGCAACCTCTGGTTAAGAAAAACACCCTACAAAACAGCAGCAGAGCAGTTCCTTTCCAGCAAGGGCGACTTCTGCAACTGATATTTTTAGCTGCCGCTCTGATGTCCTATATACACACACACACACACACACACACACACACATACACACATACACACATACACACACACTCTTGCTCGGCTATAGGACATTACTTGTAGAGTGGTTCCAGTGATAATCACCAAATCAAACCAGCCTCTTTGGGGATTTCGAGTCATTTGCTGGTAATTTTCATTAACTGCTCCACAGGACGCTGAGTGCAGGTCTGGAACGGCCAATTAGACGACAGATTTCTTTACTTCTGCAAAACAGCTTTCTGAGTTTGATGCGGTTCGGTGGTAGCAAAAGAGAACAAGAATGAAATGTATGTAAAACTAAATACGACGGGTCAATTTGAGTTTTTGCAGCACAGACCAGGGAAGCCAACAGGGGTGAGGCGGAGAGGAAAGGGCACCAATTTTGGGCCCTAGGATACTACCTAAGCATCAACCACCAATAATAAAAACAAGGCAGGGAAGCAATCATGTTCCTGTGGGCAATCAAAATTTACGATGGCCCTGCTGCAGACTAACTTAAATTGACGTGTGATCATCTGGGACCCATAAGCAAGGACGTACTGTAACTTTGGGTTGGGGGTTTGGATTTTCCAAACTTCACAGAGCATTTTAGCCGCTCCCATTAGAGGTCAACACAGGCGATCATGATTATCTGCATACTGATTTGGCAATAGTGTTACGCTGGATTCCCTTCCCTATGTAACCCTCTCAGTTTCTCTGAGTTTGGGCTGGGGAGTCTAGTGAAAGGATTCTCTTCTACAGAGGTTGTTGGTTAAACTGAGCTCTATCCTACCTCCAGTGGTACTACCAATGGGCCTGTGAGCAAAACCTTTGACCCCAAAGTTGCTCCAAGGAAACCGTTAGTGTAAATGTTGGGGCGGGCACTAAAGAATATACTGATAATACAGTATATACTCGTAATATACAGTATTTGCATAAGGTGTGCTACTAACATATACTAACCCAGCCGCTGGGAACCCACACCCAGGGCGTTGCCAGACGATTTTAGCGGAGCTTCAGCCCAGGGTATTTTGAGTCAAGCCCGGGTAGCCAAAAAAACTGTACAGTTGTTTAGCTTATTGATTTCATTAACATGCATGCATCTGGAAATTAAATGATCATTTAGGCAGCCTACTACAGACTGTAGTCTACTATAACACCTTTTAAACTGTATACAAATTGAAAAAAATCCTTGGCTCCTCTTAGAATTTACATCCAGTCCAGGCTAAGCCCAGGGTGTCCTTAAAGGTTGAAAAGGCCCCTGAGCACATCTTTGAGTTTATATTACTAGTATATTATTGTTCTAATAATATATTGTACAAATAATATTGTAGTAATTATATATTACTAGTACAATATACTATTACAACTGTTAATATATATAATTTATATATACACACTAATATATACTTTGAAAAGATGTGCAAATGAACAAACTAACGGCTAGTGCACAACAACCAAATTGTGACCTATGACCCATCCACGCAGCGCTTGGGGACGGTACCTTGCTCATGAGCTTTCCAGTGGCAATTTTTAACCGTCCAGGACTTCTGAAACTGTCATTGAATATATATAATGCCTAAATATATACATATATATATATATACACACGTATATATATATATATATATATATATATATATATATATATATATATATATATATATAAAATGCCTATATATATATATATATATATATATATATATATATATATATATATATATATATATATACACGTGACGTGTATATATATATATATATCTCATCCTATAAAATAGTACAGCATAATGATAGTACGTATAAGGAACCGTAATTTTTTTTTTTGTTTGGTCAATTTTCACTTCTATCCTAGGCGCGCGCCCCCGCTTTTAAAAATACCTCCTCTCCGTGTGCACGCACCCGCACTCTACCGAGGTGCGTGACGCCGCTTCTCTGTGGAACGCCATTCCCTCAAAAAACGTGAGCCCTACACGTATCAACAGGGCATTTCCCCCCCCATACAGATCCTGCGTGAAGGCAGCATAAAAATACACGTTAAAATTCTGTATGCAAAACGGTTAAAAATGTGTGTGTTAAGGTGGCATTTTTTCCTCACTTGACTTTAGTCAACGATATTCCTTAAATTTGCATATATTTGTGTAGCACGAATATGCATGCAACTACACACATTTCAAAACACATAAGACACAAACTTGAGATGAGATGATGTGCTCCTCACTAAATGCATAGAATATGAATTTTCTTGCTTACACCTGTATCACAGTGACTGACCAGAGACTCATGGCAGAACATATGCCAGCCCATACAGCCCTCCATGTCCATAAAAGTGTGTTTTCTATTTAATATGACAGTAAGAAATTCATTTATTAACTGTTTCTTAATTTAGGGCAATTCGTTGTACCTGCAATGGTGATTTACCATTTTGGATATTTTTGGACTTTTACTGTTGCTAATTAACAGCTTTTTACCATGATAAACAATTTAAAACAGCATACAAAACAAAATCGCAGCTAGAGAACCTAGTAACTTTACCGCCTGGGGATTTGAACCGGTGCCCTTCGGAGCATGGGGTGAACGCCCAACCATTACGCCAGCAACTGCCCCTAAAGAGGAGGAAAAAGTCCAGTTGAGACACGTTCTCATGACTATATGAGTCTTTTCAAATGTGTGAAGCTGCTTGTATATGCGCCAATGTTGCAGTATGCAAATATATGCAAATATAAGAACCATGATTGACTAAAGTCCTTGACACATGGCCCGGAATGGGGAAATGCCCCGTTGAGATGTGTTCGGGTCACGTTTGCGCTTATGGCGTTCCATACTTGTCTATTTTCTGCATCTCCGTCCTTCCCCGCCCCCTCTCTGACGTCACGCCGGTCCATTATGCGAGATTTGGTGTTGACCGGGAGGTGGGGGCCGCCGCCGCCGCTCGCCATTCAAAACTAGTGTAGACTTCTCTCCCCGGCAAGAGCTCCGCGTCTCTCGGTCTCGCCGGGAATGAGCAGCAATGGCCGGTGCAGCCAACGAGGAGAAAGCCTACCGCCGGTTCCTGGAGCTCTTCCTGCGGGAGATGAGGCCACCTCTGCCGGAGGACGGACCGCTGCCGATGCGCCCTTTGTCGGACTTGGTGTCGGAGGACGAGGTGGAGGGAGAATGTCTCGACCTGTGTCTCCAGCACCTGTGTAAATAGTTAAGTACCGATCTCGTTTGTTTCTTCTCTCCTCTCTCGCAATATCGGTCGCGTTAACGCCGGGAAGTCGTCGGCTTTCCGTTAAAGAGGGAAAAAAGTCGCTATGTATAAGAGCTGTCATCTGGAGAGACGCAAAAAACTCAATTTTAGCGGGAATTAATTTAATTCTTCTTCTTCTAACACACTAAAGGCTGTCTGTATTTATTTCCCCCTTATTCTAAAGGCTTTCCAAGTCATTCTAAGGAGCGAGGCGGTGCTGTCACTGGAGCGCGTTCGCGACTCCCTACGAATCAGCCACTTTGTCACACTTCTCAAAGTCACACTCGTAAACTTTATTAATAACTACAGATTAATTATTCACCATTAGATCTTACGAGCTCAATGTATATTTTGTACTTTATATATGGGCTTAACAGAGAGCTTTCCAATTGGGATGCGTTTATACGCGCTAATAATAACCGGTGTATTTAATTAAAAAAAAAAAAAAATTGCTAAGGTGCGCGTGCCCTCCGGTTCGGTCAGACTTGCGCGTGGGATAAGCCGAGGTGCCGCGCGCGCGGGTGAATCCCCGTCGTTTTATTTGCCGTTGTACAACGTCACCATTTTGATGCTGCACTTCGTTCGTAACCTTGATGCATTACGAGCTGCTGGTCGGACCGAGGCGTGACGTATTAGATCGACGTCATTCCCGTGTCTATAATTAGATCAGTGAAATGGACCGGAGTCGTGGTCAGAAGATGCGGTGCGCCATTAATTGACGCCGATAAAGATACATTGATTGCGCTAACACTTATATACGCAGGGATATACGCATTTCTTCATGAATGCACTTTTATCATTTACAGCTTCCACTCAACCTGGATGTGGTTCGTTCCCAAAAGCTTTCTCCTTTTACACTCCAAGTTGTTTTTCATCATCTCTTGCATTGTATGTTATTGTCAGTGACTGGACAATAAGACACAATATATAGACATATAATAACAAGGGGATAATAATTATAAAACTATAAAAAATATATATTTTATACAAATGCAGAGACCCCTACCTCATCCCCAGATCTTACGTGCTTAATCACAATCCTTTTAAAAATAAACATGCCAAAATAGGTTTGGATTGATTCTTTTAAAAAAAAATCGTTTCAAAGAAAAGGAGTCACAAGAACCGAACCTCATTTCTACCTTCCTCAAACTGTAAAATTTGGTAAGGGTCGTGTGTCTTTTGGTGTTTTCGTGATCTAATTGATCTATGATCTATACCTTGGTATCACCACGCATCTCTGATCTACACAAAGGCGCAATTGTTCTCACTGTTTGTGTTTCATTCAAATGTCCAGTGGTAACAAGCTCAGTCCATCCCCCTCTTCTCCGTCTATATCGCTACACTCATCACCGTCACCACAGGCTCTTACAGGTCTTTAAATATACACATTAACAAGCATTAATACCCTTATGCATAGTACAAGGGAGATGCACTGCTTCTTGCAACAGAGGGTCATATTTGTGTGCTTGTTATTGAACTATAACCCTCCAATCCAACATGAAAAAGCATGTAAATATCACAAGAAGCCAGCATTAGTCGCACAAACCTCGTCTTAACCCAATCGACTCTTCCACGTCCTCTAATTACTCATTTGCATGAAAAGAAAAGGGTGCTTCCCATGTAGCCTCATTAAGGACCTAGCTATTTCATGGAGGTGTCGGATCTCTCAGAACTGGACTTCACGCTTATCAGCTCAGAGATCTGGGACCTAGAAACCGTGCCGCCTCTTTTAATTTTCCTCCAAACGGGCCTCCAAGCTGCTCATTGCTCACAGTCGACGCTTGAGCTCCCCGCATGGTGATTCGGCTTAACGTGTGATTATTTTGTCTCTGGGTTGAAGAACTAATAATAGAGACGGGAGAGAGGTGGAGATCCCCTTTGTTCTTCAACCACGAGAGCGTGAGGACTGTGTGTGTGTGTGTGAGTGTGCGAGTGTGTGAGGGGGAAGAGAGGGTAAAAAAAGAGAGAACGAAGAAGATATGACAAGTAGATGCTTATACGATGTGTGACTGTGTCGTGTTTTGTGGGGGTGTGTTGTGGTGGTGGTGGTGCGGGTGTGTAGTGTGTGTGTGTGTGTGTGTGTGTGTGTGTGTGTGTGTGATGGTGTGGGGGTGTGTGAGTGGGGGTTCCTGGCAGCATTGTGAATACATTTGGATCACAGTTGTGGTGATGATTGCATTTCAGCGGTGCGAGTCTCTTACCGGGGAACATAGCAGGGTCATAAAAGATGGTGTGCTTCAGATGCTTATGAACCATATTTAGATCTGAACGTATAAAGATTAAATCAGTGAATGGTCACGGTAATAAAAGCTTACGAAGTGTTAAGTCTCCGCTATGACCGTCACGTTACGAATGTTATTTGCTTCCTCGTCGTGATGACGAGCAGTTCAGCCATTCTCTGCAGCATTAGCTTCTATTTAGAGATGTTTAATGAGCCATAGAACCCAAGTAATCAATGATTAAGACTCTAAGGAACACCTACGTCTTATTACAAGTGTGACTCACACATTCAAATTATCATTTTGAACACCTATTGCTATTTTCTTCTGCTATTGAAAAGGAATAGCACCTGAACATCACAGGATATGAGAAACATTTCACCCTGTTCATACGGTGCCCCTTTAACCACTTAAACCTTTTGCCCTGTTATACGGCTTTTTACTTTACTTATCTATGACTACAAAATGTCATGCCTTTGCAAATGCTGTGAAGGGTGATTTTATAAAGGTTTCTTGAGGATTTTCCCAACATTCATAAGTCTCATGAGTCTTCCAGGACTCAAACCCCCAACCTTACGGTTACTAACTATATATACATATGTAGTGAACCTAGACACACGAATAGCAATCTGTGCGTCCCGCTTTATAGCCGGACCACAGGTGAGAGTGGGCGTCCCGCCGCTTGGCCGCGCACCGCGGGGAGGGGAAGCCTGCTTTCTCCTCGGAAACGGTGGGGAGTCCTCGCGGGCGGTAATTGAGAGAGGAGATCTCTCTTTAAACCTCATTAATGGCCCCCGTCCTCCCCAGCTGTGTAAAGCACACGCCAGGCTCCTCGTGACATATTACACAGCTCCATCACGCGCTGATAGAATCAGCCACGCAGGAAGTAGCTTGCTGGGGCACCAATTTGCATCTTTCACCCCCGCCTCCTCCCTCTCTCTCTCTCTCTCTCTCTATCCTGTCTCTCTTGCTCACACCTCAACCATCCGCCCAGATCCCTGATCAGCCGCCGATGTTGCGCTCCCGACCGCCGAGGCCGCGTCTCGCCTGGCCGCTCTACTGAGGCCGAATCAGCGCGAAGAAACCCAATTCCGCCGAGAACTTTGCCCACGAGGGAACAGGAAGAGACCGCGGAGCCGTCGCTTTCGGCCAAGTTGCCACGGGCACGTCAGAGCATGCATTTTATTACACCACACGTCAGTTTGACAGCACACTCGCTGTCACTGAATAAGACAAGCCTCACAAAATTCATTTTAGCAGAACTGCCCCAGTGATTTTTTATATCAGTTAATCTGTTAGTTTATTGATCATTTGATGACTCTAAGCAATTAACGTTCTTCTAACATTTATTTTTTACTAACCACATCCATTCATTCAAATATTACATATTTATATATAAATTGATTTTAAATAATTGGAGAAATAAAATAATTTGATATGAATCAACGTGCAAGAACGTGCCATGCTAGTGGTCAGTCCTCTTTGTTTTCTCTCCAGGAGCTCTTGAACAGCACCGCTGTATTCAAACTTTAGACAGTGAACAAAACGCCTTTTAGTTTTAGGATCGTTTGAAGTACCTTCATGCTTTTGAAGCCTTGCGTCTTTGGAAACTTTTACAGCGAACCTCTGCTGCTGCTGGTGTGATTTTAAAAAACCTGTGTTGACTTGCACTAATCATTTACTATTAGAAATTACTTGTTACAGTTATTTGATGGGTTTTAAAAATGAAAATGACGCCTAAGTTTAAAATTATGACTGACATATTTTCAAAATCAAAAATCACATTTCTGAACTTGACCGGATTGTAAAAACAGATGTTCATAATATAGGAATTAAAATAACTCCTTATTTTTATCTGTTAATTGATAAAGGCTTATAAAGAAACAAAACTTGCCTTTCTCTCAGTCGACACGTTATCAGCACTTGTTAAGCACGATATCCACAGATCTACAAATGCTCTCATTATCCGCTGCTTTGATCCAGCAATCAGGAGATTGTGCGAATGTATTTCACCCATTTTATTTTGCCAAGAGGCTTCTAAAATAATAGTATTCACAGCCTGGATGAGAGCTTTTGTAGATGGAACGAGCCTGTTTAGCTTTTGGGTCAATTTGGCAGAGAGCCCTTTGGCATAACATTAGAGCACAATGTCTCGTCTGTCGTAGTGGGAGCAGCTGCTTTTGAGACCAAGTTGTCTAGGTGGCACACAGATAAAATTCATATTTTTCTTTTTTGGGAGCAGCAATCGGATTTAGGTCTCGCTGCAAGGCCCAGAAACACTAGTCCATTTTCTGCGGTATGAGATGAAGGTATATAAATCAAACTACAGATTGCTGTGACGTTTTGATAGACATGGAAAACTGGCCTGTCTTTTTGTGTATAGAAACATGAAAACAAAACATTTCATATCAATAATGTTGGGCTACTTAGGGGTCAGAGGCCTCTTGGTGCTCCTGAAGGACACAAGGACTCCATTTTGATTACCCCTGTGAAAGGATGTAGACAAAAAAACGTAAGCCTGCTGCACAAGCTCTAAATGTCACCACACCTCCCCCCTTTATCCCTCTATCGCGGAAGCCTCGGAAAAGATCAGATAAATGCACGAATCGCAGATAACCCGGGTCCCCCTAACAAAAGGCCTGATGTAGTGCAAGGGTGAGCACTGGCATGGGTCGTTTCATTTACACATGTCGAGTGGAAAACACTAAACACCCAAACAGTATCACCTTGTATTCAATCCGAAGAGTTGAGGAAGTGTTTTGCTTAAAGCTAAACTGACACACAGCTTCCTCCGGGTTGGAAATACACCACAAACCAGCATGGGATTAAAGCTGGTTCATGATGACTGTGGGCTGACTATTAAAAATATGATGCTTAACAAATCTATCAAATGTCCAGAACACTGGTTATTGTAGTAATTTTTTACTGCAAACATTGTTACAAAGCAGCTATACCCATTGCTGGGTTCAAGTACCTAACATGCAAGGCCCAATCCCAATAGATAGCCCTACCCCTAGATTTGGAGTGAGCTTGCTGTGGAAGAGGCCCTTCAGAATGGAAGCACAAGTGGTAGGGGTTGTGATCTTTGTCTAAGGAATTGAACAGGACTCATTACATCATCCACAGTCAACGATTGTACAGACATACCCTTAATATTTCATATTTACAATGGCACATGATTCCAAAAGCTATATACATGATATTCAATTCAATTGTATTTATATGGCACTCTAAACAAGTCATTGTCACAAAGCGCTTTACATATAACCGGCCCAAACCTCTAACAAGTAAGCCTGAGGTGACAGAGGAAGAAACCTTGAGAGGAACCAAGACTCGGAAGGTGGACGCCTTCCTCCTCTGGGCGGATGTATATTTATAACCAAAGCCTGCTCAAAACAATGAACTTAACCTAACATGCTGGAAATGTGTCATCCCCTAACATCACAGAAGCAAGTTTCATAAACTACATGTAAGGTTTTCCTTCAGAGATTGGTTCAAACAGTCGGGTGTGGTCAACACAGACATGAGGAGACTTGAGGTCTTCCACAACGGATGCCTGAGTAGAATTTGCCAGCTCTTTTGCCCCAACAAAATATCCAGCCAACACCTGCACAAGAAAACCGGTAGGCAGGGCATCACCAAGGACATTACTTTGAGATGGTTAAAATGGCTTGGACATGTGTTAAGAACGGAGCAAGACCGGATCCCGAGGGTTGCCTTAAGATGGACACCACTTGGCAAAAGAAGACCTGGGCGACCCAAAAACACCTGCCGCAGAACTGTGGTATAGGAGCTTGAAAAGATGAACATGTCGTGGGGAGATGCACAACATGCTGCCAAGGACTGTATGCAATGTTGAGAGCTTATTAAAGTGTTACGTCCCATGGGTGATGAAGAGGAATACCATATAGCCTTCCTTCCCAGACCTGTGGCCAAGTTTCCATCTTTCTGGTTTGCGAAGCATTCTGGAAATCTGCGTCTTCCCCTAGATATGAAGTTAGCATCTAGAATGTGTTTGTTCTATGTGCTACCCAGAGGGTGCCGTGTCCCCTAACACTTGGCCTCCCAAAAAACAGGACACCCCAGTTTACACAGAAACATGCAAAGTGGTAGGGTGAAATGGAACTACCTGGCTCTATACCACCTCCATTATTACCATCACGTTTGAGCAAGATACTTTACTTCAGGAAGACCAGCCCTTCTGGATAAGGGCACCTTTAAATTAGTTCTTCGCCTGGTAACACCAGTTAAGGTTAAGACACTAATCACTGCAAGTTCCTAGTGGCGAGACCTTTGCAGGATCAGGTGATTGTTTGGTAGGGAAATCAATGGTTTTCTGCAAGGTCCAGATCCAAGTTTAAGTGTTCGTTGGCCGTTGGTTTGGTCAAGCGTGCTGACACGGGTCGCACCCAGGGATGGTTCTTTGCTCAGAAGTACCGCAAAGGTACCTTTACCGGTCCGGGATTCATACTGGCGACCTTCCGATTAGGGGGCAAACGCCCTAACCTACTAATTGCCCCAACTGTGTCTTAGAGCAACCTGGGTGTAAGGGTCTGGTTCAGCAGCTCAATATTGGTAGTGCAGGAGATAGAACAGAGCTATATTCAAACCCACAACCTCTTAGTCCGTAAACAAATGTAACAGTACCCCTTTTAAAGTGTTTTACAGCAAGTCTTCTTGTTCATGGTAGATTACCACGTTACCATAAATTTGAACTTGTGTGTTAAGTAGACCAATGAAGGGGGAACATGCTTGACAAACTTGTCCAAACATTAGCTTTACAAATTTCAAAGTAACCCCACCCAGAAAGTACCACAAACAAAAGTACTACACCACAAACATGATGAGTGTCCACACCTTCTTTTACTGCTACCAAAACCAGTTTAAAGAATTGCAAGCCCCTCAAAATGTCCGCTTTCATACAAGGTCCTTAATGGACCATTGCTGGACATACTAAGTAGTACTGCTGAAATATTGTGGCTGTTAATACCCTTAAATGTGCCAATATTCATGCGGACAAGTACCTAAATCACCCTGTTTGTCCTCTTAAAGCTGCCATTAGCTGGATCCAGGGCCTAAAACAAGCCTGCTGCTCCAAACCCTTTACTAGTAATGATTGTTTATTGAGCATTGATTAAGAATGATTTGGCTTGTTGACCCCCCGGGTGTGTGAGGCATTAACGCCACCCCGCGCTGGGAATCCATCAGCCATCGTTGGCACGGTCGAGCCCTCCGTTTTCATTTCAGCCAAGGGCAGAATGAACTGGTCCATAGTCTCACAATCAATACGGTCCAATTTAGGACCGCACACAGCCAAACCTGGCAGCCGAAGAAGAACAGGGAGAGACCGAGGCATCACTCATGACTTGTAGCACAAACGCTACAAGGAAATCACTGTGATCTTTTTACCAAATGAAGTCTACGAAGTTCGTTCTGTCCTTTTTGGGAGGTTGAGGTGGAGCCAGGTGGGTAACCAACCAGCCAGAGACCCATGATCTTGGTCTTTTCACCCCGGAAACAGCCAAGACAAGTAGCTATGAATGATCGCAAAGAATTTGCAGATTCAACAAAGACTTTGTTGTTTGCACGTCGCTCTCGATAAGAGTGTCTGCTAAATGATTTGAAATATTTTCATTTCCACACCTAAAAAAGATCCCATCAGCTGGTTCAAAATTTCACTGCCGAGCCTTTATTTCCTCACTAAAAGGGAAACGTTCTTTCTTCTTTACCCATGAACAATAGCAAGAATCAGTCCTCGTGTCAACACGTTCTTGTCTACCTATGAGGCATTAAAAAAAACATTAAAAATAAATGCCACTTGCACTTAGTTACATAAGAAGCGCTAAAACACAAAGCACTATGCCGCTCCCGAGAGTTGTGCAATGCGCTTTGGACAGTGGAGATGCCAGATTAGTATAAAATGCAACCGGCACGGCCCCGTCTCGAGGGTCCTCCAAGGTCGTCTTCCCTGCAGCGTTTCATTTGTTTAAAAGAGGTCCGTCACCTTCTCCTCGACTGCCGGCTAGCTAAATGAATGGAAATGTGATTGATTCTCTGCTTCCCTGCAGCCACATTGCAATTAGACTGAGTGGGTAGGACGCCACCGCCTTTCCAGGCGCCTTCGGTCCGGTCCAGTCCCATTCTCTTAGCCTGAGTGGTTCATAAACCTTAAGGTTTAGTCGCATGGCGTTTATAGGAATGTCGAGATAAGATTGCTGTCCTTTAACTTATGAGAAATTAGCTTGCAAACTGTGTACATTTTTTGCACTCTAAAGTGACTCCAGATAGAAATAACTAGGGCTGGGTGATTCAACCAAGTCAATAAATACGTCATTGTGAACACTCCACAGCACACAGTGCACCACAACAAAATATGAACACTGCATTTTACCCATCCATGAAGGCGCAGTGGGTAGCTGACATGGGCAGTGGCCGGGGAGCAGTGCTTGGGAACAGTACATTGCTAGAGTACCTCAGTGGTACCTTTACTTGAACTGGCTACCTTCTGATCACAGGGTCAATTTGAAAACAATTGTGTTGTCACGTGACAACACAGTAATGCACTATTAAGTATTAAGAGTATTAAGTATTCACAGAACTTAACATTTAAATTAACATTAAACCCTTAAAATAACATTTTATATATATATATATATATATATATATATATGTAGTTGTTGTGGGCAAGATAACGTCAATTTAAAGTTTTGAATGTTGGTTTTAATTCATTTTCGATTAATTGCCCAGCTCTAGGAATAACGCTAAACACAATCGAGTAAACTTACCCGACGTGTAATCTACCTCTGTGAGAGAAATGATAAACACTTCTAAAACATATTTCTTATGAAAGAAGGCAGCAAAGTTTTTAAAAAATCAATAGATGAAAACTAAGAATTGCTCATTAAAAAGATAACAGATTTGTCTTATACTATTTAAAGGTGGAATTTGCTCATGCGCTACTGAAAAACTATAATGTGGTCTTTGTCTTAGTTCATCACCACCACTACTGGTTATACTGATGACTTATGACAACTTAAGCTGTGTTTCCATCTCTTCAAGCTTCTTTTGGTGCCAAAACCTGCTTGGCAATGAAGCTTAAGTTGCGTTTAGAAGCCTTAAGCAGGTTTCATGTTGGTGTCTACTTGTATTCGGATCTGTTCAGAAGTCAGTAGGATTTTTTGTTGAATCTGTCAATCACAATGGTTTGGTTTTAGCCTGAAGTTAGATTTTATTCATGATCAAGAAGAAAATCATCGACCACAGCAGAAAGGTGCTTTGTATTAAGAACAAACTCTGTCACTAGGTCACTCACTAACTCTAAATTCAGCTAGCTAATACTAATTTCGGCTAGCTAATGATGACTTCCGCTAGCTGATTTTTGTTAGATCACCTGTGGAAACCGTAGGCTAGCAAATTCTAGCTGTTATGTCAAGATTTATATGAATTCAAACATTAGTTATGTGTAAGTACAACATTGCATGTTTCTTTTTAGAACACGTGGCAAACAGGCGCAAACATTGCTAACTAAGTTTTATTTCTACTAGCTAATGCTAATTTATGTTAGTTCCTGGTGCTAAAGCGGACACATCCACAGCTAGCAGGAATTAGCATTAGCTAACAGAAATTCTAGTTAGTTAATGAGCTAGTGAGACAGAGATTTGGGTTTGTGCTAGATATCTTTTAAAGAAAAAACGTCATTCTTCTGGCATGTTCCCTATTGAGAGAGTGGTTTTCAACGCTTGAATACACACACACACACACACACACTCTTACTTGTGCAGTCAGGCAGGGCAACATGGAAATCCTAGTTAAGCTGCCTGGGCATTATTGGTGCTTTTCGCACCCAAGATTTTGGATTTTCGGGTTAGCGGCTCAGCCCCACTCCTCCCCTTCTGTCTTTTGATTTGATTTCCCATCCCTGCTATCCTCGGCTCCCTCGCTCACGCCTTTCTGCCCTCCCTGTCTTTCCATCCTTCCATTTACCCCCTCCCTCTCTTTTTCTCTCTCTCTTCATGTCCTGCTTCCTCTTCTGTCCGGCTGACCAAGCCTGTGAGCTGGGCTCTCCTGGGCAGGAAAATTACTTGCAGTCGTAATCCCTTAATCACCAGGCCACTCTGGGATTACCGAGCAGGGCTGTCCCTGTCCCACAATACCCGGCTCCACCGCTCTGGCCCTGACCCCGGGCGGCTCGCGTGGGTACCCCGTCAAGGGGTCAGCCCCGACCGGGACGCCGTCCATCTACTAAGCTCTCCGTCTTGTGGTGCTAACGAGGGAAAAGAATGAGATCACAACGTGTCCTTGGCAGGCATATCGATCAGCTCATAATAGGAGTTATATCCCAGGAGGCTTTAAAAAAAAAAAAAGAAGTAAAAACTATTTGCATATAAAAGTCACTGTGCTCACTGGAAAACTTTCATACGCTGCAAGTTATGACTTTCAGTGGCATCACTCTACTCTGATTTTTCCAAAAACTGAATAAACACACCACCATTAATCCATGCAAATCCAAAACGGGGTTTGTAATTGTACCATAAACGATACTTTGCCAAGTTTCCAGAGTATTGCTCTCTCTATGACAAAATAGCAACGTAAAACTTGCTGTTGTGCTAATACTGCTTGGGCCCCACAATTCACCACTTGTTGCTATATTTCATTTTAACAATTATAGTGCTTTTTAAGGCAATTCCAGGGTCCTAAATGTAACATAAGGACTTTTTACTACTAAATTAATTTGCATATTTTTGGGAAGTACACAAACATTTCCATATAGCACAATTTATCGGCATTGCGGATGCCATATTTGCATGGAATTACCATCGTGTCCCAGGCCTAGGGGAGCAACACCTGCACAACATTCACACCTTTGGAAACAAGCACACAACTGTCGATATATGTTATGGATTAACTGCACAAAAAAAAGAAAGTGAGAATGAGACAATGTCAAATTTAAGTCTTCAAAAAAGAAATGGCACATTAAAATGTATTTCTAGAAGACAGATTTAGATCCAATTTAGATCCAGAGCCCTCTCTATTTTTGTGTGTGTACAAGTTGACGTTAGAACCCATTTTCCAGAGCGGAGAACGTAGACATTTTGTACATTTTACGAGTTCTGCGTTCCCCTTGCTATCTTATACGCCAGCGTGGCGCCGCATCGAGCCAAAACCAGTAAGCACATTTAGTCACAGCTAAGCCTGACAGTTGACATTACCAATCTGTTCTTAAAATTAGTTTCTCCCCCTCACGCATTCTCTCACTCTAGCTGTCTCACTCCGTACCTCTCCTTTTTTTTTTTCGCACTCTCGTCTTTCTCCCCACACTCCGTTCGTCCTACGCGCTACGGCTGCTCGTGGTGTAATTTTTTCTCTCTCAAGTCAGTCTCTTTCCCTTACTCACTCACTCACTCTCGCGTGCGTGCGCGCAGCTTAACTAAATAACGTCTTCCGACTCGCTCGGAAGCGGTGGTGATTGCGCTGTGCCTCGTGGCTCGGCCTGGATTAAGCGAGGCCCAGCGATAATGGAGTAATCGGAGGACGGCGCAATCGCCGCTGTCGCGCATTCACGAAGAGGTTTTTTTTTTTCCCAATAAAGAGCCGTGTCTAATCACAGCAGCAGCAGCAGCCTCAGCCCTTATAATCTCATCATGTATGCATTTAGATTCCTATCTAGCGTGGCGTGATTTAAGAGAAAAACGCACATTAGAAAGAGACCTTTTCGGCCTTTGTATTCCTGAGCCAGCTGTCAGCGAGGAAAAGCCGGCCATCAGCTCGGCTCAGCCGAGTTTCAGTGAGGCAACGACCTTTGAAAGTGACCTTGTTAAGGACGTCGAAAGTGGACTAAAGCGAGGCAAGCAGATGAGATGCTATGGTGTGTGTGTGTGTCGTGCACACCTCCCTTGATCATTACTCTGTACACACTGTCCTGGGGCTATAGAACTGGGTCTGTGCGAAGGCTGAAGAGCAGAGATGACCTACATTCAGCCAAAGCTTTCCTGAATCTGGAGCTGGAGTGCACACACACACGCACACACACACACCTCAGGTTATTCCAGCGTTCCCTTTTTTTTAGTGTGTAACAGGAGTGGGCTGAGGGCCCCCTGCTTGCTCGTTGCCGTGCTCTCAGCTGTGGTGGTGGTTAATCGGGTTGCTTTTTCTAATGTCTAAAGAGAGAAACTTGGCCTTTCCTTTGTGTCTCGCCCTCAGACTAATGCTTTTTTTTTTCCTACACAGTCTCGTCTAACAACTTTAACAAACAAGAACTGTGAATTTTTCACTGCCGTGCAAGCTGATTCCTCAACTCTCCACTTTTCAGTGCCCAAAGACTTGATGACAAAGTTAATTGTTTTTGTAACTCTTTGGGTGAAGGTGGTCTAGTTTTAGGATCCTGACCTCTGAATGAAGAGGTTATGAGTTCAAATGCTGCCACCATAGGGTCTCTGATCAAGACTCTTAACCTCAAGTTGCTCCAGAGAGACCTTCAAAGCTGTATGACATAGATTTGTGACATCAACAATGCTAGCAGTTCCTCAACAAAGCGCTTCTAATTCTGTGTCAGTTATTCAGGCTGCTATAAATGACTAAGCACACGATTACTGAAATGACGCTCATTCCAACAAACCTGTAATGCTAGACACTTGATGGCCACTGAGCTTGCGAGCATGCTAAAGACGTTAATTAAATTGGAACTGAAACAGCTAGTTGCTAGCTAACCAAAACAGACAGTATGCTAGTGATTTTGGCCGATATTTTGACTGAGGGGACCGTTGAAGTTGAACGTTAGTTTGGAATCACTAGCTAAAAAGTCAAACAGGAATGCGGTGAGCTACTGCTGTGTAGCATCTTGTTAATCAGGTAGATCGGTAATCCAAAAGTACGAATATAAAAGCAACTTTCAATTTTCCGAACATGAATGTCGCTCAGTCCTATTTTGGCGCCAATGAGTTGAAGGCAAGGGCGTAGAATTGGGTGTGGACAGTCCCTCCAAATATCTAGCGATTGCTAAACTATCCCCACCAATAATTCTGATCCAACTAAAACGTAACGCTCTGTGAATGTTTAACATAGCACGTCGAGGTATACAAAGGGTTAAATCGTGGTCTCTCCACGAGGACCAGCTCATCACTGCGATGGGCTTTAGCATGTCTCTGCTGATGTGAGAAAGACTGTAGTCACTTTTGGTTGTTCTTAGCGCCAAAGACAAAGTAGATTGCTAATGGCAGTAGTTCAGAGCAGCAAAACCCACACCCAGCCAGTGGCGTAATAGTTAGCGTTGTTAACTTCCTAAGCGTGGTACGATATACTTCCCTTGTGCTAGTGCAAAAGTGACATCAGAAACTGGAGGCTATTCTCGTTGTAGGTTAATGTGGGCCTCTCATGTCTTGTGGGACGCCGGAAGTTGCCTCTCACATGGCCTCGTCCTTGACATAAAACTTTACATGTGCTACATATAATCCCATAAATCCTTTCATCTCCAACTTTGAGCCCATATTTGCGGCCGTCACGATGCCAGATCACGAACTTCTCCACTTTTCTTGTTTGACCTTTAAGAGTCTCTTTGGGAAAGCAGTATTTTTTCAGGCTGTGAGGTACAGATCGAACACGGTGTTTGTATCGATTATGGCTCCGATGTCCTTGTGCATAAGCGTTACGGTGGCACGACTCGGCCCTGCAGACGAGCGCTGTTTACACAACCCTGTTCGATTAGCTCACCTTTAATGATAAATCCAGTTAAAGAAGCGTGGAACCCTCTGAGGCGTTTTTTTGGAGACATGATCGCGTGCATGTTGACAGAAATGGAAAACAATGATGATAGACCTGGTTTAGACATGTCAAGGCAAATGCAACAATTTTTGCCTTCAGGGCACAGTGGTTGCACAGCACTCAATACGGTATGAGAGGGTGTTTTGATAGTGTGGTGTGGAAGAATTCACACTTGGCAAGGTGCATCACAAAGAGTTTAGGGTAATAAAGGCCAGTTTCCCAGACTATGCTTAAGCTTATACCTAGACTAGCTTTGGGTTTCAGTAGTGAATCCTTATTGGGGGAATTACACTTCTGTGATATACGTTGAGATAGAAAATAGTTAATTAGCTCAGTTTGGAAAGAATTCAACATTTTATAAGAGTAGTGTCTGAAAATAAACTTTATCTTTTGCACATTTTTGCACGACGACTCTAAAATGACATACCGTAGCCTTACTTTCTAATCAATCCAGTTTCTACTACAATGACTCAGCATGACTAAGCAAATTTTGGATGTCATTAACAGTTAAATGTTAAACTACTGTATAATACCATTTAAAAAATCTGAAATTTGCTCTTTTAGTTGTGCAGATTCAGTCAGTTACTCATCTACCGCCCGCAATTACTCTCCCAAATTTTACCCTATTCATCACTGGTCAGGTTCTTTCTAAAGGTCATCTGGCGTTATTTAGGTAGTGGAACACTGAAGTGAGTGATTTTTGTTGTTCTTGTGAACACGCCTCAGCACAGCACGCCAAACAACAAAACCTTCGTGAAGCCCATTCGTGAAGAAGCACTGGGCAGCTGATGTGTAGCGCCCAGGAAACAATGCTTGGGGACGGTACCTTGCTCATGAGTACCTCAGTGGTACGTTTACCGGTCTAGGATTCAAACCTCTGATCACTGGGGCAACCTTACTGGCCCCAAACGTTCTCAAGCCAACACTATAGTAGTGACATGGCAGTGTGGTGTGTCCTGTTGGGGTTTCATACACATCAGTGTTACCGGAAGGTTAAGAGGTCAGCTTCCTCATAAATAACCAGCCAAAGACATTTCTGAGGTCAAAAGATGGCTTTTGATGTAGTGCAGAGAGGACGGCTAAACCCTACTGGGAGAGGATTAGTTTTAAATGGGGTTGTGGGAATTTCTCTGTGATTTGGTACGGACCAAAGACACCACGTTTCGACTACAGTTACATTTTAACATGTTTGGACTTCACATAATGCTGTCAGTAAAGATTCCAGCGCATTTAACTTCTGTAGAATGAGTTATAGAAGTAACTTCAGGTTTACTAATCCCTTGAACTGAAAAAAACTGCAAGTGCAATGACAGATTCAACCATTTTGGAGGAGGACAAAATTGGAACTGATCCCATTATCAGTGTACTTCTACTTTGCAATGATTACAGAGTAGGATTAAAAGTAGATGTTCTGAAAATGTAGCAGGAACTCACATTAGCTAATGAAGATTAGCATTACTTAGATAAATATCTATAAATTAGCAAAATATCAAAGGCTATTGAATTAAAATATTATTTAAAAACATATGTAGGTAACTAGTGCAAAATTCTGTTAGCTAATGCTAATCTAAATGGGTGCTTTATGCTAACAGTGCAGTTCTAATTATGCTAGCTTTAGCTAATGGAAGTTGTGAAAATGTAGCAGGAACTCACATTAGCTAATGAAGATGAGCATTACTTAGATAAATATCTATAAATTAGCAAAATATCAAAGACTTTTGTATAAAAATATTATCTAAAAACATATGCTGGTAACTAGTGAAAAATTCTGTTAGCAAATGCTAATCTAAACGGGTGCTTTATGCTAACAGTGCAGTTCTAATTATGCTAGCTTTAGCATTAGTTTGCAGCCTAGTTAAGAAGGTTTTGTTCTGGAGGAATCTTCTAAAAGATTCCTCCAGTTCTGAAGTTCTTCTAAAAACACTCAAGCTGTTAACATATGGAGATGAATACCGCAATTGTTAGATTTCAGTTGAGCAACATTTTGCTATTAATTAATCCATTTTCTAATTAAAAGCACTGTACAATGAGTTAAAAAAAGTAACTTCAGGTTTATTAATCCCTTGAACTGAAAAAATAAAAAACTTACAGCACCCTGCCAGTAAAGATTTTGGTAAATTTACCTTCTGTAGAAGGAGTCAGTGTAACTCTTGGTGCCGGTCCCAAGCCCTGGGTAATGGGGAGGGTTACGTCAGGAAGGGCATCCGACGTAAAGCTCTTGCCAGTTCACACTGTGGCAGTTGATCCGCTGTGGCAACCCTAATGGGAGAAGCCGAAAGAAGAGGAGGAATGAGCTATAGAAGTAACTTCAGGTTTATTAAACACAAACTGGGATACCTCAGATCATCTAAACTTTAACTGAACATCAGTGTCCCCGTTCCTGATGAAGCTATTGGGTGTGTGTTCTTTTTTTAAAGTGTGTGTGGTCACCGCAGCGCACAACATGCTCTCACTAACCTCGCAAATTACAGGAAGGTGAGAAGAAGTGATCGAATAGAGGTGTTTAGACTATGCCATGATGGGAAAACCTCAGCTACTCTCACTCGGCAGAGGCTCAAACGCTCATTCCGCCCTCACAGCTCGAAGTGTAAGAGGTGTGTTGAAAAGGTTAGAGTTAGATTGCCCACGTTCCATAAGAATTAAAGCTGCTATTTTATTGTTTTAATTTTCATAGAGGCTAATGTGCAGAGCATTTATTTAGCTGATTTGGGTAGAACAGCAATTAATCATCTAGCAAATTATTTTCCAGTTAAACACTGCACATGGCAGCAATTATGGAGAGTGTGTAGGATAGTAATGGCTTGTTTTACACAGTTACGTTAACATGGCTTTGTTTACTCCGACTCTGTAATATAATGTCTGTTTTCTTGTGGATTTTTCTCATTACCTTTCTTAATTGCGAGACGAACATTAGGGTCTCATTACCAGTTCCAACAGGATGCTGACAGTATCATCTTTCACCTACGTCTCATAGAATATTCGAGGAAAATACCTTACTTTTCTACATATTTAAAGCAATCGGTTATTAAAAAGTCACCTAAAAATCTTGCATGTCTCAGTTAAGCAAAGTCTCCTAAAAGTTCAGTTGGAGAAAAAAAAGTCAAGCCTCATATTTGGGTCAGCAAACTCAAAGAACATTTGTGGACATTGCGATACACTTCTGTTCTGTCAGAGAGGATGATGTATATGGTTTGGTGTAGTGTGACATCAGCCGCTGCCACCGCAGAGAAAGTCTGCATTATTGACGCCATCGCCGTCTACATATTTAATACAGCTTCTCTGCTATTGGTTTTCCACCCTGGTGTTTTGCTGTATTCAAAGACAGCCCTCCTTTTTCCGCCTCCCCCAAGTTTGATACCCCCACCACAGTGAAGCCGCTTTGGCCCCCCTACATCTCTGGCAGCGGCGATTCAACGGTTCAGCAGATAGACTTCAGGCTGGATAAAGGCTCTATGGTGGGTGTGTGTGTGTGTGTTCGTTGGGGTCTCGGGTTGTCTATGCTGAAACCCAGCATCAGATCGAATTTACATCCAAGCATGGCACCATCGTCTTTTCGTGTACATACAGTAAGAGGACAGATCCTGCAAGTGCAACAAAGTCATTACTGACAGCTACAGCCGTTTTCGAGGAGAGGACAAAATCGGAACTGATCCCATTATCAGTGTACTTCTCATTCGGAATGATTACAGAGTAGGGTCTGAAGTAGATATGATGCCCACTATCGCTGTTACACTGTTACTGGAAAAATGGTGGCTCAGATATCAAATGAAAATGAAAGAAAGAAACATCCTGCTGCTACATTAGTGCCTCAGAAGAATTCTAGCATGGTGGGGTTTTTCCTAATTGGTTCAGACTGCTGTAACATGGAAGAAAAATCGGCATTAAAAACATTATTAATCCCTTGTGTTATTTGTGATAAAAGTGAGTTCAAAATGTGAGCCAATCAAACATTACTAGGTGCCATTTTGTGGTTGGAACAGAGTTAGCTTGCACAAAATGAAGCTACAACCCCAAATATCCAGATACGTAGCATAAAAACTAAAATACTTGGACCCAAATGCCTATAAAATAGCAAAATGGAACATTACATTTTAGAGGACTCATCAAGAATCTGTGCTTGGCTCGCTAAGTAACACTAATTTTAGCTAAAGGTTGTTGCTAACACTGCAGTTCTGAAAATGTAGCAGGAACTCACATTAGCTAATGAAGATTAGCATTACTTAAGATAAATATCTATAACTTAGCAAAATATCAAAGACTGTTGTGGTAGAATATCATTTCAAAACTTGTATGTGGCGAATTAGTGCCAAATTCTGCTAGCTAATGCTAATCTAAAAGGGAACTTTATGTTAACAATGCAGTTCCGAAAATGTCACAGGAATTCACATTAGCTAATGAAGTTTAGCATTACTTAGATAAATATCTATAAATTAGCAAAACTATCAAAGATTGTTGTGGTAAAATATAATTTAAAAATCTATGTAGCTAACTAGTGCAAAATTCTGCTAGCTAATTTAAAAGGGTGCTTTTTTTTTTGCTAACAATGCAGTTCTAATTGTTTTTAGCATAAACGAGCATTAGCTTATGGAAGTTAGTGTTAGTTTGCAGCCTAGTAGCAATTTTTAGATTTCAGCTGAGCAACATTTTGACATTTTGTCATCTATCCTTTTTCTAATTAAAAATCCACAAGTATCACAACAAATACAGTGTATTATCATTTTAAGAGAATAAACCAAGCCAAAAATCTCCTCCAAATCCAACTCTCCAGCCGGTCGGATGTATCGGTATCACCACGACTTTCTCTCCTCCTCTGTACACTCTCGTCCGTCTGCACGACGCCTCCGTCCTACCTCGCGCATGACGGACGCCCGCGGCGCTGATCTGACCGTCACATCCGACAGAACTCTTCCACACTGACTAAGCCGTGAGAGATGATCCGTCCCTTCCTCTCCTCCTGTTCGCTCCTCTTTCGAAAAGCCAGAACGGCCGATATCACAAAGTCTGCTACGATTTTGACTCAATTCAGTTCGATTCAGGAGCTAGCGATCGATCAGAGACAATGTCATGTGCGGATTTAACGCATTCACTGCATGTTAAATCACTAAAATCAACATTTTTATTCTTGAGCTCCACTAGAGATTTAAATGTTCAGCATAAAATATCTATGATGTCTGATTGATCTTTCCATTTTGGATTGATGCTAGTGGGCTCATAGATCATTGAATTAATGAATCGAGGTAAATCGATGTATCGTTACACCCCCGAATTTAAGGTGGTCGTGAGCAACTGACTGCCCCTTAAAAGCTAAGCTCGATGTTAAAGTTAGGATTAGATTTAGCATTTTCACATCTAGTAATTATGGGAGTATATGGACGTGTCTTACAAAGATAGCAAGATGTGACAGCATGTGAGTGAGGAGGGGGAATTCGTGTGGCCGATCAAACTGCCTCTGTGTTGGCCTTCATCTGTTAGTGACGGGTGGTGGTGGGGGGGAGGCCGCCCCGTGAGAGCGCTGAGTCATAATAAGCAGTATGCTGACGGACTGAGACGCCCCAAAGCTCCGCGATTAGCTGCTACGCTTCAGTCAAGTGCTATGCCGTGCCTCCCCACCTCCCCCCCGCTGCCTCGAACCCCCCCCCTAAGCTCTGAGTCACCACTGAATAATCGTGAGCGGCGCAGGGCTCTGACTCATCGTGCTGATGCTGAATACGGAGGTTACGGGGTTTTTTGGGGTCTCGGAAAGCTTACGCACTTCCACACACACCTTCACCTTGCAGCCTCGTCTCTAGCACACAGGAGCCTTCTCGAGCTCTCAGATTAGGAACATGTCCGTGTGATGACACGGATGAATCTATGTTGGCACCGAAAGCAGCGGCGGTGGCAGTGTGGTGGACCCTCTTTGACGTAGACGCTGTGGTCGGTAGATCTCTCCCAGAAATGAGTCAAAATCTTAACCAGCTCCCTGACAGAAAAAAAACGACAACCCGAACATCTGGTAAAATCAGGGTCTTGGTACATTTTCACCGTCATTAACTTTCTGTACCTTATTCCACCCGTTGCACTTCACTCTCGATTTATTGCTGCGTTCAAACCAGAATTACGGTCATGGTAAATACAGAGTTACATCCATTAGCACACTTGGACCGAAGCTAATGTAGCCTAGGCCAGCGATTCTCAATCCTAGCATCGTAATCAGTAGCATCGGCTGTGCTGTGGGTCGGGAAACTTGAATCTGTGCAAAGCGGTGGTCCGCGAGGACTGGGATTGAGAAACGCAGGCCTAGGCGTTACACTAAGGGTGCTTTCACACCTTAGTACGCTTGCTCTGGTCCGAATCAGTTGATAATTTTATAAACTTGTAGCATTTCTCCTTCGGTTTGTTTTCACACGGTAAAAAATCCAAGCGTACCAAAATGTGTCACGTTAAATCACGCGAGAACATCCGCTCCGCTTATTGGTCAGATATATTTGCCGCATGAACAAAAATGTAAATACAGGAAGAAGATTCTGTGTTGACTGTTTCAAGATGGAGAACCTACGTGGACCGGTTGTCGCCCTGGTGATTACTTCCTACATCTTGTGCGATCACCACTTCAGACGAATTATTGCGTTTGAAAATCAAGCGCGGTTACGGCTAGAAAACAGCGTATTAATGCGCCGCATTTGCCGAAGACGCATATCGCGAAAATACAGGAGGTGGCGCGCGTTAATAAGCAGGAACAGTGATATGCTCACCATGCGAAATTTTTTCCGAAGATCCAACAGGTATGTACTGTATATCACGTGATTCGCAGCCTTTGGTCCTGTTTGGGTTTGGTATGTTTTCTCACCAGGGGGACCGTACCAGAGTTCCCTAACTGATTTGGATTGAGACCACCTCCTTTTGGGGGTCTCGGTGCGGTTGTTTTAGTCCGCGCCCGAGTGCGATTACCATGTTCACAAGAGACCAAACGAACCGCACCAAGAGGGGAAACGAACTCGAGTTCGATTGAAGCGAACTAAAGCCTGTAGGTGTGAAAGCACCCTAAGGGTCGCAGCCGCTTAGCAACCAAATAACAAGCACTTACTGCTCTAGCTGCCTTGCCTTTGATTGTGAGTAGAGTTGTATTACAGGTCCTGGAATGAAACAATTAGCCGACACCTCGGTGTATGGCTTTGGGGCAGTTGTGTGACCATCAGTTGTGTGAAGCTACTGGCTCGCAATAGTTGCCTCCACATGGCTCTAACAGTGCAGCTTTTCCACGATGATCTGGCTGCACCAGAGAGTAACCAGCTGGCAGATTATATAATAGAGTCTTTGGGATTTGAGCTGCTTCATCCTCCCTCAGATGTCTCAGAGAGAGAGAGAGAGGGAGACGCATTTATTCTTTTGTACCAGCGAAACAAAGCCAGTGACCTGATCTTTCGATAGTGGATCTGGGCCAAGGCTGCAAAAAAGCCTCTCTCCCACTGTAAGCTTAAGAAAATGCAGCAATGAAGACGAATACATTTGTTGGAAAGCTGGGATTTTGGCTGCGAGGGAGAATCGTAAATGAAGGTTGAATTTGGGGCCGAATTTGCCTAATTCTTATAGTCACACACACTCTCACACTCACACACACACACAGTGGCGTCAGCAATGATCTCAGCCGTTTCAGCCAGTCAGCTTCTCTCCCCTTCCCCTGGGTGGCAAAGCGCAGCACGATCCGCGTGACGCGTTCTTCTGTCGACAAGTGCGGAGGCGGAGAGAGGAAGAGACGATTACGGCGATGACGACGACGACGACGGCGCTTACTCAGCACACACCTCATTCAGACACTCGCACTGATGTCACAGCGTGAGAGCGTGTCGCTCTCAAGTCACAAATCGACGCTAAAAACCGTTCTTTGGCCTCAGTCCGTTTAAATAAAGTCCGGATACTTTTATGAAACTGAACTTTTTTTGAATTCGTGGGTTAGTCACGGATTGACTGATGCAGCAAGATGAAGTGCTCATTAACCTTGACAACCTCGATGCAAAACAAATTTGGCTTTCTTATGACTAATACTGCAAACAGAAAGATTCACCGATAGAAGCCACCGAAAATGCGATTGTTATGCTACTGAGCGGCAAAAAGAAACCAACTCTTGATGGTTTTACTGAGACAACAATCAAAGAACTGACAGAAAACCATCAAGCAACACGTTGTGATTTAGCAGCGATGGAGACACACACTCTTCCACCAAGTTGGTGGATCAGAGACATTTTTCAGTAGGGAACAAACTAGAGGTAATTTGGCAGTGCCTGGGGACGGTAGATTGCTCATGAGTACCTCACTGCCACCTTTACCGGTCCACGATTTGGACCGGCGACCCTCAGATCGCGGAACCAACCCCTAACCGTTACGCTACCGGCTGCTTTAGCAAATCTAATGTTTAGTGAGTTGCCCCTGTGATTGGATGGTCGCTGGCTCAAATCATAAAGGTACCATGGGCGAAGTACCCTAAACACCGCTGCCCAAGCTTTGCACACGACAGCTGTCCAACACAGACAGGACAAATACGGGTGATTCTGAAAGTGAGAGATAATTTGTCATTACAGTACAACACAACCAAATGTGACCTCTGCATGTGACCCATCCGTGAAGGATCAGTGGGTAGCGTTTATTAATTAGCAGCAACCAACATAGTGTACGTTAGCAACCAACATAGTGTACGCTAGCAACCAACAGTGTACGTTAGCAACCAACATAGTGTACGCTAGCAACCAACATAGTGTACGCTAGCAACCAACAGTGTACGTTAGCAACAAACATAGTGTGCGTTAGCAACCAACATAGTGTACGTTAGCAACAGACATAGTGTACGCTAGCAACCAACATAGTGTGCGTTAGCAACCAACAGTGTACGCTAGCAACCAACACAGTGTACGCTAGCAACCAACACAGTGTACGCTAGCAACCAACATAGTGTACGCTAGCAACCAACAGTGTACGTTAGCAACAAACAGTGTGTGTGAGCAACCAACATAGTGTGCATTAGCAACCAACATAGTGTATGTTAGCAACCAACATAGTGTATGCTAGCAACCAATCTAGTGTACGTTAGCAACTAAACACAGTGTACATTAGCAACCAAACATAGTGTACGTTAGCAACTAAACATAGTGTACGTTAGTAACTAAACATAGTGCATGTTAGCAACCAACATAATGTACGCTAGCAACCAACATAGTGTACGTTAGCAACCAACATAGTGTACGCTAGCAACCAACATAGTGTACGCTAGCAACCAACATAGTGTGCGTTAGCAACAAACATAGTGTACGTTAGCAACCAACATAGTGTACGTTAGCAACCAAACAGTGTACGTTAGCAACTAAACATAGTGTACGTTAGCAACCAAACATGGTGTATGTTAGCAACTAAACATAGTGTACGTTAGCAACCAACATAGTGTATGCTAGCAACCAATCTAATGTATGTTAGCAACTAAACATAGTGTACATTAGCAACCAAACATAGTGTACGTTAGCAACCAAACATAGTGTACGTTAGCAACCAAACATAGTGTACGTTAGCAACTAAACAGTGTACGTTAGCAACCAAACATGGTGTATGTTAGCAACTAAACATAGTGTACATTAGCAACCAACATAGTGTACATTAGCAACTATACAAGGTGTACGTTAGCAATTAAACATGGTATACATTAGCAACTAAACATAGTGTACGTTAGCAACTACAGTATGCTTTTGGGAAACGCACTCCAGATTTAAATCCCCAGTTTTGCATGGTGTAAAGTGATTCCTTCGGGCAAATTCAGTGGCCAGATCCTGTTCAGTAGTGATAGCATAGGCTCGGAATTATGATCCTGCATATTTAGCGAAGAAATCCGCCTGGATCAATGCCAAGCACGCAGGCCGGCACACTTACGTAGCGCAGTTTGTCATGTTTGTTCAAATCCATCTTCTTCCTTTACTTGATGTGTGTTTGTGTGTGCGTTTTCTTGCTTGTGTGTATCTACTGCATCTGTCAGACGTGTGCGCGACAATGTTAACCCCTTACGGCAAACCATTAATGCCAGGATTAACTCTGGCAGCATCATTTGGCCATAAACCGAAATGTATGCGAAAGCTTTGCGCCGACTTTTTAATCCGCTGTCCTGCCGTGCCTCGTTCACCTGGCGTGGCTTTCCCGCCCTGCTGAGCTCTGCCATTCCCATTCGGTGCCAATCTAATCAGCGTAGCTGCACAACTCCACTTCCTGACGGCTCGGACGCCGCCCCGGACGCGGCCCTTGCGTAACCGAGGGATGCCGTAATCGCCGCTCTTGTTAATTCGAGGATGCAGAGGCCTGGGGCTGCTGCCGTCGCTGACGCCGTTGCCGTCGTCGCTCGATTTCTGTGAAGCCGTGCTCCTTTATCAGTCACACAACGGCGGGGGGGAACTGTGCCAATCCTAATCTGGGGATTAGGGCCCTAATCCTGGTACGTAAGGCAGAGGGAGAATGGGGTCCGTTTGTGTAACAAAGGTTTTGTTCCTAGAAAACTCGTTAGAGGCGGCGATCGGAAATTATCGTTTGCCTTCATTTCTTGACGGGGTCTTCGTTCAAAACCAAACAACAAACCAAATTGACAAAGATGTTAATTTGATTGGACTCTTCTGGTTTTATCGATGTGTGTGTGTGTGTGTGTGTGTGTCACTGTGAAAGGCACTGGCCGAGCTATAAGGCTTACCTCAAGCACAGAGCATCGCCGTTACCAAGGAGACAACCTTGGGAGCAGAACTGATTGGCTTAGCACAATGAAGATGGAGAGAGAAAGAGAAAGACAGCGTTCCAGTGCCAGAGTCACTTCCTTGGTGACTTGACGGCGCTCTTAAGGGTGTACACTTCCTCCAAGTGCCCTTGGCTATGTGCAAGTGCTCTTGGCTGGAGGAGCTAAAAAGAACAGACAGCTTTCCAGCATTTTTGGCTTTTTTTCCTGCTGGCAGTGCCTTTAAAAAAAAAATACAAATTCAATGAGCTTCAGCGTTCAGAGTGCATTAAAAAAAAAAAAAAAAAAAAGCTGATGGAGATGCTTTTTGTCGCAGCGCTCAGAGCGCTTCAAGTTGAAATCCGTTCAACTTTTAGAACAGCGCTGCGCTCATCAACGTCACTCGTCTCTTGCCAACCAATCAAAATCGAGGAAGGGGTGGGACATACACTGCAAGAACTCACCAACAACAACAACGGCGGCATATCTGGAGCAGCTGTTCCTAATGCTAAGATGCGATTTCTCGCCATCTTGTCGGCTAAACTAGCGATCTCAAAAAAAGACGTTGAAATAGGAGCGAGCGCGGAAGCGGCTGTTGACGCTTTTCATAACTTGGCAACAACGGGCGCCGAGAGAAAGCACGCTGGAAGTGAGGTTTTGAGCGCTCTCAGCAGGAAAAAAAAACACAGGCCCTAACAGAATTGAAAGCACACCGTTAGCATGTGTCATGACGGAGAGTCGCGGGCGCTAACAAACGCAGTGCGTGTGTTTACATCGCAAAAAATATCATTTATGCGTCATGAAGGTCCTCGTGGTTGAAGGTCAAGTCGCAGAGAGCGTGACGTAATGTACCGCGATGCAAAAACGTAGGGAAAACCGGAAAACGTCGTGCTGGGAGATGAGAGAATCGTTGAGAAGAATCGATAACGTCGGAGGTGTACAGATCCGGTTAATCGGTTCGGAGACGGAACCGGTTTTCGGTTCGCACCCCTCTTTGGCGGTTAATGTCGAACGAGGGGCTTTAGGGAAGCTTGGGGAAAGAGAAGGACTGTCCTTCAGTGGCATTACAGCCCACATAACTGTCCTCCTTGGCCCAACTAGGTCATCTTCTCTCAAATAAGACATGCTTCTGGTGCACGCTTAATCCCTCCATCCACAACTTTCACCTCTATTTACCCTTTCCCTTTCCCTGCGCCGCTCACTTTCGCTGATAAACACACTCACAATCGCACGCACTCTCTTCCATCAGTCCCACTGAAAAAGGGTTGTGAAAGATTTAGTGCTTGTTTTCTGCTTAGCCATAAACATTCATTCGTCCACGAACACGGACCCTTCGGTAAAAGACTGAGTGGGAAGAAGGAAGCGGTTGTAGTTGCATTATTATTCAGCGCAATGCTCACTGTACACAGCAGCATAAACCCATTTTACCTGAGCGAGCGCGTGCTGGTCTTTTAACCCCCTTAACCTGCCAGCAAAAACATTGATTTCTGCATGGACATTTACTGTGGTGTTAAAAAAAACAAAAAACCCCACACACAATACGGTAAAACAACGTGAAATCCTTTGTCCATGTTATCCAAGGGTGAGTTGATGGGATTGTGCACCAACGACTGGGATTTTGGGGGTCAGAAGCGAAACGGACTAGTGGTCTGATAAGAATCATTCAGGAAGGGGAATTAAAAACTAAGGGATCGACCGATTATCGATTATCGGTATCGTTTTTTTCATTCTGAGCATCACCGAAAGTAAGTAATTACTGTGGCTCCACTGCCGTCTCTTCTCTTTGTGCCGTTTGCTCTCAATTTAATGTCCCGCCCACAACAGTCTCTGATTGGCTATATGTCCCTCAAGTAGCAGCCAATCAACGCTGAAGCCTTGATGTCACTCACACCACACGCGCACACAAGCGCAGTGTGGAGCTCCGAGAAATTGGAGGAGAGAGGAGAGTTGAAATTCGTAAAATTGGAAATTTTGACCGTTTTTTTCTTTTTTGCATATCGGTTCCAGATATCGGTTCTCGGCCCCGTTAGCTAGCGATAATCGGTATCAATATCGGCCCTGAAAACCCCCAATATCGGTCGACCGCTACTAAAAACCCAACGCAACTGAACAGGGGGTATGAAGGAAGGATGTCTAGTTAAAGGTGAGGCAAAAACGAGGAAGATAAAAGCACCCGGGCAGCAGTGCATGGGGACGGTACCTCGCTCATGAGTACCTCAGTGGTACCTTTAACCGGTCCGGGATTTGAACCAGCGACCTTCCGATCATGGGGCAGGCTCATTTCAACCTAGCATGTGTCGTGACACATTTAGGTACTTCCATTTGCAGTTCCAATCTGTCGTTTTCTAGCAAAAGACACAAATGGAGTAAGATCCACCAATGTAACGTACAGTAATACCTCAGCTCACATTGTTCCCGACCACTTCAAACTTCAGCCAAACTCCTGACGGAAATCGGCACAGCTAAGTAGAGATACGACGCCAAAGTTTCAGCATTTACTGACTGAATGCCGGTTAAGCTGGTTCCCAAAAAACTGTTACTGTAAAGGGTCTTTTGGGAACCAGCTACAACCATCTTACTAGTCCAGGCATCAAAAAACTCAAGGTAAAACCGGAAAAGAGCGCTCGAGACTTGGTGTCGTCGTCGTCGTACATGGTCAGCGTGACGATCTTGCAAATACTGCGTCTAGCTTTGATCTGAAATCATTTGTGTTTTATGGTGCCCGCTGGGCGCAATTTCACCTGCAGAAATCAATTCAGAGCGGGTCGTGGGCGAAGCAGGCCGCTTGGAGCCATTATCAGCAGCAGAAGGCGTCTGTTTGCAGAGCGGCTTTCCCAGGAATGGCGTGTCACGGCCTGCCCTGCTTTCCATAAAGGGGAAACGGGCATTTGTTTGGCAAATACCCTGCAGGGGCATGAGGGGCATGTAGTACGCCTGATTCTTGCTGACTTTTTAAAACAGGAATAAGTCTTCCTCAGTCTTTTTTTGTGAGATTAACTTTTACGCCTCGTCCACTCTGACTGATATTTGATCTGTTTAGGCTTTCAAATGTTGACCTTATGTGCTTTTAAAAGTACCTGTAAAAGTACCAACCTCGGTACCCAATCCTAACAACCGCCCTCTACTGTCCTCACATCTGGTTAGCTTTTTGACCTCAAGAGACTAGTTGACCTGACATAAATTCAGTTGCTTCTCATGTCCAGTACGGCCATGGCTACTTAAAAATCTAATGGCTACTTGATGCACATATTGCTACTGAAATGAGTCATAACCGTACAATAATACTAGTCACTTTTCACAAGTACCTTAATACAATTTTCCCATGTTGCCTCTTATTGCGATGACTAACATCTCATGACTTAGTGTTTAATATCTTGCACGCGGTCACGATCTGACCGTTTTTAGCCCATCTTTTTACTTTTCAATAGTCTCTTATTATTATATGATTGCTTTGAACTCTCACATATTGTTGTCCGACTATTAACATGGAGCTCAAATGTTGCCGCTTAAGGGCCTGAGGTCACCGAACACGTTTTTTTGCACTGGCAGTGCCTATTTTTAATACAAATCCCATGCGTTCAGAGCCTTCGACGGAACAAAAAAAACAAAAAAAGACGTCGGTGGAAACGTGTTTTTTACCGCAGCGCTCCCGATTCAACTTTTTGGAACAGTGCTGTCACTTCTCTCCCGCTAGCCGGTTTTTCTTGCGCAGTTTATCTCGCGCACCCAATCTCTCAACCCAGTCTCAAAGACGTGTGGGCGTCTAGTTCAAACGCTGCCGCTAACGCCAAGATGCAGGCGATCTTGTCGGCTAAAGTACCGATCTCAAAGGAACACGTTAATGTTTACATGAAATAGGAACGAGCGCAGAAGCGAGCGGCCGATGATGCTTTTTGTAACTTCGCAACAACAAGCGTCGAGAAAGTGTTTAAAATCTTGTTCACGGTGAAAGAGTATTTGTCGTCGTGAACACACAACAGCACAGCACACAGTGCACCACAGCCAAGAGTGATCTCTGCATTTGACCCATCCGTGAAGGAGCAGTGAGAGCAGCTAACACAGGCAGCGCCCAGGGACCAGCACTTGGGGATGGTACATTACTCAGTAGTACCTTAGTGGCACCTTTAAAGGCCCGGGATTCGAACCGGCGACCTTCCGATCACAGGGTGAAGGCCCTAACCGTTACGCTACCAACTGCCCACAAAGGCAGCGCCGGAAGCCTGCTTCCTTCGCACCGTCACTCTTCTTAGTGTTGTCATCTGCACTCTGCTACAACGTTTCCCAACATTTCCCAACCTTTTCCCCAGTACCGTACCACAGCGCACCGCATTGCGCAGTAGGAAAACGGCTATATCCCACACCGAGGACATATGCGGAGTTCTGAATTTCATTGCATCTGGACCCTGCCAAGTAATAATGTCACTGTGCAATAATACACAAGGTCTAAATGGATTAGGCGAGTCTGTCAAGCACAATTCTGGCGCTAGACGGGGGCTCAAATCTCTTTGTGTTTCGATATTGGATCTTCCCTGTAACGCAATCAACCTCTGAGCTGTGTCATCGTCGGACGAGGCGGTGCTGGTGATGGTCACCCCCCCACCCCCGTCCCCGTCCCCACCCCCCTCCACACACACACGCTTTCTCTAACTATATTGGTCTGGACTTCATCTCGCAGAATCAGCTGTAATCCGTTTCTCAGACTGTCTTGCAGGCCACTGAAGCTTATACAAAGAAAAGGGCACTGACCATGGCATGCCACACTGTATTCTCTCTGCTGCGCTGGCCTTGACAGCTCCTACTCCCAGCTTGGATTTTACGATTCGTGGCATTCAGAAGATGCTGTTAGCCACATCAACGGACTGTCTGGACAATCCTGGGGTTAACGGCCTCGCTCAGGTGCTCAGTGGTGGTAGGGCTGGATGCGGGACTGAGCCAGACTTTAACTGTTGGTAGCGTTACGGTTAGCGTGTTCGCCCCGTGATCGGAAGGTCGTCGGTTCGAATACTCACGAGTGAGGTACTCGCAAGGCACTGCTCTGCAGGTGCTGCCCACGTCAGCCGCCCACTGCTCCTTCACAGATGGGTCAAACGCAGAGCTCACATTTAGATGTGGTGCATTGTGTTGTGCTGCGTTCCCCGTGACAAATCACTCAGGGCTACACTGGCAACACTACAATTCCTTTCCTCTTGGAGCAGGAGTTTAGCCCTTCTTCTGGATGTTAGTCATCAATGGGTTTAACCACGGAATCATTCTGGAATTCTAGTGAATGTTCGCCGTTCTGTGATGTCCGGATTCTCGTAAGACCTTTCTCTCCCGTCACCTCGCTAATCCCCACGCTCCTGCCCATAGCTGCCGTTTGCTCGAGTCCTTCACTGCCGCTCAGAGTTAGTTTTACATGAGAACGTGGGGTAATGTTATTTGACCACATCTGGACGTCTGTCATATTAACGGCCGATTGGGACGGGATAAGGAATCTCAGGAAAACTCTGAGAAGTTGGAGGGGTAGCTCGATTTTACACACCGACCTCACTCCCCTGTCGTCATGTGTGTGCTACGTTGCTTACGTAACTACAGGAATTACGTACCTAAAGCAAAAACAAACTTCTTTTGGCCTTTTTCTTGGGAATTGTGTTCGTCGTACGCCGAGAAATCCTGCGTTTTGCACAGATTCCGACCGCCCAGGATTTCCTCAACCGCGGGAAGCTCCAGGATGCGCGTTTACATCCTGACCATCCCGTCCATTCTGATGGGATTAGCTTTACCTGAAGTCATTTTTCCGGACCTTTCTGTAATCTTTACTGACATTGTCCCTATCGATTACGGACACGGCGCATTCGGACGTGACTAAAATCACCGAGAAGCTCTGGTAATAATTACTTTAACCTCACGTCCTCATGTAAAACTAATCGCGTCCCAGTAGTACTTAGGAGACTTACTTTCATCAAATTACCCTGTTAGGCGTTACAGAGCAGGGTCAAGTTCCTACTTTGGCGAGCACCACTGGAGGAAGTGATTTGGCCAGCGTACTGTCGCCCTGCTTGAGTTTTGGGCCCCGACCGGCGAGAGCCGAGAGAGCCGGGGCCTAGATACGGACGTGACGGAGACCCTGCAGAGTGCGGCACTAATGGCCTCGATTCCAACATAGCAACCTGCAAAACCCTGCAGCCCACTTACAGAGTGAGAGAGAGAGGCGGAGGGAGAGAGCGTGAGCGAGATGCTCCGTATGAACCGAGTGTAACATTTAAACCATATTAGGTCGTAACGATATTAGCAAGTTACGAGATACGCGTCGGCTTAATAAACACGACGCGGGAGGTAGGAAGGCGATCGGCCGCACGGCAGCGCGAGACGTGGATTCATTTGGTGCTGTGACATTTTAATTGCTCACTGCGTAACGAGGACTGGCCTCCGTGAGCCGGCCGATCCGAGAGAACAACGTGGAGGCATGAGGATTCTCCCTCTCTCTCCCGTTCTCATTCGGTGTCGTCCCTTTTTTAGCCCCTTTGTCCCTCGCCCGCGCTGTCAGTAGAAAGTATGCAAAGCTTTTAAAGCCACGTGACGTCAGCCGTCTGGTGCAGGGAGCAGCTTCTCTGAAAAGAGCAGGTTCACAAGAAGCGTAGGAGTGATGACACCCTCCCTCCCTCCCTCTCGCTCTCTCGTTTGCTCGCTCGCACTCTCCCCTCCCCTCTTGCTGAGAGCGTGATTCTCTACAGCTGTACAGGTTCTAAAGTGTGTTGGGGGGTTTTCCTCACGCCCTTTTTAGGGTGGTTTTTTTTCGCTGGGTGATATGACCAAAAAGATGATCTCAATATTTTTTGTCATATTGATCGATAATCGATCATCGTTATCGTCATCACATTTTTCTCGATTAAAAATAAATAAATCAAGAACGTTTTATTGCCCAGCGCTATCGTATAAGTGTTCTTGTTGTGTGTGTATGTGTGTGTGTGTCTGTGTGTGTGAGAGAGAGAGAGAGAGAGAGAGAGAGAGAGAGAGAGAAGGAAATGATGTACAAATCCCCCGTGTTGCTATTAATAACCCCTGATTCGGCGTCGATTTACGCCACACACGTTGATTCCACACACACACACTTCGCATCACATCCAAATACCCAAAGCACTCAACAGGCTTCCACAAACCCATTTTCACCCCTACAAACACACACACACACTCCAAAAACGTCCTCTCAGAGGAGCTTATCCTTACTATTCAAAGCCCCATTGGGAGAACGCAGCTAACACAGTAGACGACGACCCCACACACACACACACACACACACACACACACTCACACACACACACTCTCTTTCCCATGCGCCCATCACTCCCAAGGCCTTACCGACATCAGGCCTGTTGTGTAATAACAGCTCATTGTGGAAAGATACAGCTGCTTTTAACTGGAGCATGAAGTCGGTCTCAGGGGAACAGCTATATGTGCAAAGGACAAACTCACACACACACACACACACGTACACACACACATTCTTGAGATTTTATCCAGTCAAGGACAGTTGAAAGTTAATGTTTGGAGGCTCTTGAGAGCTCTCTCCTTGCTCTCCCCTCCCATCTCTCTGTCTCTCAAACACACACACACACACACACACACACACACACTAACGGCAGGATTCTATGTCCCAGCTAAAGCATATGTGGCTGAGAAAATCTCCCAGTGACGTCAAAGCAGTGGCTTTCTCTCTTTTTCTCTCCCTTCCTCCTTTCTCACACTCTCTCGCTCTCTCTCTGGACAGCTGTGGTGTTGTGCATCACTGGTGCTGTAGTACTAACATCAGTTAATATATGTGTGTGTCCCTCTTTTCTGTCACACACACACACTTTTACACACTCTCTCTCCACCAACGAAGCCCCTAGAGTTTTGGAGACAGGGCTTCACACACTCCTCTCCTCTCCGTGAGCCTATTACAGGCCCATCAGGCACACACACAGGTAACTCTCAGTGTCAGGCAAACACATCCGCTGGAAGTACATTTACTCGCTTCCTTGCTCCCCCTCACACACACACACACACACACACACTCCTCTACTAATCCTCATTCCTTTGCGTGCGTTCGACTCGCTTGTGTCGTTCGCTAAATGGAGCGTTCCTATTGGCTCGGCTCTGATGTGCCGAATAGCGTCGGCCAATTAGGACTCACAGGTAGTGACGAGTGAAAGTGTGTGTGTGTGGGTGTGTGTGTGTGTGTGTGAGGAGAAGAAGAGAGGGAGAGGACGATTTCTATGAATGGAAATGCGGAGGAGGATCCCAGAATGTGATGACAATTGGCGTGCAGTCCCTCTCTGCAGCTCTTTCTTTCTCTTTCTTCCTCTCCTTTTTTTCTTTCCCAGGCCACCGCCTTATTCACCCCACACACACACGTTGAAGATGAAAGAGAGAGCAAGAGTGTGCGCCTGTGTGCGCGCACACACAGACGCACACTCTTGCTCTCTCTTTCATCTGTACATCTACAACATGCCTGCACCCAACAAAGCCCATCTCTGCATGATGTTAGAAAATGACGATGCGAAGCGCTTCCTCAAACCCGATTTCTGCGCGAAGCCTTGCGTGGATATTTTCCCATATCTCACGTACGCTCCGGCTTTCAGACTGTGACACTATGACTCATCTAAATACGCATTTAAAGAACAGATGCAGCGAAGCGTTTTGAGAGAGGCGCCGTCGCTCGATGCTCTTCCTCCTCGGCACTCCTCAACGCATCTAGAGCAGGCTGTCATTGAGCTCTCCTTGAGACACAGTGCTCCACTTTCCCCCTCCTCTGTGAGAGTGTGCACGTGTGTGTGTGTGTGGGTGTGTGTGTGTGTGTGTGTGTGTGAGAGAATGTACAGGGAGAAGGGACAGGTCTGCCATACTCCCTACAACAAGCCATCCTTCCTAAAACAATGGATCCTTTCCAGGACAACCCATGACAACCCATCTTCTGCCTGACAACGCATCCTCCCTGTAACAACCCAACCTTGCTGTAACAGTCCATTCTCCCCCTGACAACCAATTCTTTCCATGACAACCAAGTCTTTGCATGACAACCAATACTCCCCATGACAACCAGTACTCCCTAAAACAACCCATCCTGCCTATAACAACCCATCATCCCCAAGACAACGCATCCTCTTCAAGACAACGCATCCTCTCCATGACAACCTATCCTCCCTGTAACAATCCATCCTGCCTATGACAACCCATCCTCTCAATGACAACCCATCCTCTCCATGACAACCCATCCTCTCCATGACAACCCATCCTGGCCATGACAACCCATCCTGGCCATGACAACCCATACTCGCCATGACAACCCATACTCGCCATGACAACCCATACTCGCCATGACAGTCCCTCCTCTCCATGACGACCCCTCCTCCCCATGACGACCCATCATCCCTATGACAACCCATCCTTTCCATGACAACCCATCATCCCTATGACAACCCATCATCCCTATGACAACCCATCATCCCTATGACAACCCATCCATTCCATGACAACCCATCCTTTCCATGACAACCCATCCTCCCGATAAAAAAGCATCATCCCCATGACAACGCATCCTCCCCATGACAACGCATCCTCCCGATAAAAACCATCATCCCCATGACAACCCATCCTACCTATAACAACCCATCATCCCCATGACAACGTATCCTCCCCATGACAACCCATCATCCCTATAACAACCCATCATCCCCATGACAACCCATCCACCCCATGACAACCCATCATCCCTATGACAACACATCCTCCCCATGACAACCCATCATCCCTATAACGACCCATCCTGCCTATAACAACCCATCAGCCCCATGACAACGCATCCTCTCCATGATAACCCATCCCGCCTATAACAAACCGTCCTTCTCCTGACAACATATACATTCCGTTTCCTCCCCACAACCACACGCTGGGTACACGTACGCACACTGGGCCTGCCACATCACACAAATCCACGAGGCGGAAAACGTCACGCTAGCTGAGAGCAGTTTTGTTCACCGTCTGCTTTCTTGAGCCTCGCAGGCCGAAAACATGACATCGTCGCTTGCAGCTTGTTGTTTGACATGCTTGATCTGTGTGTTTTTTGGGGGGCTTGTATGAATCATGGCCTTTATGCCCTAACATCCAGAATAAAATGAGATTATCGCTCATCCTTTGATAGTCAGTTCTGTGACTGAGGGCAGGGAAGATTAGAGATTTGGATTATGGCAGGGTTTTTTTCCACCATGCTGTAGGATGTGTGGACATCTGACATTATTAATTCACCAGATTGTTGGCAGAGCCTGGACCGAAGGCTTCACAGAACGAGCTGTGATGGCGCAGCCGTGCCGACACCGTCCACACTGGGTTCTGCTGGGTCCCAAAAGGAAATAAATTGGATTCATAAACGTTGAGACTGATAAGTACATGATGCTGATGAAGCTTTTAAATACGAATTGGTCGATTTGGACCTTTTGTTTTTGATGGAAAAAAAGTGAGATTGTCTCATGTTAGCAAACGGCATTGTGTTTACAATTTGCTGTGTGTATTTTTTGACCCCGAATAACATCTGTGGTCATGCTGCCTGCTCTGTCTGGTATTTAACCCCTTTGACCTTGGCATCATGTGCATGTTAGGGCACTGGTTTGAGAATGTGATACTGTGCCTTACAGCAAATAGAGAGTAAAAACACACATGAGAGAATTACAAGGAGAATTTTCACCCACTAGGGAATGCGAATGTTTGATTAATTACTAATAAAGTGAGTTTTAGATATAAAATCTATATTTTTCAGGTTGCAAACAGTAAACAAACCAACAAAAAATGTGCCAAGATGAAAATAGTCTCCAACATAAGGTGAACGATCTCTGCTGCTTTGTCCATCTTAGGCAGTTTTGACCAGTAAGACCAGATCCACCAAACTGACCAGCATCAAAACAATAAACCGCAAAAAAATCATCATAAATGATCTTAGAATTACTGGTTTATGCCAGTAGCTTAGGAACTGAGCAGGTTCAATTTACAGCAATTTTACAGCATCTCCGGCCCCATTACAGACCCACAAGGCAGGAATTAACCATTAAAATGAAATACAGAACAAATAGATAACTAATTTCTGAGCCTCCAGGATTTCGGGATGTTGCGATCGCAACTATAAACGCAAATTCAGTCAATCCCGGCAAATTCATCGCAACTTTGTAATATTGACTAATTACTGCAACTTTTCTGCTATTTTTGACCAATCACTGTCGTTTCCCGCAAAAAGTTGAGCCATATGTCAGCGAACTCACTTCCTTTACCTTCCTTTCAGATCTACCTTCAAAAATAACTAAATGGTAAAAGGTTAACACAAATAATAGTGGTTTTGTCAGTCAGTCAGTCACCATCTGAATCGTGTAATCCCTATCGGGATTGCGGGGACCAGAGTCTGTCCCGGGACTACGGGCGCGAGGCGGGGATCAAACCTTGGCGAGCATCAACACACCGCAGGGCAGTAAAAACCCCTTTCGACACAATTTTTTTGAAAAGCTGCAGCAAAATCTGCCAATTTCATAGCTGCAACGATCTGAAAAACGGCTGGCAAAATCTGTAATTTTAAAGATACGTTTCTTCCCAAAAAACAGCATATGTTTTGGTCAACCTGCCTGTTAACAAGCGTTTACATCACACACTGAAAGCCAGAAATGGGCAAAGTTGCTGTAGACATAAAAGATACAGCTCTTGAGTGGACGAAAAATTACTGGTCGGTTTGCAGCAGCTTTTAATTTTGGTTTCCACCAAACATTTTCTTTGAAAGGGTAGCAAATGTGTCAAATGATTGTAGGGTGACAAGACAGGACGTAAGAGCAAGTGCAAGTCCATGTTCCTAAAAAAAATGTGTTAAAATGAAGGAATTCAAATCTGGAACTTGCAAGCACAGCGGACAACACACGCATCCACGTGGAACAAACGATACCACAAAGGTCGACTGTTCAAATCCAGAACCAGTAAAGGTACCACCGAGGTACTCATGATCAAGGTACCATCCCTAAGGACTGCTCCCCCGTGCGCTGCCAAAAAGCTGCCCACTGCTTTCAAACTTCGTATATGGCTGCATTAGTGTAAGACCCAATGCCGGTTTCCTTTTGCAATAAATTTTGACCGTCCTGCTTGGTACCTCTGCCCTTGACCCCAGTTTGCTTCATGCGTTGAGGGGAACCCCAGTCCTCACTGCTGGAGCGCTGCCTGCCAACATCCACCGGTTCTTACATAACCCTCTAAAGACCCCGATAAGGCTGGAAGTGGAGCCCGGGCCTTGATTTCATAATCCGTACCATAACGGTGGCTATTTTCAGCCCCGCTGCAAGTACTCAGCACTCGAGCGGAGTGAACAGGGATGAAGAGTGCCTGAAGAGTGCTTCTGCTCCAGCTTCCAGTTCGGCACCGAAGAGCTAAAACAAACCGCTTAAATCGCCCAAAGCAGTGAAGGTTGTTCGACGCCTCATACTGCAAGCCTTAAATGGATTGTATAGCCATCTGTCTCTTTCTGCACACTTAGCTTAGTTGACTATCGACGTAGCACTCACAGACGCTTGGTGCGATCGCGGCTACGTTTGCATTTACGGTAGCCTACGTTGCATTCACACGGATAGCCTACCTGCGTTAGGTTAACTGAACTCTGGAGACGGAGACGGATTGCGGAGAAATATCTTCACGCTAGTCAACCAGTGGATTTAGCGTAAATATTGAAGTAGAGCGGTCAAAACGGAAACTTTGAACATTCTGCTGGAATTGAATTCCTCACCTCAAGAAAGTCACGTTTTTAGGATGGAAAGGGTAGGTTTTTCAGCCAAATTTATTCACCACAGTACAGTATAGACCTTCCACTGTTTCAAAACACTAAAAACAAAAAATCCCAAATTTTACCCCACGCAACATAAACGCTCGTTTTTTTCGGAAACCTCCGTTGCGTCAAGCGACTGGTTTTGCCGTGCAGAGTCACATATGAGTTATTAGATGACTGTATACAAACCTAGTTTATATGCTTATAAGAGTGTAAACTGCCAATTCGTTGCTGTATATCTGGATTTATGTGCTTCCTCTCACACTCCTTCATTGCTCAGTCGCTCATAACCTGTCATATCAGGATGTGATGCACTATTACTTGGATACACATACGCACAGGGCCTCGTTCACCAACATTTTCTTGAATTTGATCCCAACAATTAATGTTTTGCATAAACTTGCAACAAAAGTTGTGTTAAGAGTGCACTTCAGAGATTGAGACTTATTTTGTCATTGATTATTTGTCATTGTGAACACAGCACAACGAAATGCGACCTCTGCATTTGACCCATCCATAAAGGAGACATGGGCTGCGGACAGGCAGCGCTGGTCCATGACTTGAACCGGCGACCCTCTGATCATGCGGCCAACTCCCCGCTGTAAACTTCGGAGCAACAACATAGAAAAGGCCTCCAAAGCTCACATAGAGACTCGAGCTTCCACATCACACAAATCCACAAGGCAGGAAGCGTCACGCTGTCCGAATGGTTTTGATCACCGTCTGCTTTTCTGGGCCTCGTAGAGTTTCGAGCTCTTTGTTTGACAGTGCGCTAAAGAGCTCTCAAGGAAAATGTCTTCACTCCTTTCGCCCATTCTTCAATACACACACACAACTAACTCTCTCCCTCTTCTCTCCCTTGCCCCCTTCCCTTGTCCCTCTTCTCTCCCTGTCTCCCTTCTGTCCGTCCAAAAGTAACTGCCCGTTCCCGCTGGCCGCCGCTCTGGCCCGAGGTACGGCTGACAGCATCCTGCAGAGCGATCTCTCCGTTTACCACATCGCCAAAAACATCGAGGACGGCACGGAAACAATTCCCCGTGAGTAGCTCTGGACTCCTTACCTCCTGCAGACGGCATAAATCTATGTAGCATTTTAGTGCCCCCTATTGTTCAAATGGCAACATTTTATATTTTCCTTTTTCATATCTTAGTTTTGATTGTTTAAACCAAATTTCAGCAAAATCGGACTTACGGCATTTAGCATTTACAGCGCCCCCTATTGCTTAATTGGTGCTATTGATGCTAGCTGGGCCAAAGCAGTCCCAAGTCACAGCTGTTTAAGCAAAATAAGACGCGCCCGCTGCAATTAATTCACTAATTTTAGCCGCCCCTTTGTAAAATCCCAAACAAGCTTGGTGTTTTGGTATCAGACTACGTTCACAGATTCATTTGACACCTCACTTGCCTTAATCAGCTAATTAGCTTAGCAGGAGTTCGCAAAAGTTTGTTTAGCATATTACGTAAATTATCTTAAAATCTCAAAATGGGAAGTCCATGGTCCCAATGAGAAAGTTGTTTGGCTTAAGCTAAAGAATCAGCTAAAGCCGGAATTTACACTCTAGCCCACACGGTTCCAGAGTTAGAGGAGTTAGAGGTCAAAACACGTTTTCTTTCGCTATGGCCCCAGCTGTAGGCCGACCACTAAGCTTTTCAGCCTATGTTGAGATGCACATCGTTCCTATTTACCCACTAAATTTTACTTCTCTGTGACTTACGTTTTGTAGGGGAACAAAATAAATAAAATAAAATAAAATAAGTAATAAAAACAGGATAGTTACCAGGGGGTAATAGGACTTCATGCTTGGACCCCTAAAAATGACACGCTGTTGTTACACCTTACTCTTTGGTCAATGCACTGTAATTTTTTTTAACAGTTAGTTAACAAGTTTTAGTTTTAGCATTTAGTCTAAGACAAAGCAAGGGTGGTGGTGCTCTAGTGGTTAGGATACTAGCCTCTGGACCAAGAGGTCATGGGTTCAAATCCTGCCTCCAGCACCACCAGCACTGGGTTCCTGAGCAAGACCCTTAACCCCAAGTTGCTCCAAGTGAGACTGTCCCTGAAATGAAGAAATAGAAGTCACTCTGGATAAGAGCGTCTCCGAAAATCCTATTCTAAGTAATACAAAAAAAAAAAAGTCTGTTCCTGAAAAGCCGGAGTTTTGGCGTTTTAATGTGACGTACAGCAAGGCATTCGAAAGCAGCGCTGCGGTTTGACATTGCGCTTGACATTTCTGGGTATTTCTGATGGCACTCGTGACCCAGAAAATGATGATGATGATGTTAAGTCTTAGAGAGGCTCAAACACAGAGAGAGAGAGAGAGAGAGTCTGTCCCGAAGTTTTGCCATCGCATGAAGACCAGCTAGCGTTTGCTGCAAATGTAGGCCATTCGGCACAATTTAAACGCTCCTATTCGACTGCAAATTCAGGTCACTTACTAACTTAACGCTGGCCTGAATTGCTTTAACTTTCTATATTCGAATGGAAATGGCAAAGGAATTGGGAGAGGGGAACGATTTGCGAATGCTCCAGACGGCTTCACAGATGAATTAGTGCTGAGATCTAATCTGGAATCCAGGCTTCAGCTTTCAGCATTTGGGAAGGAGTTTAGCAGAGATGCAGCATCTACACTTTATCTGTACCGTACCAGTACCTGTAGTAAGTAAAAGTAAAGATGCTGTATGATGAAGATGACCCTAGTCAATATTTAACTCCCCGGGACAATACTCCTTGAGTAACAGTGCCAATATTAATAAAAGTTGGATATGAACTTTTTCACGGTAATATCGGAATCATATCAGAATCGGCCGATAATTGGTTTTTTTAAGTCATCAACATCGGAGCGATGCTTAGATTCGCCTGATATTGTACGTGGGAAAGGTAGCGCTTGTGCAATATTAGTAAGCAAAATCTCTCGTCTTTACGCGCTCAACTCTGCCTGTTTGTAAACTAACTAAACAGCGCGTTTGCCTCACTTAGCGAATGTGAGCTGGCACATGGGCTGCGTCCCGATCCTCATACTCCCGCATTTAATAGTATGGTAGGTAAGGCGCTCTTATCATACTTTTCTATGTGGTAGTATGCATCTCAGGAAGTAGCCGGAGTAGCTAGGTAGTGCACATGGAGCGCCACACGCGCCCTATTTGCCTCGTACACTACATAGGACGGGAAGTGACTTATGCACTACGCTGGAAATGCGCCGTCCTCGCTCCACTCTGCTTTCATGCTCGCTTGACTCGCCGCTGTGTTAGAAATAATAGAACTATGGCGTTATTTTTGTGCCAAATTCTAAGCGCTCAGTGGAACTTTGGCAACCATAATATCTTGGCTCTACGTGCTCAACTCTGCCTTCCTGAATCTGTATTTTTGATAATGTAACGTTAATTATATTTTGGACAAAGAGTGTTTTCATTTGCAGGTGGCATAAATTACACTCAAACGTCCTGTCCTTTTCACCCTCATACATTTTGAGAAATATGGCCACCGATTCTCGCTTCCATCTTCCTCTGACTCCATCTTGCAGCTGCCTAGAACACACCGTGACGCAACGAGCATGCCCCACATGGGCACAGTAGCCTATCAGCCTCCAATTCAACACTTTTCAGAAACACTTGGTAGTTGAAAACACAATGTTACATTTTTTTCCGCACTGTATTGCTATTAGTTACTTGAAAAGTTACGGTATTTTAACAGTACTAAAGCTACGGAAAACGTTTAGCTACTGAAAAAGTTAGGAGTGTCGCAAATTATAGTTTGCTACCCCCAACGCTGAGCGAGTGGCTTTGGATCCGAGTGTCTTCATAAATGTAGTTTTGAGACGCTCCCTTAATTTGGCCCTGTTTTAGTAGAACAGGACTTTCTCGCCCAGTCCCCCAACGTTTACAACTGACCCCGTTCCCGAACGGGCACACCTTCGGTTTGACTTCAGCTCGTCCCAGAGTAGGGAGTGGGCACAAGTGGCACAGCCGCCGGGCCGGAGGGACGGAGATATGGAGGGAAGGAGGCGGATTAGAAATAAGCGGAGGAGGGCAGACAGACGTCTCAGGGCAAAAAGCACCACTCATTGTTCACCAGCGCAGCCCCGAGACGACAGATTAAATTTAGACTCAGCCCACAGAGACGAGCGGGAGGAGAGGGAGGTTCTTGAAGAAGGGACACGGCGTCCGCCTCGCTGCTAAACAAATTCCCAGCCAGGCAATGCTACAATAACGCAACTCGTTCCCTCAGATCCCTCAGTTCCCTTCAAGTCAGGGCGATCCACAAAAACCGGAATCTGAGATGACAGTAGTGGTTCTATCTTCCCAAACCGTCAGATCGTTACACCCCTGGCATGAACACTAGAAGACGTGTGATGTGTGTGCTGCAACAGAGTTCAATACTCGTGCTGTGTGTTTGCTCCCGTGCAGAGATCGAGGCGGTGAAGGTGGCCCGACTGGTCTTTAATAAGCTGTGCGAGACATGCTGCGTCTGGTTGAAAGGGCTCCCGCCCCGACGCCGCATCCAGCGCTACTACGAGACCTCCATCCACGCCATCAAAAACATGAGGCGCAAGATGGAGGACAGACACGTGGTCATTCCCGACTTCAACACTCTCTTCAACCTGCAGGTATCTCACACACACACAAACACACACTCCTCATGCTGCATGACACGACTTAACAGCTTGTATGAACTTCAACTTTCATATTTTCAGCTAAAATATGAGTTTTGTCTGTAATCAAAAGGGGGATTTGACAGGAACTGGAGCGGTTTTCCTGAGCGCTCGTGTGTTTGCTTGGCGAAAAACATTATACTTTTCAGGAGTCACTACTGTTTTTGCGCACAAAAATTACTCATAAATAGTTTCACAAAACAGAGGATTCGATATAATGTCCGTTAAGTTCAAAGGCATGATCATTTGGCACAAACCCAAAATACTTCCAAACATCGGACGAGCTTTTAGCCTTTTTGACAAATTCCATGCCATCGTCACAATAGGCCTAGTGCTTCTTCGCTACTAACAGCGGCCTGTCCTACGCGGTTGGCCCCCATTCTGCCGTCTCGTGGCACTTGCGTCGTTTCCGTAAGTTGAATAAACACGCGGTGATATAATTTTGACAGTATAAAAAAACATATCGCCTGTATTTTTACCATACCGTCCAAGCCTACAAAGCACCGGAACATTTTTACTCAGGCTGGAAAGGAAAGTAACGGCACTGCACGGTGGAAAAGCACCAAAAAGACCCCCTGTTAAAATGAACACAATATAACATAACAGACCCCGCGTACAGCGTCTCGAGGAACGTTCGTTTTACATTTCCGCTTCTCGTCTTTTGATAAACGTCATCTGCAGAGTTCAGCCGCTCCGGCGCCCAACACCTCTCTTGCATGCAGAACTATAAGGGTAAGTAGCTACGCTATTAGCGGTACGCGGAAAAATTGAATCGAATCACGATTCCCTCTCTGCCGATTCAAAATCGATTCATAACGTAACCCCTTAAGGGACCCTCGTCCGTTCTGATGAACCTCACCCAGGTTTTCATCTTTAGGGACAGCGTTTCCCAATCCTGGTCTTCGCGCCCCACCGCTCTGCACATTTTCCCTATTTCCTGCACTGTCGCGCGCTGGTCCTACGTTGCTAATTAGCTGATTAGTAGGATCAGCTGTGCTGTTGGTCGGGAAAGTCGAATCAGTGCAGAGCGGTGGGGCGCAAGGACCGGGATTGGGAAACGCTGTTTAGGGAAAGGGTGAAAGCCGAGGTAAGGGCGCCATTGTTTTGAAGTTGAGCCGCCAGGTACACTACAGTGACGCCGGAGAGAGGAAGCAACAATTGCTTCTGAAAGAGGAAGTGACGGAACACTGCTTCACCGATTAGAACGCTCGGAACCAGGAAGCGCGACCCAATTCTATTTGTGGCAAACAGCGGAGTTCGCCAGAATATGCTGCCACAAGTTTGTCGTTGTAGCAAACTTGCAGCTGGCACTAGTTTTTAAATGTGTTTGCCAGTGATTTGCCAAAAACAGTGAGCCAGTAAAAGCAAACTTGTAGTGAACTTGTGGTGACAAACTTGCATAAGCTTTCCACAAAGTTTGCTAGAAATCCACCACAAGTTTGCATAAACCTAATTTGCATGTAAAAATATGTCTTTGCTGCAAATTTGCGACAAAAAGTTGCCTAAAGTTAACGACAACGGTTTGCTAGAAGTCCAAATCGGACTAGACTGACTAAAGTTTGGTCATAAATCAGCTAATATCTTCATCTTCCCTCTAGCAGTTATTCAGAAACACTTCTATGTTCCATGTCCATGTTGAACTGATGATTGACTGGGATCTGATCTTTAAAATGAGCTCTAAACATCACTTCCTGTGGATCACCTCAAGCTCATTTGAGCATCAGTGGTACATTTCAAGAGTCTATGTGGAGTTGATACCAAAGGTATGGGTTCACACTTATTACCTGGAATGGAGGAACCGTAGGAACTGACTTCAGGGGAAATGAATCCACGTCCGAGGTCACCATGTGAAAGCAGGGTCTGTATAATAAGCATGCAGTCAAACAAAAATTAAGTGCTGAGCAAAAGCATGGCAAAAAGACAAAGGAGAACAAACACAGGAAGAAAATCCATCACTGACCAGAGTTCAGGTGAGCTTCAGTTCAAATTAAAAGTCTTCAAGTCTGTGTTCAAGAAGTGTGGGTCCTTCTGGTGGTCCTTACAGGTAACTTGTACCATAATTTTTCAAATCTGAAATTAAAGATGTTTGGGAGAATCAGCGGTCATTTTTGTAATTCAAAATAATTGGCATCTAGTAATTCCATGATTACCAGGAAGGTACGATAATATTGGAATCTAACTGCTAATAACTGCTGTTATTTATGTCTTCGACATCGGACCGATGCTTAGGTTTGTCCAATATTTTCAGCCGATATTTGATGACGCATTTATTGTACGTTGGAAAGGTGGCGCTTGTGTCAGGAACGTCCAAAGTCGAAGGTGGGATTTTATACGGCCCGCGTCTTCTGCCTTAAAATGTATTATCTGTTTTGTGCCCAAAATTCTGAGCACGGGGCTGTGGCTTAACGGCTGTCTACACACTAAGTAGTGCACAGGGAGTGTCACACGCGCCCTTTTTGACTTGGAAATAGCTGGGGTTGTACCTTAACGGCTCTCTACTCTCTAGGTAGTGCACATGGAGTGTCACGCGTACCCTATTTGACTTGGGGTACCACATAGGGCGGGAAGTGGCTTTTTCTTCAAATGTTGTGCACTACATGTTGGAAATGCTCCGCCCTCGCTCCACTCTGCTTTCACGCTCGCTTGACTTGAGTTATGGCGTTATTTCTGTGCCAAAATTCTGAGCGTGCAGCGGGACTTTGGCAAGCAAAGTATCTTGCCTGTACGCGCGACTTTATCGGCATCGCCAGGTATAAGCGTGAAAAAATATCGGATATCAGCATCGGCCAATAATTCCCATATCGTGTATCCCTAAAAATGTTTAAATGACTCATGTTTTGAACGTTATGTCATTCCACACACACCAAAAAAGTCCTCACAACGCCAGGAAACCCTGTTTTCCTGTTAGAACCGGTTCTAACGTCCGCCGAAACCCCTGCCCACACTCGAATGCACACACATTTCTGGTTCAGTTCCCTTTCAGTCCACCCTGTGTGATGTTAGGATGGGCTGCAGGGGGTCTTCACAGTACCGCACCAGATCAATAAGACCGCTGGCACATTTCTCACTGCGCACCCAGCGGCCCGATGGGAACGTGTTAATAAATGAAATGCTTTTACTGGCAGTATTGACAAACCATAACTCAGGCCAGAGCGCGGCAGAGCGCCCAACTTCAGTAAGGGAGCGTCTAGAAACACCGTCGTTCCGGGAGACGTGGCGCTTCCGCCTGCAACGTCTTGGATGGCAGCTGAGGGATCCCTCTTTAATGAAACAATTACGCTCGTCAGCGAAGAAGCCGTCCCGTTTCACGGCCCCGTAAGCCGGCAAATGACTCTTAAGCTGCTGATAATTAAAAGCGATTGACGGGAGAGGAGCCGGCGTATTTGCATAGCCGTAAAAAGTGCTGCAGTGATTTTTGTTTTTTTTTAAATACCAGCCTCGGGTTTGTTTAAAAGACGCTCACAAAAGAGTAACGAGTTCTTTTAAAGGAAACGGATTACTGCAAGCTTTTAACGATCACGTAACTGTTTCATTAGGTCGGTTAGTTTTTCACTATTATACTCTTGGAATTAGACTAGGAAAGTATTAAAAATCCTGCTGAGAGATCTTTTCTTCCCAGTTCCAGGACTACTAATAGTTACGTGTGGTTTAAGTGAAGGCTGCTAACCACCCCTACCCCCTCACCTCGTCTCCAGGACCAGGAGGACCAGGCGTTCTTCGCCGTTTTCGATGGCCACGGTGGGGTGGACGCCGCCACCTTCGCTGCCAACCACCTGCACGTCAACTTCGTGAGGCAGGAGATGTTCAGCCAGGACCCCAGAGAGGCCTTGTGTCGCGCCTTCAAGCTCACCGACGAGCGCTTCGTCCAGAAAGCCTCTCGAGAGGTGAGCCGGGATGCGCTGGTCTGTCTGTGCCCCTCGTGAAGTCTGTATATCATTGGTTTATTTGATTTTTAAAAATGAACTGATTTCAGAAAACAAGTAAAAATGTTACTTTTTCCAGTCGTTTTCTGATTTCCCCTTTTTGTACTCCATTTTGCATTTTCATTGGACGTAACTGGCATGACCAGGAAGTGACTAAACACATGGTTGATAAAATGCAATTTTTTAAATTTTTACGCAGAACATGGGAAGTTGGGAAATTGCATGTTATTCATTTTTGTTTTATGTACGAATAGTAAGAATGATTTTTTAAAAATGTCTTTATACTGCATTCTGCTTTATAATTGATGCATACATCCACTCGTGTGTGTGTGTGTGTGCGTGCGTGATAGAACCTGCGCTGCGGCACCACTGGGGTCGTAACCTTCCTACGGGGCAACACTCTGTATGTGGCCTGGTTGGGAGACTCGCAGGTCATGCTGGTGAAGAAAGGCCAGGCGGTGGAACTGATGAAACCCCATAAACCAGACAGAGAGGTTAGATCCACACACACACACACACAAACACACACTTACAGCAAACGCCCTTATCATCCCCGAGAGCAACTTTGGGTTAAGGGTCTTGCTCGGGGACCCCATGACGATAGTGTTGGAGGTAGGAATCGAACCCACAACGTGGTGTCCTAACCACTAGACCACCATCACCACCCACACATAAACTGAGTCCCGATCCGCGTACTGCCGCACTTAATAGTATTCTTATTAAGTGCGGCAGTAATAGTACTCATCGTCCTTCTCTATGCGTTAGTATGAATCTCAGGAAATAGCCGGGGTTGTAGCTTAACGGCTCTCTACTCTCTAGGTAGTGCACATGGAGGTGTCACACGCGCCCTATTTGACTTGCTACACCACATAGGGCGAGAAGTGACTTTTTCTTCAAACGTGGTGCACTACGCTGGAAATGCGCCGCCCTCGCTCCGCTCTGCTTTTCACGCTCGCTTGACTTGGCGCGGCGTTCGAAACGGCAGAACTGTGGCGTTACTTTCGTGTCCAAATTCTGAGCGCGCAGTGGAACGTCGGTGAGCAAAATATCGTCTTTATGCTCTCGACTCTCGCCTTCCTCGTTTAGCGGCATCGGCAGATATAAGCGCAAAAAATATCGGATATCGGCATCGGCCAATAATTCCCGTATCGTGCATCCCTGCTGGTTTTCGTGGCGCACAGGATTAAATGTCGAATGATATTTTAGTTGCTTCTCATATCGAACGCCGACTGCACTGAATGTAAATCGCATCGCAGCAGACTTTGGGACGTTGGTGAATCGTTGTCCATTGAATCGATATATCGTGATGTATCATGATGCCACTTTAGACTTTGATTTATCGTTAGATATATAAACATTTGAGTATTTCTTCACTGTAATCACTATGCATTTGTGTGTGTGTAGGATGAGAAGCAGAGGATCGAGTCTTTGGGAGGGTGTGTGATCTGGTTTGGAACGTGGCGGGTCAATGGCAGCTTGTCCGTGTCAAGAGCCATAGGTAAAGACACACACACTCAACATACACACTGCGCACTACACAACCATCACACACGATACATATGATACAAACCCTCACCATGTATGACTCACATACTTGAACCATTTCTCACAGAAATCACGACGATATTCGATTCCGCAAATCAGTTCAGGGAATCGTTCAGCATTTACCGAATCAATAATGCAAGAGCAATAGAGTCGGTTCATTTCAGCGCAGGACTCGAGGGTCAATCAGAAAACGTTGCGGCAACGTTTTTGACACACGTCGTCCCTAGTGTTGGGATCAAGACCACCTAAACCGAGACCGAGACCAAACCAAGACCAGAGTGTGTCGAGACCGAAACCGAGACCAAGACCGGACCAATGCATGTTTTTTCCTATTGATTACTCGCTAACATTATAAAATGGGGAAAACATTTTTGTCAATTGAAAAATGAAACAAATACTTAAGTTTTGGGTAATTTCATGGCAATTTGGATTCATCTGGGCCTATAAAATGAGCCGTTTTTGGACCCTTTGGAAAAGAACCACGTTTTTGTGCACAATGGCATTCCATATTAGAGTCGCAAGCGCTAACGCATGTGTTTACGTCGCGAATAATGTAATAATGCCTTTTTACGCAATTACTTCAGTTATTCTGTATGGAATTACTCAGAAAACGCAATGAATATAATGTCCGGTAAGTTCAAAGTCTTGTGGTTCTGACGGGATGTGCGTGGTTTCTGTAAGTTAAAGGGATTCTGAGTTATTAAAACACTAATTAATAAACAATGCGAACGTCTGCATCGGTCTCAAAGAATTTCAATAATATTCTCAGAACTCTGATCCCGAAATAAAATCCTGAGTCCTCTTTGTCCGAGTCTTGTAAAAACTGGTCTCGAGTACCCCAACACTAGTCGTCCCAGCGTGATTTGTGCACACAACGCAGGCCTGAGCGCTGGTCATTTCCAGCGTGATGACGACAGCCGGTGCATTTCGTCTTCCTCTAGTGACAGCTAGAAATTAAGACGTCGGTCAGCGTTATTAACTCGTCGAAACGTAACGTCCATATTTCACGTCCTGTTGAAATGTGCCGAAAAGTGAACTGATGGTTACGCTCCCGTCCTGCGTTTTACCATGCTCTACTCTGATTTCTTGCTTAACTTCTTAAACATTGAGTGAATTGTGAAAGCTTTTAAAGCGATTAGTGAGTGGCCTAAAAGAAAGTCGACTCCCTGCGTGGCAACGATTATACATTTTTGCATGGACGCTCTCTGCCGGTGTGTTACGCAACCCAACGGGAAGGTTATTTGCTCGTTCTCACCACCGCTGTATTCGTGCTGCTAGATTGAACCTGCCGGTGGAGAACGAGCGAGTGAGAGCGTGGGAGGATCTGGAAATGTGGAAAGAGTCAGCCAAGGGTTAAAGTGTGTGTATATGCGTGTGGGAGTGAGAGAGGAGAAAGAGCGAGAGGAAGAGAGAGAGAGAGAGAGAGAGAGAGAGAGAGAGATGGAAATAGAAGGCCAGATCTCAGTAGGGAGTTCCTGATCACCAGGCCTCTGGCCCTGATTCAGACCCAGTCCAACCGAAAGGCGCTCAGATGCAAGAGACAGATCTCAAGAGCTCGGAATATCAAGTGCTGCGTTTCAGAGGAACGGTCACCACGACGACAACTCGGAATCCCGCTGAGATAACGTCTGGAGGAGACCACCGCGTCACGAATCCGCCAGCATTAGTACGCCGTGATCTGATGAAGGAAGCGTGGGGACTCTGATTCGTTTATTTGTCGGTTTATTACCTCCCGTGCCACCTACGGGCAAGGTGCCTGGGCGCTGAGATGCCGGCGGCGATAATCAATCTGCAAATAACAAAGACGGCTCAATCAGATTAACTTTTAATTCGCCTAAAGCTCTGCTTTCGGATGACGAGCCGCTTCCCGTCTCACAAAGGCGCTCAGTATCGTGCCAGCAGAACACATGGCAAACAGTGTCATAAGTTTAGGTTGAATTCACTAGAACTGAACAAGGAAACTGTACCAGTTTCAAGCGAGAAAAAAAAACTAGCCTCTGAAAGTCAATTTCTTGTTTATGATGAGTTTAGAGATGGCTTCGGGGCTAATCCAGCTTGTGGTAGAGAAGCTTTACTCGTCTGTTGGGTCCTGGACCAACTTGACTTGCATCAAACAACAGACGCAATGTTTAAATACGTGAAATTACGGCTGTGCGATATGGCGGACGACGAAATTAATACGTCTATCCATTCAAATTACACTCCATCATTGAATTCGCGGTGTCGCAAAATACACTGTTTATGGCAATATTTTTCCCTGGTTTGGATGAGAGCTTGCAGTCGTCACTACGGTGCCACGTGACTACAACGTTATATTTGTGCCTTAATTCTGAGCGTGCGGTGGAACTTTCGCGAGCAAAATCTGGTGTCCGTACGCTCAACTCTACCTCAGGTCCGCCTGCCCTCGCGTTCAGATCTGTGGAACACCAAAGGTGCCACAATTCCCCTTACAGACGCCTTACTAGAGCGGCGTTTGGCTATGTCCAAAGTGCCGTTTGACCCCAAGTCACTAGATCACCGCAAAAAATTACGAGGGATGTGGTTGGGATATTGGCAGGAAACCCCTGAGCACACTTTTCCTTATTTGGTAGAGCAGTTGAGATGTGGTAATTTCTGAAGAACTGCTGTAGTTTTTGCTGGTGCAAACCTGAGCTGTCTGTGATTTGTGTGTTGGCACAGGCGACGCCGAGCACAAGCCGTACATCTGCGGCGATGCCGACCACATGACGTATCTGCTGGATGGCACCGAGGACTACCTGATCCTGGCCTGCGACGGCTTCTACGACACGGTAAATCCGGACGAGGCGGTGCGCGTGGTCAGCGACCACCTGCAGGAGAACAACGGCGACACCACCATGGTGGCCCACAAGCTGGTGGCCTCGGCCCGCGACGCCGGCTCCAGTGACAACATCACCGTCATCGTGGTCTTCCTCAGGGACCCCCGAGTGCCCCCTCCCTCAGAGGAGCCAGCCGAGGAGGACGAGGAGGAGGAGGAGGAGCCGGGAGAGGAGCCGGTGGAAGAGGAGGCCGAGCGGCAAGAGGAGGAAGAGGAGGAGGAGACATCGTCGCAGAGCGAGTTGGTGTGCCAGGACGGTGGCGGGGAGAACGGAGGGAGGGCTCGCGGAGGCTGGCCCCTGCAGCAGTGCTCGGCCCCGGCCGATTTGGCCTACGAAGACCGCATGGATTCCTTCACGGACCGAACCAGCCTGAGCATCACGGGGCCCGAGCCCCTCTCGGGAGGCGGCCGCTTCCGACTGCCTCCGCCAGCCCACGGACCACCCTGCAGAACCTTCTGGCCAGACCCGGGATCCACCAGGGGGCGAGCCGGAGGCTGGGGGCCCTGGAGGGAAGAGGCAGACGGTCTGGGAGGGTTCAGGCACCAACCAGCGCCCAAACCCAGGGTTCCGTCCTGCAACCAGCCTGACGCTGAAGGACAGTGGCCGGAAGCAGCCGCTCTCTTCCCCAGGCTTTCAAGGAGAAAGACGAGGATGGAGGGAGCGGCGCGATGGAGGGAAGGCCGGATGCCGAAGGCCCGTCACTTCGCCGGGGGTCTGAGTCCTCACCCTTACGTGCCCTGTCCACTTCGCTGCGTAGAGAGGAGGCCGGGGGTCGCCCTTCCTCACGTGACCCACGATAACGGGGTGTAAAGCCCGGTGCTGCTATACTACGCTGTCAATGCTAGAATACACTCCCTCCACCCATTCACTGGGGAAAAACCATGAACACACACACATGTAACCCAACTTTTACTCTTCCTCACACTAAAGGCTGATTTTCGTCATTAGTCTCCTCACCACTCCTCTACTGCTCATGTTAACTTTTCTTTTTAGCGACTTCAACGCGATCTCATCCTTCCGACCACCTTTATGACCACGATTCCCCTCAACTTCACTCACCTAAATCACAAAGAGTTGGAGGAACGATCGTTTGAGGGAACTGCGTAAGCACAGAATTATCGTTTCTTCTACCCTCACCCTTTGAGAGATTTATTTAGGAGCACCTCTTAGACCTTAACCGCCGAGCTGAACTTACTTTAGCTTCCATTTGTCTGTGCGCATCCTGCATTCCGCTACTTCGCGTTTAGCTAGACGAGGCTGCGTTTTTACTACTTCCTAGGGTCATAGTGTACAGTTAACGGAGTCAAAACGCAGGAGATGAATCGTGACACAGGTCCAGGAGGGACAGTGCTGTCCTAAAACCGTATGACAGTGTTCAGTTTAGGGGAAAGTGCATAATCCAGATCTACCGTTTCATCACCTCATCGTTATATCTCAGAATTCTGAATTTCAGAAGGCAACTTTTATCAAACTTTTCTCGACGCGCAGTAAGAAAGCAAGTTCGGTTACCGCTTCAGTCGTGCTGTTATAGACTTTTGGACTAATGCCACACCCAGATCTTTACTCTCCGATCTCGCAAATCTAGATGCAGTATGAAACGTTTTCTGATCGTTTACAATCTTTAAAACCAAAGAAAGGCATACAGCTAGCTGTTTATAGGCAAAGGTCTATAGATTACCATTATAGAGTTCAACATGCAGTATGAACCCGAGTCAAGAGTTCACGTTACGGTCCTCACCTTCACCCGCCCGAGAACCACCAACATGCGCAGTTGCTTCTAAACTCCCTCTCCGGCTAGCTGGTTGATTACAGATGAACAGTTCCGAAGCGGCTCGATGGAAAGGGACTGGAAGCAATTTTCCAATCATTTAATCGAAGCAGCACAATGATGTGCCTTTTTTGTGGTTCCCACTTTGAAGAAGGCTGACTTCCATCGTGATTCCTAGATCGTTCCATCTCCGGGCCTTAATGAGGATCTGTGAGATTGAGAATTTTAGTTTTGAAAGATTAGGTCTTAAAACGTCAGGTTTCGTTAAAAAAAATACAGATAGCGGTTAGCGTCTTAGCTGGAGGAAACGCTGAGGTAGAAAAATTTACCATTTCGATTACTAATCACGTCAGAAACATGCTGAGGCCGACTTTCAACACTTGATCCTCTAATTTTCCCCTGAAAATAAGAGTTAAGACTAGCTAGACGCCTGCCGTCGCATTAGCATTCCAAGAACTACAACTACCAAGTCGTTTTGGGGGAAAGGGGATTGTTCCTTTAGTCCGCTATGGCTTCTCAATGCTGTTTTGTGCCACTGCACTCGAGACGTCGCGTTTTAACCAGGAATTGAGGAGAGCTAAGATATGCCAACGAAGCTAACATGGCTAGCAAGGACCAAAAGCTAATGCTAATTACCAAAAGAATGTGCCAATTACCTTTCGTTCCTTTTAGCCACGTTAGCATATTTGGTAATGGTGGCCATCTAAGAGCAGTCCGTGGTCCTGTAACTGTGTCTCGTCCACATGCTCTGCCAGTCGCGGCTCACGCTAAACAGTGAAAGGTTCAGTCAGCGTTGAACGAAGCGTCACAGTTTGGAGGGGAATGTATATTAAAGATGCAGAATGTATGTGGCATCCACCTCGGACCGTTTACACATATCCGCACTCTCATTTACACACGGCTCGATGGACTGAGGATGCGTCTGCTCCATGACGTTTGCCTGGACTCGTGGAATGTATCTTCAGACGAATCCCTGAATCCAATCCAACTCTCAGAGAAAACCATCGCTGCGATTCTAAGCCACCTCAGCCCACGAGCTTCACCACTTCTGGACATCTGGACACGACGGCTATCTCCAAGAACACGTAAGGAACGTCACAGCCACCACCAAGTTACTTAAGTTTCAGTTTTAGCCGCTTGGTACGATGGAAGAGGAACGTTGGTCTTCATTTTCTTCAAGCGCAGACCGAACTTTGATCCGAGTGTAGCTCTTGGGACGACAGCCTACAGAAACGATAAAGACTGTGGGCTAAAGACTACCAAGATGATGACGACGATGATGTTGATGTCTGACTTCATCTTTTCATTTTAATCCCCCGTCCAAGGAGCTCTCCATGAAGACTTTTCCCTTGTTCCCTTACTTCACTTCTCATGGGGCACTAAAAAAAATGTGTAATGGAATTGTAGTAAAATCATATCTGTGTATATATGTGTGTTCGTGGGCGTGTGGATGTGTGTGTGTGTGTGTGTGCGTGCGTGCGTGTGACATTTGAGGATGTGTATACGATGTCCGTCTTATTGCTATGTGATAGTTAGCTCACCGATGTTAACCGTTAACTCAGATGGAATTCGAAGATTTGTGTTGCTATTTTTCGCTGCCCAACGCTGTCGTTAAACCCCCATCCAAATCCCGATTGAAAACCGACCATCTCTGGAGCGACGTAAACCACGTGAAACCCACCGGGGAGTCTCAGATCTGTCCGGGACGTTAAACACCATCTCCGACGGTTTTCGTAATGCACCAGACGTACTGTAGTCGACACCTCCCTCTCATCTTCGGAGCGTCCGGTTGGAGTGACTGTTAGCAGCAGCAGCAGCAGCAGCGATGGAGACGCCGCCGACCCCTACCCCAACCCAGTCCCGCGCCCGACCATCGCCTCGTCCTCGCCGCTTCGTGTTCACGTACTGCTTTTCTTTCCTGCAAGCAATAATGAACCTACACAAGCCATGAATGAGGAAGGACCCTCCCAGAGGCCGAGTCTCTCTTACGATGAAACGAGGGGGACGCAAAAACACGCCCCGACGCGTGGTACTGGCGGCCATCGCCGTATTCTACCGAAGCTGCGTGACAGAACGGACGCGTAACGAAGACAGCCATAATTACACGAACGCCCCGCCCCCGCCCCCCAACGATGCCTCGAACCCGGCCGGGTTCAGGAAGGGCGGAGGCCTCGCTCCAACCGTTTCGCCGGCCCGTCCCTCCCGGAGACTTGTGGTTCTCGAAGGGCGAGACGCCACACGACGTCGTCGGCGCGAAGAGGAAAAGGGGTGGGGGAGAGAGTTTGCACCGTCGTCGTACCGCGCCGCGGCGGACTCGGGGCGCTAATAACGGCGCCTAAAGGGAAACGGACTCAACCAAGACCGTGCTATGGCTGTCTAGTTAGATAAGGGAGGGTGGGAAAATCCTCACACGCGTTGTTGTATCTCTTAAGAGTTTTTACTTTTCACACTCTCAGAAAAACAAACGATGAATGAGACCCTATGTGCTGCCTTTCTTTCTGGTAAAGGACAAAAAAGCCCTCAGCCCAGCGTCACCGGGTCCTCCTTAAACCTCCTCTAGCCAAAACCCCCGTCCCCCTACCCGCCAATTAGCTCACAGTAAACAGTGAACCTGTATGTGTATCTTCTGTGGTACTGTAGTATTATAAATATGTATATCTTAACTGGTGACTATCATGTATAAAGCGTATAAGAATTCGGTCTCAGGCATGGTTCTTTTGACGCCGCGTTTGCGCTGTCGAATAACGATATGTAACAAACGGGTGGATTAAGATGGTGGTTTAGCGGTGGTCCACCTAGGTTTAATACCAGTTCTATCCTGGTAGCTATCCTCCAGCGCTACCACCACCGGAGCATTCGGGAAAAGACCCTTAACCTCAAGTCGCTCACATCACTGAAGACACTGATTTGATCATATCAGTTCAAGCTGAATACAGTGGTACCTCAGTTCTCGAACCGATTTGACTACGAATAATTTTGGAGTACAAACAATTTTTGGGGTCAAATTCGAGCCTGGGGTATGAACAGAATACGGGAATATTTCGAACCAAGTCGAATGACTCGTCACTCGAACAGCAACATAAAAGTCAGAATTCGACCGTTTCTTTTGACGCGAAATGAACCAAGAAACATCGATTCATTTGCGTCCTGTATGTGGCAGTCAAAAAGCAGCTGAGACATTTCACACGTTTTATATGAAAAGTTGTAAAATTGCAACAAAAAGTAACAATTCAGAACTCAAACATTAGCCACTCACTTTCACGAAAGGTGAAAATAATGTAAGAAGTAAACACACCGCAGCACATAGCGCACCACAGCGAAAAGTGACCTCTGTGACCTCGGGGAGCAGTGGGCAGCTGACTTGGGGACGGTACCTTGCTCACGAGCACCCCAGTAGAACCTATACCTGTCCGGGATTCGAACCGGTGACCTTTTGATCATAAGGTGAAATCTAACTCTAACCGCTACGGTACCAACTGCCCCTTTACCGGTCATGGCTTTTAAACCGGTGTCCCTCTGACAATCACTCACTTTTTGTGTGGCATTGGAATGCGATTTTTCCCGCCACCTTTGCGCATCGTCTTTATTTTTCGCCTTAAATGTGACCTCTTTCTGCCCACCGGTCACAAAAAGTATAACCCAAATTTAAAGTTCTCCTCGACTAGTACGCCAGCTCTTCCTTACCGTCATTTTCCCCAGAAGAACCAGGAAGGGATGTGTGTGTGTGTGTGTGTGTATCCACACACAGGGCCATGGCTCTGGAGGCCCTCCGAGCCCCGTAAGGCATAATTACAGTCATGGCACCTGCACCTGTCGCGGCCTGGCAAAAACCACAGCACTATTTAATTAAACAAGCTGCCTTTTAATCAACCCACACGCCTCCCCCCGTGGCGTTAAGATGGCGGTACCTGGGGTTTAGCGCGGGACCTCCCAAACAAAGTCCCGATTCCCACGTTGGGCTCATTTTAGTAGCGCCAGTCACACCTTTTTATTCCAAGAACGAGTGGTACATTGGGCTACGAGGCGACACGAAAGCAAATGTCGGTGAGTCATTCGTGATGGCGCAATGAAGCTTTTCTCGGAGGTTTATCTTCGCAGTAAATGTGGCACTATACCACTTTTTTTTACGTCGGATACGATACTGATATTATAAATTTGGGCATCTGCCGAAATGACGAATCCGACAGAGTCCTACTCTTTTTTAAACACAAAATAATGCTTTAAAAATGTTTAAATACATGACTTAAGACAAAAAATACTTGACTTAAATACTGCTTTCTTAACTAAAATGAAGCAACAATTACAAACCCATACGTATACGCTAAATTTGAAATGATTCGTTTAAATCCTGAGACGCTAAAACCATCAGGAACACAGCGACCGCCATCGAGAGCTGGTGTCATTAAGGAAATGAAACAGTATAATCATCTGATTCCCTTTTGGGGTGAAGTGCGTTGCGTTGCTTGTTCTGCTCATTGTCATATCAATATGTAGGAATTTGCACGCGTGTCGAACAATAAACCAGCTTTACCGCGGTGCCACTTCCCATGCATAAAGAATCGAGCGTGCGCTTACTTACAAATCGGCTTTATAGATCGGCCCAATGCCACCGATACCCGAGCCAGTCGTAATCGGACCGATAACCGAACCACACATCGGAACAGTGCCTCCGTTACTTCTTATTCCTCTATACGTCACCCCGTCGGCTTCACCGCGCACGCCGTTAAAACCATTTAGCCTTCCTTCCTTGAGTTATTAATGGGAATATATTTTTTAAAAGGACAAGCATTTACGGCAGGGGGTCCAGAGGAGCTTTTATAAAAGTACGCGCTCTATTCTAAAAGTGGCCTTGGAAAGGAATCAACAAAGTCTTCAGCCAAACGTGGGTGTGTATTTCAGTCTAGAAGCGATGGGGGAAGGGATCAAGTAAAAATAGAGGCCTATAAATAAATTCATCAAGTCAATCTCTCTGATTGTAGACGTCAGTATGGGAGCTTCACATTCACTCTCTTCTCCCGGGTTATTGGGCCCCCGCTGCTGGCTGCTTTATCCCTCAACACACACACACACACACACACACACTTTGATAAAAGTGAACAAATGTTCCCTTGGCCGAGACATAAGCGGGATTTATTCGGTGGGGCGCTTAAATTGGGGAATGTCCAGATGCAGATGCTACGTATTTAAAAAAAAACAAAAAAAAACAGCCTCTCGCTTCCACGACAACGCAGGTAACGCTCCATCCGGGCGTCTACAGAGCCGTAAAACTGAACTTTTAACAAGTTCAAAGTTCTAACAGAGGCACAACCCTCTTGACGTTGCGCCAAAAGTTTTACAGAACAGTGCAATTAGTGCAAAAGCTGCTTTAATAGACTGGGCTTTTAATTAAGTAGTGTGTGGGGGGTGGGGGTCCTGTTTTTGTAAGACCACAACAGCTGGTGTTCGTGAAAAGAAAGAAGGAAGAGAACACGAACAGCTTGGAGCCAGCGTCGTGATGGACAGCTCCTCCCTCCTCTCGCTCTTGGTTTGTGCGTTCTTCTAAAAGTGTGTGTGTGTTTAGACAGAGAGACAGAGAGAGAGAGAGAGAGAGAGAGAGAGCGAGAGCAGGCTTATGTGCTGCCAGCGACGCCGAGGACTACAGAATCGCAGGGAGCGGACGCGATGAGGACGGAGACAATGCCAACGCTCACTCATCCACAAAAACACTGCTGAGCCCCTAACCTGCCAGCGCCAGTCGCACAGAGTGAACCAGCCAGAACCGACAGCGGCCCGGGCGGAGGAGACGCAGACGCTGACGCCAATCGCTACTGGGAAGAAAAGAAACGCAATGAGAGCACACACCGGAGTTTAAAAGCCTTTTAAGAGACAGATAATTCAATGAAAGTCGAGTATTGATTAAGTGATTTTATTTGCTTGCGCATTACATTAATATACCGTACACATGACTCTGTTGGCGGTAAGAAAAGACACCAGCTTGCAGTATTCGAGACAGCAACGGTAAAGCCGGGCTTAAACGGCACGAAGCCAGACCCTCCAGGGTTTCAGAAGGCGTCGATCGCGGCTATCGACGCACATTCCTCGCCACCTTCGCAGTTTTAGAATTAGTGCAACTTTCCCGCATTTGTTGGACCAAATCGTTGTCATTCGTCACACGGCGGCGAACTCACTTCCTCGTTACGGTCGGCAGACGCAGGAAACTCACATTTACGGCTAACACAAATGACTCCCTTTGTTTTAACGACAAAGAATAATCGTAAAGGGGGAGGAAATCGCAATTTCTACCGCAACTTTGACTTCACGAAAAAAACACCAATTTCATCGCAATTTTGTTGTAAAGCTGCCGTGAAATCGGGCTTTTTAAGACGTCCAAAAAGACGGCGAAAACCCTGGAGGGACCGACTAAGCGCCCATCTCGCGGCACAAGTCAGTGGAATATTAACTTCACGTGTTGACCAGTGTTTAAGGTCACGCCGAGCGAGTGACGTAACAATAGTTTGGATCGGCCAACAGAATGATGCACAGAAATCAAATGGTCGGTTGAATAGCTTCGACCCAAATTAATACGCGATATATAACAAAACGTATGGATAATTTGAGGAATATTCAATAATGCTATAAGCACTGTTACAGTCCTAGTTTAAAAACAAAGACAGGATAAAGACAGCAGCGTTGTAGAGAGAGGACTGGCAACACATCATGAAGAAAAACAACAAAAGAAAAAGTAAAAGACCATTCTAATCGTCATCTTTAAGCAACAGTAGTGAAGCAATTCAAGTATTTTAGTCAGCATTAGAAATGAGAAAATTTAAGACAAAGTCTTAAACGGTACGTCAATTAACCCTTAAAATATGACGCCAATTCTTAAACGCCTTTAATTAACAGTCCCAAATCATAGAGTAACCGAAACACAAAGTCTGAGCCATCAGGTACCTCTAGGCTGGGCCTACACTGCGATTTAGTTTTTCTCCCCCCAATCGTTTTATCAAACCTCCAGCTCAAACTATACGACGAAATCGCACGCGTTGAAACTCCAACGTTCCCGATTTACGGGGGACGACGCTCCGATGCGACCCGACTCCTCACACTACACGACACGACAGACTCCCGTAGGCCAGACTGTAAACTCCAGCCACCAACGCCTCTGTCCAGACTAATCGCTGGGTCGCCATGTTTGGATCCTGGGTTTATCTTCGACAAAATACAATCAGAACCGGTCAGACAAACGATAACAAAGTTTACAGGCACTTTTGGTTAACGAATTAAAAACTAAATCATTTTTAAAGGCGAGGAAGTTGGGGAGGACCTTCATAAATCGAAAGTTATGTAAATAAAATTGAGCAACTGTAATAATATTGTTGAACAAAAACTCAAAAAAACCCCAAACTTAATGGTATATGTTTGTACTCTTTGCTCTGCTTGCGTTTCGCTTCCAGTTCCGTGTTCGCGCAGGCGCAGTGAAGGAAACCCCACGGAAGTTGAGGTGAGGTCGGCTCGTGGCTCTGCTTCGACAGCACGATACCCTCACGAGGGGCGAGCAGACTTTCGAACAGGTTCGATTTTCGTCCGACCGTACGGTCGCGAGGTGTTCATCGGCGCTCGTTACCCCCCCCGACGCACGGCACGCAATTAGGCTGATCCAGTGAAAAATCGTCCGAAAACGGCCTCAAAATCGCACGGTGTAAGCCCAGCTTAAAAGACTTGTGTGACTGTTTTTTTTTTTTTTTCCCCTGACGCTGCAGAAACTCGAAGTGCAAAGTGTAGCAAGTGGCGACTGTTATCACATTGTTCATACAGTAACACCTTGGAAAATCCACTCGTTTTTCGTCTTTAAGTCGCGTGTTCTGGAACCAATAAACGACGTAAGGTGAGCTTTTACTGTATTGGTAACATTCAGTCCGAACCCAAACGTCAGAACTTCAAAATAAGAAAGGTAAAAAAGTAAATTTACTGTATTATAACCCACTGGAAAAAAACAGATCACAGCCACAAAAAGTGCTTGCCGTTTTTGCCCTCGCACTGGAACGAGCCATCACTGAGACGGAAATAAGTGCGTCGCGTCCCGGAAAAGTGGTCGAGATGGGAGCATTTTGTGTATTTCCATCCGGCAGTCATAGCTCCAGTGAAGAGAAAATGGAGTTGTTGAAGCAGTTCGTCCGGGGTTGCCCGTTTCATGACTTTAAGGGGGGGCCTGTCCGCAGCCGAATTTGTCAAGTCTTTGGGGATAATTCCGTCAGTGAACGCACCGCCAGGCATTGGTTCCAGAAGTTCGGGTCGGGAGATGTGTCTTGATCTTGTGATGAAAATCAAAAAACGGCATGGACTTGTTAGGTTTCTTTGTATATAAATTAAGGACGCACGATAATATCGGAATCATATCGGAATCGGCCGATGATTCCTTTTTTTTTTTAGTCATGGGAATTGGCGCGTAGATTTGCCCGATATTTCCAGCCGATACTTGTACGTCGGAAAGGTCGCGCTTGTCCAAGACGTGTCCAAAGGCTAGGGTGGGATCTAATACGGCTTGTGCGGTGGAGCGTTCGCAAAATCTCGTCTTTACGCGTTTGCCTCACTTAGCGAACGTGAGCTCGCGCATGGGCCGTGTCCCGAGCCGCGTACTGCCACACTTAATAGTATGGTAGGTAAGACACTCATCATACTTTTCTATGTGGTAGTATGCATCTCAGGAAATAGCCGGGGTTGGAGCTTAACGACTGTCTGCGCACTAGGGAGTGCGCATGGAGCGTCACACGTGTCCTATTTGACTCGGCGCACTACGTCGGTATCGGCATCGGCCAGCATCCCTAATGTAAAGCGTTACACCGAGACCACTACTAAAGCGCTCGCGAAGCAAGTGTAACCTGAGATTCATGCAAAGAAAGGAGCGTTCAACGCAAGCCTCAAGACGACTTGAATCGCAAAAGCTCTACAGCAAAGCCATGCACGCACACGCACACACGGGACGAGGAGCGAAACGATGGCAGCCAACGAAGAAACGAGCGGCCCGTGCCAGCTGTGGAGGGGGAAAGCAACCGTCGGATGCAGGGAGGTGGGAACATAAATAGCACAGTATCCCAGCTGCGGACTTTCCGTCAGAGTGGGTTTAAAATAGGGGCTTCTCCCAATTCACCGCCGCAGATCAGCCGAAGGATCTAGCGAAGCGTGGAAAATGTCAACGCTCGCCTGAGGGACACACACACACACAGTCGGAACCACCTGAGACACGGCGTTCTATATAAAACGTTTATTATGACACGTAAAACAAAAACACGACGCAAGGACAGTACACACAGGAAAATAAAAATGCCCCCCAAAAATACGGAAAAACTTGAAACGGAATGTGAGAAGACAACATGCGTCGACGTGGTCGTTAGAGCACCAGTAGTAACGCGCCCCCTGCTGGAGGAGGAGGAGAAGGAGGAGGAGGCCCGGATGCTGACCCCATTGATCAGACCGGCGTGGTGGGCAGGTAGTTGGAATGGAGCGAGCGTTCCCTTAGTGCTTCGTCAGCTCAAATGATTAGACGTTAAAAGAATTCTAAATATATATACACACACAAGTGAGAGCAGCAACATTTCACATTCTTCTAACGCAAAATATATATATATATATATAGATATATATAACTCTCCGAAATATCATTGCACATCGTCTTTCCAAAAGGAAGGCTCGGGTTTCGAATCACTTCACGCAAGTTGTGAGCACAATCCAGACCGAGCGGGCATTAGCGCGTCCTGGCACGTCTGGGGGCTTTGAGAACAGTAAGCAGCACAGGTGAAGAGGGGAAAGGAGTAAACATGTCACTGTAAACCCTGAACGCTTCCATCCAGGAACATGCTTTGTGGATGTAACGGAATGTCCCGAGATTTATAAGAAGGTTGCTCCCATTACTGGATTTGAAAATAGGGGGGAAAATAAAAATACACACGTTGAAAAAAACACTCAAAAAACCGGAGCCTCTTATACCTCTCCTGAAACCTGAAGCTCGGCTGGATCCACACACTCACACACACACACACACACACAGGTTGGCTTCTGCTCATCACCTCTCCGTGGCCTCCCCAGTCACGAAGCTTAGATCATCTGCAGTCAGCTGATCACCTAAAAGACACACACACACAAACACTTTTAAACTCCGTGAAAATCAAAATGTGGAGAGAGACGAGTCACGTACCTGACTCATGTAGCTGCCTACACGGAAACGGAGCTAAACGGCTCCGCGCGAAAGCTCCTCAATCCTTGTTTGAACGCTCGTGGCGAGTTTTCATCGAACGTTAACAGAGAGACTCGTCGCGCGGTACCGGCCTCCCGTCCGAAAATCTTTCAAAAGCGTCGATTAGAGCGCGCCTTTCATCCACACCAAGTTCTCACTTGATTCAATTATAACTCGGATCGTGATTGCGGACAAGCACGGGGTCTGACCTGGCATAAGATATGCTAACGCGATGACGGTCAGACTTCAACTGGGCTTTGAAATAGTGGCTACTGTGCCACGGCTCTGTGCGAGTGCGTGTGTGCGTATGTGAGGAAACAGTGCTGTGCAAAAAGTTTTTGTCCGCTTCCCGATTTCTTAATTTTTTGCATATTTCTCCTACTTTTCATTAGAAATCGAACTGCGATCTGTCGATTCAAAATCGCTTCATGCGTTCCAAAAACAACAATTCATATTTTACAACTAATGTAATGGCGCTAGCGAATCGATTCGGAATCGAATCGTGAGCCCAAGAATCTGAATGGAATGGTGAGACTTTCTGAATCGTGCACCACTACCTTTAAAGTTAGACATCGTGCCACGATCTGAAGAAACTCAAGAAAAGATGAGGAACAAAGTCACTGACATCTAACAGTCTGGAAAGGGCCGCAAATCCAGTTCTAACTGGATAAAACTGACCAGAATCTGTCATTTCACGTCCCGATAACGATATATATCACAATATAGTATATTTTCTATTAATTCCGTGCAATATCTTGTGTCTGTGTCTGCTCAACTCTGCCTACACGTCTGCTCGAAACACTCGGTGTTTGCTCATATGGAACGCCAAACGTGCCACAATTCGCAGACATCTTTTTTTTTTTACACTGCACAGTAAAAGACCCGTTTTTTACACCTTTCTGTTGTTTAAAAAGTGCTGTTTTTTTGCGCCGCTCAAATATGCACAAGGTTTTTATGAAAACTGATTTCCTCTGCGTTGCAGTGACCTGTGGTCAAACGCTAGAGGTGCGAACCTTCATTGGTTTTTGTATTCGATTCAATTACGATGATCAGGTCTACAATTCGATTCGATATTTTAATATTTTTACTGACAATTGTGTAAAAGTACTGTGAATTTGTGTGAATATTAGTCATTGTGAACACACCACAACATGTGACCTCTGCATTTGACCCATCCCGTGACGGAGCAGTGGGCATCCGACATGGGCAGTGCTTGGGGATGGTACCTTGCTCATGAGTACCTCGCTGGTATCATTATCGGTTCGGGATTCAAACCTGCGAGCTTTTGATGACGGGGCGAACTCCCTAACCGTTATGCTTCCGGCTGGTGAATTGTGGCACCGTTCCATATGGAGTGTTTCTAGGGTGCAAGTAGACAGAGTTGAGCAGGCACAGACAGATTTTGCTTACGAAAGTTCCACTGAATTTACAGAAAATTACTACATTGTGATGTATATCGTTGTCGGAATATGGGAGTTTGATCATACTGCACAACCCTAGCTCTGCCTAAGAGCGTCTGCTAGATGATGTAAATGTAAATAACACAAACGCAGGCCTTAGTTTTGCCTCACTTCTGCCGAAAACATTTTTACCGTGATAAACGATGTCACTTAAAAACTGTGTTGGTTGCTAACGCATACCATGTTTAGTTGCTAACGTACACCGTGTTTAGTTGCTACCGTGCACCGTGTTTAGCTGCTAACGTGCACCGTGTTTAGCTGCTAACGTGCACCGTGTTTAGTTGCTAACGTACATTGTGTCTAGTTGCTAACGTACACCGTGTTTAGTTGCTAACGTACACCGTGTTTAGTTGCTAACGTACATTATGTTTCGTTGCTAACGTACATTATGTTTAGTTGCTAACGTACACTGTTTAGTTGCTAACGTACACTGTTTAGTTGCTAACGTACACTGTTTAGTTGCTAACGTACATTGTGTTTAGTTGCTAACGTACACTGTGTTTAGTTGCTAAGATACACTGTGTTTTGTTACACTTTAGTTGCTAACGTACAGTGTTCAGTTGCTAACGTACACTGTGTTTAGCTGCTAACGTACACTGTGTTCAGTTGCTAACGTACACTGTGTTCAGTTGCTAACGTACACTGTCTTCAGTTGCTAACATACATTGTGTTTAGTTGCTAACGTACACCGTGTTTAGTTGCTAAGATACACTGTGTTTTGTTACACTGTTTAGTTGCTAACGTACACAGTGTTTAGTTGCTAACGTACACAGTGTTTAGTTGCTAACGTGCACCGTGTTTAGTTGCTAACGTGCACCGTGTTTAGTTGCTAACGTGCACCGTGTTTAGTTGCTAACGTACACCGTGTTTAGTTGCTAACGTACATTATGTGTAGTTGCTAACGTACACCGTGTTTAGTTGCTAACGTACATTATGTTTAGCTGCTAACGTACACCGTGTTTAGTTGCTAACGTACATTATGTTTAGCTGCTAACGTACACCGTGTTTAGCTGCTAACGTGCACTGTGTTTAGTTGCTAACGTACATTATGTTTAGCTGCTAACGTACACTGTGTTTAGCTGCTAACGTACACTGTGTTTAGTTGCTAACCCTTCTGCCGCCCGGCGAGGATGACGACGGTTTCGCGGAAAGGCCAGCAGTGACTGCTGGATGTCGCCGGGGTTCTCGTGCTCGCAGTCTAACGAGGAATCCATCAGCAGCGCCGCCCTGAGACACGGTGGGAAGACGAGGTCAGGGAAAGGTGTGTGTGTGTGGGGGACAGTGAGAAACTTCACACCCCTGAACGCTCTCATTTGGGAGTGCACCGAGCAGGCCTTTACCTCGCTCCGATATCCTTACCAGAACGGGACATTTTCACGCTTCAGTCCGCTAAGAGACTGCCACTAACGAGCGTGATATTTTTTAAAAAAGGAGAAAGCTCCATTTTTTAGTATCCTAGTGGCGAAGATTGTAATCTAAACACTGGCAAAAGATTAAAAGCCCCGACGACATCAAACAAATGACCTTCCATATATCAAAGCATCGTGGATATGACGTCAGGGGACGCACCCATCCGACACGTGATCAAATATCGCCTGGATCTCGACGCTAAACTGCTGGATCGGTCGTAGCACTGGCCACCTGGCGGGAGTCAACTGGTGTGCTTCCCCAAAACTATATAGTTAAGGACGATTGTTACATGTTAGCAAATGCCCATGTTAGCGGCTAATGCATCGGCGTCAGTTGTCTCGGTTAGTTAACGCCGCCATGCCTGGTGTCGGCGCTGCGAACGCTGCCGCCATGTTCGTAAGTCGGTTATGAATTCGCCATGTTCGGGTGCCTGCTGCTAATCACTGTTTGAGGCGGCGAACGCCACCATGTTCGGGTGCTAACTCACACATGTCTGTGGCTAACGCGGCTACCATGTTAGTTGAGGCTTGGTTTTGATTTATTCTTACCCGAGAGAGGCCGCGCGGCGCTGCTTGGTGCCTGAAGGGGGCGCCGTGCTCAGAGCAGGGAGGCTAAACGGGTCACTGCCTGAGGCCCCGAATAAGGGCTCATCAAGTTTGGGGCCCAAGTGTTTGTCGGAGGAGCTGCCCGGCATGGTGGGAGGAGAGCCATGGATGCTTAGAGGCTTAGCTGAACCTGTAACACAACACAGCAGACAAGAGGGAAGAGAAGAAAGAGGCTTACTATGAGTGAGTGGGTGGGTGGGTGGGGTGGAGGGGGGTGGAGGGGTGGGGTGGGGTGAGGGAGGAGGGGAGGGTGGGCGTGAATGAGGGGTGGGTGGAGTGCGGGGTGGGGGGGTGGAGTGAGTGGAGTGGGGTGGTGGGTGGGGTAGGGGAGGGGGTGGGAGGAGGGAGGGTGGGTGGAGAGCAGGGTGGAGGAGGGTGGGTGAGTGAGTGGTTGGCTACTGAGGCAGGGGTGAGGGGTGGGTGGGCGGGCGTGGAGCAGGCGTAGTAAGGGGTTGAAGCAGATACTACCAGGTTCGTGGTAGGAAGGACCTCTCTAGGACACACACTGTCGTCCCCACAGGGTGCATTCTCCTCCTTCTCAGCTCCTTCTCTCCGCTCGCGCCACTCCTGCGTAGGGACACGCCTCCAGCCTCCCCGCCCACTTCCTGTTTAGGAGAGCCGGCCTTCTTCCCACCTGGAACACGCTCGCGCACACAGATTCTGCTGATTACAAGCCACCAGATGGGTGTATTTACACTAACCCCACCCAAATCCACTCCAAATCTCATCTCGGATATACGGAGGACCAGACGCCCTGAGAGCAAAAAGGCCTGGTCACCTAATATTCGGTCAGTTTATTAATGCATCTCCCTGTTGCAAATGACCCGGCTTCCAGCGGCTGAAGCCACTTATTAGGTTACCAAATAAGAAGCCTATAAATCACTTCAGTACCACGCTGTTGCTTAAGTTATTCTCTGTGGAGCCTGAATCTGTCAAGGCACCCCAGGCTTCACGTTCAGGACAAGTGCTGACCGTCCTCTAATAGTAAAAGCCAGAAGCGCTTGGTCTCGTACCGTGGCGGCCGTGGCGCGAGGCTCCGCGCGCTTTGAAGAGCAGCTCCAGCTCGCTGGGCTTAAAAGTTCCGTCGCGTTAAGCGCCGGCGCGGTTCAAACTGCTACCAGGGGGCACCCACGCGGGGGTCGGTCACGCCGCGGGCCTCCAGCTGCCCCTTCACGTCCGACATCTTACTGCGCACCTCGGCCATCTGGGCTTTGAGCCGGGTGAGGACGCCCGAGTCCGGGGCAGAACGGCGTACCGCCTGGGCGTATTTATCCCGCTTTGCGGAGGGAACGCGCTGCGTAGAGAGGACAGCGCACAACTCGAGATGTAGCTCACTGTGTCTGCTAATATTCTGATGTACATTTGTTCAGGAAAGACTTTCTGCAAACCCACATTCGTATCCGTTTCTCAAACCCCCTCTGCTGCAAAGATCTGGCAAGACGGTAGCCAATGTTTTGGATCCTCTGGACTGCTGTAAATCAGCACGAAAGGCGAGTGGGACACGCTATTAAAAGCCAAAGAGCGACCATGACAATGGCGAGCTACACTCAGTCAGACACATGCTTGCATTTTAACACATCCAGCAGCTAGCGGCCGAAAGTAGAACAGGCTGCTGGGCGAGTACCTTGGCTGTGCAGCAGAGACGCAGGAGGGCGAGGCTGCATGCCCCACAGCGACTCCACGTGGCTGCGGTCCTTCAGGTCCAGCAGCTGAATGAGGAACACCGGGTCGATTTCCAGCAGACTGGACGAAGCTGTTGCTCCTGCTCTTCCCTCAAAACTGCCAAGACGCCGGGCGCTCGAGCCTCCTGAGCGGCAGGGCAACACACAACGCACTTACAGACCAACAACGGCTCTGACAACTTGCTTCTGTCCCAGGGACCACCACTCAGACTAAGTAGCTGAGAATCCGTGTAAATTCATTACTCGTAAAGACGCCCAAATCATCTGGAAATATTTTGAAAAAGAAATCAAATAACAGTAAAAAAAATAATAATAATAATTTCATTAGGGAAACTGAATTGCACATCTAGAAACAATCCGGCAATGCCGCCGGGGACCACTAGCGGGCGTATGGACCCCGCATAATGATCTGCCACTGCATCGATGATGTGATTGATTTCAGCACCTCTAAAATGGGTGTTGTAGCAAAATCTGCGCTTTTTATCAGTTTTTATGAACATTACAATATAAACGGTGACTATTTACACAGATTGCAGTTGGCGGGGACAGACTGCGCTTTCCAAATCATCTGTACTGCTTGTTATTTCAAACGATGGCTGCTGTTGTATTTAGCTTATTCAGCACAAACAGAAATTTTGTTTCCTACAATAGCATATTCACTTTACATTTATGTAACAATCACTGTCACTCACTGCAAGGGTAGCGACTTAATATTAGTCTCTTCTGCAGAGAAATGGACTCGAACGTTAGCGAGACTGCAGCTTTTACAGGCCCAGGAACAGGCAAGCTTGGGGACGGTAACTGTAAAAATAAAATAAAAATCGAATTATTACCTACTTTTCCTTCCTAGCGACCTCCGACAGTCTCTTCAAGAAGGTATTTGGTAAATGCAAAGACTCAAAACCAGCGAAAGGTAAAATGAGCGCTTAGCTTACGACAACAGACTAAACCAACCGTGATGCTAACGGCCGGAGGTTCTTAGAAATAACCAGAGATAATGTATACTACTTTTTTATGTCCGATACCGATATTGTAAATTTGATATCTGTATACCCCATAAGCAATACAATCTTTTTTTTAAAACAAATTAACGCTTTAAAATGTCTGAATACATGACTGAGATTATTGTGATGCTTAAGGAAATGCCTGATTTAAATATCAGTTTTCCTACTAAAACAATGTAGCAACACACACTATGCATATGCTAAATTATTCTTATCTCAAAAATATTCATTTAGGACAAAGAAATACTTTTCTATTGACCATAATTATAACATTATAAAATTGGAGAAAAAAAAGATCAATTGAATATGAAATACTGAAGTTTGTCATTTTGAACCAATTTATAAACCGAGCTGCTTTTGCAGAGAACTACATTTCCCACAATCCTCTGCACACCAGAGTCGTCGTTAGCGAAGCCGGCACGCTAAGCCGAGAACAAACGATGGAAAATTCAACAATCGCAGAATTGTGAGTAGAACGCTGGTTGTTGTGATTATTTATCAGCTAAAAATATGGTTTGTGTCTGTATTAAAGGACGTTGACCAATCTCGAGCCGCTTAGCGAAAGTAACGCGCCATGCGCTACGTCACACGCAGCGACGGTTTACATCATCACGAAAACTGTCATTTATGCGCGCTTTTGGCGCATTTACTTCTGTTTTAGTGCACGGAACATCTCCACAAATACTTTTACATGCAGAGGATCAGGTCTCGCCTTTGAACGCCACTGAAAAACGCCGTGTGTCACTATTATTAAGCGTCCGTGAAATAAGCGAGTTGCCTAACGAGTAAAAATGAATTTAAACCAAGCATCGATTCTAGAAAACTGTTCACCATTTTTGTACAGAATTATTCGGTGTTATTGGAACAATGGTTTCAGCTCTACTTTATCAAGAAAGTGCCACTTCCCATGCATAACGCACTGAGCGCGGACGATTCACAGATCGGCTCTACAGAACGCCCAACACGGGCCGACATACCCGAGCCAGCCGCTTTGAGCCGTTATCCGACCGATACCGATCCACATATCGGATCGGTTACATCTCTAGAAATAACCCTTTTCAGTGAATTAAACCTAAATGGAAGGCAAAAACGCTTTCCCAGGTACCCGGTTATGTGTAAACGGGGTCTATGTCCGCAGTTTTACCCGACACCATTTTAATCAGCTAATTATTCCAGCTGTTCACAAAAGTTTTGTTTAGCGTATTATGCGAATTAGCTCAAAAATCTCAAACGGAAGCCTACAGTCCTCAATTAGAAAGTCGCTATGCGTTACGGCAAAGCATCAGCTAAAGCAGGAATTTTCACTCTAACCCACGCGGTTCGAGAGTTAGAGGTCAAAGCGTGGTTTTCTTTTACTATAGCTCCAATTATAGGCTTTTTTCGGCCTAAGCTTATTCCTACGTACCAGCTTTCCGCGACTTACGGGTCGAAATGCACAGAGCACAGGATAATACACACAATAATAATAATAATAATAATAATAATAAAGAAAAACAATTGTAAGGCTATGGTGAGGCTCCTTCTCGTGCTTGGACCCCAATGGTGGAGGCAGCAATTTTTCCTGAAACACACACAGGATTCCTGCCTGGCCCCACCCATGACGGCTCAAAAGATTTCAAGTAGATAATGAGGATTTTACAAATGTGAACATTCGAGATGGCGGATTTGGGTAAGCTGCCCAGACGAAAGGCAGCTCGGGCGATGCTAACTGCCAGGAGGGGAGATCACCCAGGCCTCCCCATGATGTCCTCCGGCGCCTCCTCCAGATCCGTTACACCCCCGCTTGTACTCCACATCGCTCTCTCCCGACCTGTGGGAAAGGGAAACACTCTCAGCACTTAAAACACAGCCACTGAAAAGAAGAACAAATTCTGCAGGCACTCACAGACCACAACGGAGAGTGCCGAATGCATTAGGACGCTCCACACGGGTGGTTAACTCCCATCAGCCTCCCAACGAGCCTGTTGGTTATAGGCTCAAGAAGCAGCGAAAATGTGGGCAGGAGTCCAGCTGGCCGAGAGATGCCCACTGGCCCCTAATGCATTTGAGCTTAAAATTCCGCCTCATCGTTAATAAGGAGGAAATAGGAAGGCATAGGCCTGGGATGAGCGACGAGGGGAGGGGGTGCGGGGTAGCTACATGGCTCTCAATACTGAGTAGAAGAAGAGAGAGAGAGGAGAGAGAGAGAGAGAGAAAGTAGTGTGTATGCACGAAAGCACTGTTGTAATTGCCGTGGAGTCGGCTCTCTTTTTTCCCTCTGTTTGCCCCATCCCACCAAAGCACCGCTTGGGATTTATTTAGACCCTTGTTAATAGACTTCACAGTTAGGACGACGACAGTGGAAGTTTTGTCGCCGATGTGCCGACATCCGAGATTTCATGATGTTGATCGACGAGGAAGGGAAAGTCGAGTGCGTAAAGACAAGATATTTTGCTCGCCAAACTTCCACGGCACGCTCAGAATTTCGGCACAAAAAAAAATCGCACCGCGGTTCTGACATTTCTAACGCAGCGCCACGTCCGGCGAGCTTGATAGCAGATTGGAGCGAGGGCAGAGCATTTCAAGCGTAGTGTACAACACTTTCCCACCCTATGCGTACTAAGTCAAACAGAGCCTGGTTTGACTCCATGCGACTACTTAGAAAAGTGAGAGAGTCATATACAGCCCGCTATTTCTGAGATTCATACTACCGCTTAAAAGTATGATAAGAGCCATTTACTCATCAGACTATTAAGTGCGACACGGCCCACGTGTGAACACGCTATTTAGTTAGTTAAAACGTTTACGCACATGCAAGCAGAGCTGAGCACGTGAAGACGAGATTTCGCTTGCGAAGGTCTACAGACCAATCAGTTAAAGCAATGCCATTTGACCGCATTTAAAGATCGGAAGGCTGAACCCACCTGATTTTGACATGCTCAGCACAAGCGCCTACCTTTCCAACGCATACAACGAATGCGTCATCAACATCGGCTGGAAAATATTGGGCAAATCTAAGCATTGGTCCGATGTCGGAGGACTTCAAACAGCAATTACGGGCTGATTCCGATACGAGTCCGATATTATCGCAGCATTCCTCGACCTTTCATCCCAAACCTCTAAGCCTTTTTTCTGCTGTGTGGCGCTCAATCGGCAGACTCCGCAGAGGGACAAATCATTAAAGGCTGGTGGCGTAACGGAAGGGTGTTCGCCCCGTGATCAGAAGGTCGCAGGTTGGAATCCAGGCCGGTTACCACTGAGGTACTCATGAGCAAGGTACCGCCCCGAGCACAAGCATTGCCACAAGCACAGCTCCCCGGGCCGTAAGCTGCCCATTGCCTTCACACGGATGGTTAAATGCAGGTCAGCATTGAAGGTAGCACTGTGTGTGCTGTGGTGTGTGTCTGTTGCGACCAGTAATCACCACTTTCACTAGTCCAAAAAAAAAAAAAAAATCAAGGCCTGAAAAGCCCTGGGACTCTCTGAGGAATCCAAAGAACCGCAAGAGTATAAAAAGAAAGAGAAAAGGGTGGTTTTGGAGGCATATAAAAAGAAACAGCACTCCAAACGAGTTTCAGAAGACAAGGAATTGCCACTCTTCTCACCTTTCTCCCCTCACTTTAACTCTCGGAACCTGTCTTTACCTTTCCGAGAGTACGGCGGGAGGAGCCATGGAGACGGCGCGAGTTTTCACATGAAAGGCGGATGGAGCGGCTGACGACGCCTGGAAGAGCTAACGCCAAGAGGTTCAGGTGGCGAATCAAACGGCGGTTGTGTCGGAGAGGAGAGAATGTGGGTGATGGATCGCGAGGCTATGTGGGAGGACTGAGTACATGCAAAGTGTGTGTGTGTGTGTAAGGCAAGGGCAGGAGAAGGAGAGATGAGGACAGAGCTTTGATGACCTATCCGGTTCTTTACCTGGTTTGAGAGCCTCTCTCTCTCTCTCTGTAAAGAGCAAGGCTAGGCCGCTGTAGCAGGCAGTGGCTCACGGCAGAAGGTTCTGACACCTCAATATAGATACTCCAATACAGAGTTCCAAAAATCCAAATACACATTGCACACACACCCCTTGCTGAAAGTAGCTCATCCAGAAGTCAACGAATAGGAGCTAGTGGCTTAACCTCACAGCCCTGAGAAAATTTGGGGCATTTTTCTATACCTTCGTTTTTAGGCTAATTCCAGTGTGTGTGTGTGTGTGTGTGTGTGTGTGTGTGTAGGAGGCTAGGCCATACATACTATGTGTCATGTGTTCAGACGCCCGCACTAGTCAGATCACAGATATACTGCTCATCTGGTGTGTGAGCTTTCAGTCAGTGTGGAACACGGAATCAATAGCTAGCCAAACTCCTGTTCAAGAGCCAGACGCGAAACATTGCTCCATTATTTTCTGGCTTCAAAGCGATAGGTGAAAAGCGTAGTAAAACTGACACAAACGACTGTACAAAAAATAAACTTCCAGCCCGACCATAAGTTATGGAGATCGCCAGGTTAAAGCAGCCACTAAGCACGCTAGCTTGCTTCTAACAAACCTCATTAGCAGGCTAGCTGAAACCACGCGGCTGAATAAGGCATTGCATTAACTACATACAAAGATAGTATAACACTCTAATCGCCAATACTTATTTACTTAGTGAAATTAAAAACATCGTTCACTAATATTACGCCTACAGCAAGGAAAACGTAAACTAAAGTGAGAGACAGTTTTATAGATACCGTAACATTAATGCTGTTGAGGGCAGAGAAAAATATCAATTAGCCTATATGGTTAAGTATATATTCTATGACATGATATGGAACGGTGCTTTTAAACTTTGTGCAGTTTGTGCCTCCTCATACTACCTCTTAGCAAAAAGTAGTATACTTGAAGTTCATTTTATTAAGTATATTTTGAGTATTAATATAAGTACATAAAGTATACTATGGACTATGTACCTTGTGCTAGAAAGTATATACTAATTTATACTTCTGACTAAATGCTTACCTCCACGGCAAAAACAGTCATTGTTTAACGAGGGTTTCTTTGAGAAAACGAAGGCGAGTGTTATGGGCAAATTCTGGGATGCTTTTGTTTTTGTGTTTTTTAAACAGGAAGGTCTAGATTGCAATGCTGGTGAAGAAATTTCGCTGAAAAAAAACTTCCCCTTTCCATCCTAAAACGTGTATCTTTGAGGTGGAGAGGAATTCAATTCCAGCAGAATGTTCAAAGTTTCTTGTTCTGACCATTTACCAATATTTACGCAAATCCACTGTTGACTAGCGTGAAGATATTTCATGAACTGGCTTCGCTCTGAAACGTTAACCCAACGCAGGTAGAAGCACTGCGGTGGCTGAATGCAGCAGAGGCTACCAGAATGCAAACGAGGCTGCGATCGGCACCCAGCTGCCTGTGAGTGCTACTTGGCGATAGTCGTGACTTCAAAGGTTAAGATTTCCATTTCTCACTTGGCGTGACATAAAACCCAAATTCTGATGCTGATGTCTCCAGTCATATGCCCATCCATTCCATATAGGTATTTGCTTAGCTTGATTTATGCCTTTCACAAACATAACTCAATTTTATGCCACATGTTTACTGGTTTTGCTGTGGAGGAATGCACTGAAGCACTTGAGTGAGTATAATTTAAGGGTACTTTTACAAGGCTACTTTTAAGATTACAAAAGTATACTCTTTAGACTTTAGGCAGACTTTTTCTTTTACCTATCAGTATAAGTTTACAGCATACTCTCTACTATAATTATTCTTAAGTATAAAATATATATAAAAAGTTAAATCAATGATACTGCCTCAGTTTTAGTATATAATATGATACCTTAATACACTTCAATATGGGTACTGCGGGACAGTTTGAATTCAGCCGTACCAGATTATCGAGCTGGCGTTTAAACACACATTCTACCATCTTAAAATTATACCCGACAACAGTGTTTCAAATTTTCCAGTAGTTTATGCAGAAATTGGGATGAGAAACGCCACAGAAGCAAAAGTCCTTATTTGAGACCTCACCAGGTTAACGCCGATTCAGTTGCTGTTCATCTCTACATCAGTGTACTACATAGCGTAATATCACTGCTTGTGCTCATGCAGTGCACTATAAAAGAATGTGAAGCGCTGGAACTCAGCCTCGATCATAAAGTGAAAATTCATTTTCTAGAGAAACGGCTTGATTGGCCGACAGTCGCTAATTCGGTGATGAGTTCTACAGCTGCTTAAAAAATGTTATTTTCATGACTATCGCTTTCTGGGAATGTGAACGGAGGCAAGAATTGTAAGACTTGGGGTAAATTAAATTTAAGACCTAGGATGAAAATTCACAAGTAAGGACATTTGTCAAATTAACTTTCAAATTTGCATTTTAAGACTTCTTGGGGAACCTCTGTTTATACTTCATTTATAATTCTCTTTAATTGTCCCTCATTAATTATTCTAACATTAAAGAATTAAAAAAAATATCGCTATCATTATTCAAATGCGCCTCAAGTCTAATTACATTAAAATCCACCACAGCTGAGTCCAGGGATTTGAACCATCGCAGCGACGGAGAGTTTTAACCTTTCGTATATTTATTCAGAAACATTATGGATTAAATGGAACGTTCTCGCCTATTTAGATTATACATAGATTACATATAGATTATAGCCAGGCAATGCTTTTTCTCTTCTAGAGTGGAACTTTAGAGCGAAGTTTACTATCAGTAGGAACGCTTATCCCTCGGCTCCGCCTCATTATACTGTTGTATGTAGAAAATGAAATGTTAAGCGCCAGCAAATTTTTGCCAAAAACCACAAACATTACCGGATGGAAGGATTGCCCCAGGGACGCGTAGTAAAACGCGAGGTTAACGTAGCTGCCTCTTTAACAATTGCCACAGCATCAGTAGCGGCCTTAAGCGATCAAGGAGAGTTTAAGGAGAAAAATTTCCAGGAAGACGTAAAACTTCCAAAATAATGTGATTACATTACAAACAAAACTGACGATACGATTTCTCAAATCTAATATAAAGCTAAGATCGACTCTTTTATTCCGTAGTTTTTCTTTTAAACGGACCGGTCAATTAGAGATGGTGGAGAACTTGTTGCAAACGCTTTGGTCAGACACGTCCCAAGTGACCGGCAAATCTCCAGGAGTTGGCGGTGATTGATCACGCCATTTGTAGCGCCGCCTATTCTCAACGCAGGTACTTCACATGGTCTTCTCGCTGCATGCCGTTTTCCTCCGTGTTGCTGGTTGCCGTGGAGCTCTGGTGACGGTTAAGCCGCCCAGCGGGCTTAATTCTCGCTTCCGGGTGTTAGACAGTTCACCCAGGTTGCCGGAAGTTTCCTCGAAGGTAGCGAGGACAAAAACACGGCAGTTAATAAGGACTAGGACGACCGCCGCCATACGTGGTTGGGATATCGCCCGATAACGATTTCAGCGCTGGAGGGCACGGGTTAGGTTACTAAATTACAGAACTGTGTTTAAACAACCGGCAGGCTGACAGGTATGTAATTACATCGCTTAGCTAGGAAAACCAGACGGGCCTAATTGAATCATCTCAGTCTTTTTCCTTTGGGCAGAGAACACACGAACTTATTCGTTAAAAAGTGCCACGGACCCCCAAAGCCTCCGCCGCCGCACGGGTATCGAACGAAAAGGCCGATCCTAAGGCCCTGCTCGCACGGGTCGCCTGAACCAGGCGCCTGGCATCTGTGGCGCCAGGTGAGCGCCACCGAACGTCGGCTTGCTCATTGGGTCCAAATCAGCAGTTTCACACGGTGTTCACATCGGCTTTCAGCACCGGGCGTCAGCTCGCTGCGACTGGTGACGCCAACAAACGCTGCACGCAACGCTTCTTTACGCCAAAAATCCCAACAACGAACGCGAGGAAAACGACGCCATTAAAAACGGCAGTGAAGCGCCAATCTAACGAGCTACAAAGCGCGAGCAAAAACACGATGGCGTTCAGAGGGCGTTCATTTGAACGTCCGTGTGGACGAGGTCTAAAAGTTACACTGATCGCCAGAATGAAAACGAATATTCTACCAAATCGCGCCAGGCACTTTACCGCCGAAAGCGCCCCATTCAACGAGTAGAAGCCGAGATACGGAGCCGCCTCGCCGCGGCTTTGAGTTGAGAGCCAAATGGCTGATGAGCCAGCCGGCGGCAAGGCGCCATTAGATGACACACTTTCGCTTAATCTCCATTTCAGAAACATGCTGAAAGGGAGGATGAAATAAATTACACTGACAGGTTCTCACCAAAAACCCCTGCAGATGAAAGGAGGAAAGCGTATGAACGTGCCAAAATCAGCTCTATCAGATTCAGTTATTCAGTTCATTTTCTCTCTCCACTCGCTGGCACTGTCTAGTCGCCTGATCTCCAAGGCAGATGCTGCACATCTTCACTTAATAAAACCAGTTTATTGCAGTACATTCTATTGTATGGTGTTTTTATACAATATTCATTATTCATGAGCACATTTTTCTTATTTAAAAACACGTAACAAAAAAATAGTGTTTTTTGTGGGGTCCGGAATGGATTAACGGCATTTCAATTCATTTCAATGGGGAAAATTGATTTGACATACGAGTAATTTGTGACTCTCCACGTCAAAACCAGTCGCTTGTCACAAATTTTCAAAATTGAGTTATGTTTTCAAGCGAAAGCGGCACAAACGTAAGCCAAAACGATACCTATATGGAATGAATCGGACGACATATGACTGAGATATCAACATTCAAAGGAGTCGGGTTTCTTCTGTCACGCCAAGTGAGAAACGGAGAAATCTGCCTTTGAAGTTGACTATCGACGAAAGGCACTCACAGAGACGCCAGCGTGTCATGCTAGTTTGTATTTCACGGGAAGCTCACGCCAAGGCTCACAGTCATTAATACCTGATAGCCTACCTGGGCGCGTAGGGGTTAACTGAACTCCGGAGGATTTAAGACGGATTGCGGAGAAACATTTCACGCTTAGTCAACCAGTGGATTTACGTAAATGTTGAAGTAGAGCGGCTAAACAGAAAACTTTAACATCTCTGTTGAACTGGAATTCTCACCAAGAAAAGCTGCTGCTTTTAGGATGGAAAGGGTGTTTTTCAATAAATTTATTCCAACAGTACAGTATAGACCTTTCCACTGTTTCAAACACTAAAAACCAAAATCCAAGCCACTTTTACTCCTCACGAACATAAACGCTATTTTTCTCGAAATCTCCGCTATGGCGTTGCTTTACTGGTTTTGCTGCAGCAGAGTCGCATTTGAGTTACAGCCCGCCACGGAACGAATTAAACTCGCAAGTCAAGGAGCCACTGTATGGCAAATATTTTTTTCCTTTTCAGCACAAAACAGAAAATCATGCCAAATGTAAAAAAATCAAAAACTTCAAACTTTTTTTTTTTAATCAAGCCGATCAAGGCACCACAAAGTTGCACAGGCCAGGTTTAGTGGACCTGCCCAAACTACTGGCATAAAAGACAATATGAATCGTTTTATTTCACCCACACGGACCTTTAAGCTAGTTTTCATGCTAAAGACCAACGCTGAATCACAGCTCAGAGAGAGGACGCTGATCGCTACCGATGCATACCGCAGTGTTTTAGTAGTTAGAAAGCGCTTTTGTTCGCGTATCATCAAAAACTGGGCAGAATCTTACTGAGATGTGAAAATGAAATTGATTTCATTGTAGACTGGTATTCACAGTATCTCGCTTTTGAAAACGTCTGCCCAGGATATTTGCGTGTTTGACAAAATAACGCCACAATAATACAAATAATTTCATCGTCAGCAGGTATGTCGGAGGAACTTTATATTGCCGATCTCCACATTTCTCAGCTTCGGATGCAGCTCTCAGAGCGCTACGAGGTATTATGGTCGAAATTAAATTATCATTATGTTGTGGTGGATGAAATGACGCATGTTCTTAGTGCTAACGAAGAAACGAACAAGAGTGGGAACAGCAGGGAACGATGTCCGACTATGAACAAATAACCGATCGGGAAATCAACACCTTATGGGGAAATATTGTTTCTGAGGGGAAATAATCAGTAGTGCTGGAATTAGGATTTGAAGCCATGACCTCTTGGTCAGTGGGCCTAACTCTGAGGGCAGAGCGGAGCGGAGGGCGAGGGCCGGGCGGAGCATGAGGTCAAGCTGGGCGGAGCAAGCGAAAAGCGAGCGGGGTGCAGGGGCAGAGGGAGGGCTGAGCTGGGCGAGGGCGAGTGAAGGCGAGAAGTCAGAGGAGTGCTGGAGGAAGCGTAGGCTGAGAGAGCAAGCAGGGCGCGAGGCACAGGAGACAGAGTGAAGGGTAAAGCAGAGTTGAGCGTATATTTGAGCCGTGGAAGGCGGAGAGAGCGAGTTTCGAAGGCCATGAGTGCAGGACGTTTTATCACATAAAGATGAGAGATTCGTCACGAAAAGTTCTACTGCGCGGCTTAGAATTTCTGCGCACTAAAAATATAGAAAAGTGGCAGCTCTTGCGTTGATGCAACAATAAAATGAAGAAGAATCGAGGCTCTGACTGATTGTGCAGACCTACCGGAGCCAACAACGGGTTACTCAACTTTGTGACAAAGGCACCTTTTGAACCAGAACCTCTGATCTCAGCTCTTACATTCGAGTCGTCGTGCTGGGTTTTCTCCTCTTCCTCCTTTTGGTCTCAGCTGCCGCATCAAGCTGTCTCTTCCACTGCCGAGGCTCTGGCAGGACGAAATATCCTTGCTGAGGAGCCGAGGACGCTGCTGCTGCGCAGCGGGCGCAAGGGCGGGCGGCATGGCTGAGGCGCCGGTCCGGAGGGGAAGAGCTTCGGGATTTCTGCCGGCGGAAGAGCTCTATGGCCAACCTCTGGAGGAAGCACAACAACAGGAGCCAGATCGTTACACCTGCCCAATCCCACACGGAAAAATAATTACGATGAAACGCAAAACAAAACGTCCATAAATTTACCTCCTGCTCGACTTGCAGTCAGTCATCAGAGACACAGTTGAGACTAGAGGTCGAGCGATATGGGTTTTTCTAAAGCCGATGCCGATATTTAGAAGTCAGGGTCAGCCGATATATGCTGCCGATATTTTTGGCCAACACCGACATATTGCCTCTGCTTCCAGTAGTAAAAAATATCACACTCAATAATAACGAAGATACACTAAATTTCCTCAACTTAACATTTATTTCACATCAGACTAAAACAAATATAAAACAACAAAAACTATAAATATTCAAAGAATAAATAAATATATAACATTTGAATTAGACTAATAACTTGCAAAAATGCTAAGTTTCGTTACAAAATGAGATGCCTGAATATCGGCAAGATTAAACTCGGATATCGGCTGATGCCCATATCGTAAAAAATGCTAAATGTCGGCCCGATATATCGGTCGATCTCTAGTTCAGCCCCAAAATTCTGCTGATTTTGTGCTGTCCCTAAATGAGTTTGCTAATCCTTTTGTAGTGAGCGGCATGTTAACAGTGAATCGATTTCACATTCAGCTGAAGTGAACTTGAGGTTACGTGTACTACATGTCACATTTTATATGGAGGACTAAACATGACAATTACAAATAAATAAATGTGAATAAATAAGTAAATATAGAAATAAAATAAATAAATAATAAAATACAATATGCTCCTGAAAATTGCTAAATGTATTCTCATTTTTGTTTATTAACATATTTCAAAATTTATTTATTTCTGAATTTTACATTTCTTCATTTATTTATTTTGTGCTGTCACATTTCTTTTTATTTATCTATTTGAGATTTTCACATTTTTACATATATTTATTTCTGCATTTTAACATTTCTTGCTATGTATTTATTTTGTTCCCTGTATGCTGATATGTAGAAGTGGGGTCCCAGCCTTAGTTTAAATCATGATCAATAAAGAGGGCTTTCAGACAGAAGCAATTCCATCTAATCAGCGTGATGCTCAGTTAGTTAAAATCATCCAAAACTAATTATACAAAATGGCTGCCAACGAGACCTATACATGTTCTATGTGGATTAGCTGATCAGCTGGGAAAATAGTAAGTTTCTTTTGTACTGTGACATGTCAAATAACCATTGTCATCAGTAAAATTGTATTTTATTTATACGGCAATTTAAACCTCAAAAATCTTAAGGATAACGTGTTCAAAATATTTGTTGCGCAGGCCCAGATGCCGTTAACCCAATTAAGTTCAACTCATTGCCTCATGCCACAGCACAGCTATACATTCTAACCTTTGGACAGTTTATAACTGATTCAAAAATACGCAACAGAAAGGCTTGCAGACAGCAGCTGTTACAAGCACAGACATTGTTGAGTTTAAACAATCACTTCATTTAACCAATCACGGTTTCTGACCAAGGCTGGAGCCGCTACCTTATACAGAGACAAAGAAATACATGTAGAAATGTGGAAATGCAGAAATAAATAAACTCAGCAAAAAAAGAAACGTCCCTTTTTCAGGACTGTGTATTTCAACAATAATGTTGTAAAAATCTAAATAACTTACAGATCTTCATTGTAAAGGTTTAAAATATGTTTTCTATGCATGTTCAATTAACCATAATCACTAATTAACATGCACCTGTGAAATGGTCAAGTATGACCTTAACAGCTTACAGAACACAGTTCTAAAAACGCAGGACACTAAAGAGACTTGTCTACCGACTGTGAAAAACACCCAAAGAAAGATGCCCAGGGTCCCTGCCCATCTGGCGTGAACGGCAGTAATAGGCATGCTGGCAGGGAGGCATGAGACTGCTGATGTGGCTAGGGCAATAAATTGCCATGCCAAGACCAGGAGACGCTTCTAAGATAGCTGGCCATGGCAGCATAGGAGACAGGAAGGACAGCTGATCATCTCAAGAGGGAAGACCAGGTGTAACAACACCTGCACAGGATCAGTACATCCGAATATCACACCTGGCGTGACAGGTACAGGATGGCTGCTACCAACTGCCCGAGTCACACCAGGAAGAGTGGGGCAACATCTCACAGCAAGAACTGGACAATCTGGTCCAGTCCATGAGGAGGAGATGCACTGTAGCATTTCCCGGCTAGCTGGTGGCCAAGCACCAGATACTGACTGGTACTTTTGATTTTGAGCCTCCCTTCATTCAGGACACATTGTGAAACATTTAGTTTATGTCTTATGGTGCTGACTTTATGTTCATACAAAATATTTACACATTAAGTTTACTGAAAGTAAAACAGTTGACAGTCAGAGGACGCTTTTTTTGCTGAGTTTATATGTAAAAATGGAAAAATCTCAAATAGATAACAAAAGAAAATGTGACAGCACAAAAATAAATAAATGTTGAAATGTGACAACTAGAATCAAACGATTATTCAAATACCTGATTACAAAAAAATGGTCGAGGCAAGTTTTCTAGAATCAAGCTTGCTTTAAGCTATTTAAATGGTTACAGCATGCGCGCTGCGCTTGCCACAGACGCTATTAATGATGCACCATTTTTTTCAGTGGCGCATCAAGGCTAGTAGAATCGATCCTCTGTATGTGAATGATGCAGAGATATTCTGCGGCACAAAACAGAAGTAAATCTATGAAATGCATAAATGACATTTCTTATGCATTTAAAACAATTAGGGCTAGGTTCAAAAAAAATCCATCTGACCGGTCAATATCGATTCTCGTTAGAAAAATAATGACGACCAAAAAATTCACGGATCCATCTTGTCCTGCGGTTATGCACTACGCTCTCATGATCAAAAGTAAGGAGAGCTACAAAACGGAGACCGCCAAACCGGAAACCAACAGAGCCGTATTGGTTGCCCGCCATATCACCGCCTGGCCTCATGACGACGAAGCTTGGCAACACTTCGGTTTTAAACAAATTATTTTACAACAAGCAAAACTAGCATTGATGCAAAGAATTCCCCAACAACCTATATCGAATCGAGAGTTGAATCGGATCATGACCTTATGAATCAGAATCGAATCGATTCAGGAAATCAGTAACGATACCCAGCCCTAGTAAACACGCACGCTGTTTGTGGTGCTGGCCATTACTGCTAAAACGCCCGCTTCCGGCCAAACGCCCCTTTATTACAGACAAACGACATTTTAGCTGATAAATAACTACATCAACCAGCCGCTCCACCACAACAAACATTTATTGAGATTTTCCATCGATTTTTTACAGTTCGCTCCGAACGCTGAACTCCTTTATTGCACGCTGCTCCGAGGGCGAAGTAGGGAATTGTGAAATGCAGTTCTTTCCAGAAAGGCCAGCCACCTATTTTAATTGGCCAAATTGGTTCAAAATGACCTTGAACTTCATGTTTTTCATTAATTAAACACAACATCATAAAGCGATACATTAACTTACTCACTAGAATAGTTTCCAATAACAAATGTAGTTGTCATTTTCGCTACATTGTTTTTATCCGACATCGATTAATCGATAAAATAATCGAGTAGATTACTCGACATAAAAATAGCCGTTATTGCAGTCCTAGTGACAACACAAAAATAAATAAATGAAGAAATGTGAAAATTCAGAAATAAATAAATCTTGAAATATGTTAACAAACAAAAGTAGGAATACATTCAGCAATTTTCCAGGGCATATTGTATTTATTTATTGCTATATTTACTTATTTATTCACACATTTATTTATATTTTATAAATATGTCATGTTTAGTCTCCATAATTTTACACACAAGGGCAAAACTACTGAGGCTAACACCCAAATTTATAGTCAAATGCAAAACCCTTACAGTCACCTTCAACAGAGGCGCTATAATACATCGGCCCATGTTCATTCACTGATCAACGAGCTTGCGTTATCGATCCAAAATGAAAAACATCGATTAGACATCATTCGTGTTGTAACCATATCGCTCTACCGATGGTCCGCTTTTTATTAAAAACAAGTTTCCCCATTTAAATATGAGCCCAGGTCAACCAGGAAATTTTTCTGGTGAACGCCGCTTCCACTGGCGGCCGTCACCAGAATTTTTGGGACAAAATAACGGCATACGTTTTAAGACAGAAGCTGCGTGCCGGATAAAATCCCACCTCGGACTTCGGGGATGCCTGGCACAAGCACGCAATAAATGCGTCATCAAATGTCGGCTGAAAATATCGGGCAACGGCATCAACCGATTCGGCGTCATCGCAGTATCCCGAGTAAGTGCTTTATATGAGTGAGAGGGAGTGATTATTTGTTATTGTGAACACACCACAGCACAGCACACTCAAATGAGTTTTGTGATTTGACCCATCCGCTGGGCGAGCGTGGCAGCTAACAGCGCCAGAGCAGTAAGGCCAGACGATGCCTTGCATTTTAATCCTTTACCGGCCCTGGATTCAACCTGCGACCTTTCTGATCACGGCCTCTACCGCCACCAGCTGCCCCTTGAATATATGCACGGGTTTATAACGCACTGCTACCCATACCTCTTTCAGGTTGTTGATCTGCTGAATGTAGCTGACTGGGCGCAATTTCCAGCTGGGTGATGTGACTACTGATCGCGGCATTTCTGAAAGAAGGTGGGCGATCGCACCTGATACCTGCCGAGCATCGGAATATAATCACTTTTTGCGAGACAATCTGCATCATAGCCAGTGCTTTAGCGGGGAAAACCCACCTGAGGATGAGAGAGCGTTCGTCTGCTGAGTAGTTCGCTTAGCCAGGGGAGGTTCCGTCTGAAAGCGTGTTGTTGTAACCCCAGCACTTCCGCCAATTTTAATCGACGCGAACTCCCCGATGATGTTTTTGGACGGGTCGTTGAGGCCTGATGCACCATCTCCACCCGGTATCGGAATGGATCACGCCGATATTATGCCTTCTTAACACTCAATGGACAAACTTTACACAAAGGGGACTACAAGGATAAGAAGCCCCTTTCCAGATCCGGGACCTGAACCAGCGCGCTGCCGCCTCACGCCTTTAAAAGCAGTACCGGGTTTGCCTGCTTTGAGAGCGAATCTAGTTAAACGTATGTTCGGGATCCGGCGATGTTAGTGCCGGACGAAGACGAACTCCAGAACTCTGGTCCCGGTATTCGTACCATTGACCATCACTACCAAGAGGTGAGGTAAAGTGACAAGGGAAGACTTACTTGGAGGTCTCGGGGAGGCCAGCCGAAAGCTCCAAAAACACAGAAAGGTAGTTCCCCCGAACGACGCCGTTTCCATCCTAAAATCCAAACACAGTGATTATTTGAACACAGAACACAGCACCATGTCCGCAATGTGACCTCTCAGACGAACGAACCGTGAAGGAGAGGTGCAGCTGGAGCTGTGCTTGGGGGACGGCACTTACTCATGATCATGGAGTACCCCAGTGGTAATCTTCTTCCGTTCAGATTCTAACCGCTAATTCTTCTGATCACTGGCAGTTTCTGAACTGCTATTTACGCCACCACCTACCCTGTGCGAAGTGTAAAGTGTGTTAGCATTGTCTGCTAACTCTGTTGATCGCAATCCGTCTACAGATTCATCATCATCATCATCATCAAACTAAACACGTTTTCATGAAAGTCCAACTCAGCTTTTTGGGTACTTAACTAGATTGATACAGAAAATATAGTACGAAAAGCATTCGCTCCTGAAAATAGCAAAATAGGTTGCATTAGTTTCAATATCGGACACCAAAAGCAATTGATCATTTAAAAATTCTCCACGCAAAAAACAGTTGTCGATCGAGTGTTTTAAGAAAATGAGCTGCTTATGTTATGTAAAATTTAATTTTGGTTTAGTGTTTAAACAGTGGAAGGTTCCACTGTACTGTTGTGAATAAAATTTCGCTGAAAACTTCTTTCATCCTAAAAATCGATTTTCTTGAGAGGTGAGGAACCCGAATTCCGCGGTAATGTTCAAAGTTTCTGTTTTGACCGTCATCATATTTGAAGCGGTGGAAGCCACCGGTTGACTAGCGTAAAGATGAACTTGTCTTCGCTTCCCGTCGCTAACCCAACGTGAGGTAGGCTATCCGCGGTGGCTGTGAAGGCGAAGTATCAGAACAAGGAACGAAGCTGCCACCGCATTCTGGTGCCGCCTGGTGAGCATGGCGCAGGTCAACTTCAAAGGCAGATTTCGCGTTTCTCACTTGGCGACAGGAGAAAACCCGCTCCTCGGAATGTTGATATTCAGCCTGGTATGTCATTCACCTATTCGGAGAGAGATCGTTTTTGAAGCTTGATTTATGCCCTTTCATGAAAAACATAACACCTTAAAAATTTGCAACAAGCGACTGAGCCTATGAGGGTCACAAATGGTGCCAGTTTCTAAGCAGTACACAAAACGGTACTTTTTAAAGTTACAGGTAAGTGTATTGCTGACGGTTTTGTTCTTTATTACAATTTTTTTAATTATTATTTAACAAAACGGATTGTGCAGCTTAAACCAAGACTGAAATTTTATGCGAGTGAACGCGCAAGCGCCCCCGCCCGCGAACGCAGGTGATTTGCCTGCACTGGCGCTTATAGCCAATCAAAACGTGTTTTGACCCCTAGGGGCGCTAAAATGCTACACAAACGTATGTGACGTCATAACGAGGCTTTTATAACGACAGTAAATTATAGGAAACCACCCAAAGTTTCTTTTGCTAGTACCATTAGAGGTTCGTTTCTTTAACTGTCATAACAAAAAAACGCTTCACTACCAAGTCACTCATTTCTATTTGCATCTTTAATTCTTTTTGCTATGTTATTTCAACTGTTCTACGTTCTAACTCCTCATGTCTGACATAATTAATGTAGTTATGTGCTTTTATCCTATGTATGACATACACAGACACAGGATGAGCGCTTGGAATTTTTGCGCTGCTTTACGCATTTTGCTTGGACCCCACTAGTTGTCGCCAGGTCTATATTTGACCTTGTTTTTTTATCAGGTAAAATTTCACCCGCGACTGGGGCTCCTCGGCCTGAAGCACGAACACAGTCATATATGGAGGCACCACGCAGCCCAGGAAAATCAACTACTGGCCACATCGGTCCGGGTTCACGTAGGCACCGTTACATTTGTCCTGATTCACTCCTGCCCTAGCGTGAAAGCGCCCATAAGCGTCGCACGTGTGGGTGAACTTGGGAAGGGAATTGGAAGCACTTACGTAGACCTTCAGCCTCCAGCAGAGCCCCAAACCTGGAGAGGAGGATCAGAAATATCGGGGCCCGTTTCTGCCCTCATGCTGCATTGAAATAAGGCACAGAATGTTAGATTTTAAAAAAAAAACTTGGAAATAATCACATTTTTTAGATAATGAATTTACCTGAAATTTGCTAGACACAAGTGTTGGAGTCATAAGCTGGAACGAAAAGCCCACTAGGAGAGAGAGAGAAGAACGATGTGCCATTTCTTTCTCTCTATTGTTCACAACTTTCCAGCAGATCCAATAAATATGAGAACATCAGAACGATTAACTTTAAAGCGATCACGTAACCCTGATCGGTTGCTGACGCTGCCCGGAGAAGCTCACCTGGTGAAGTCGGGCGGGACGGGAGTAGTGACGAAGGACTGCATGGGCTTCCTGTACACCTGCTGGAACATCAGCAAGATCTCGGACTTTTCGTGATCAGCTCACTCTTACTGCACGATCGCAGCTGAGACGGAGACAAAAAAAAAAAAAGATCTTCGAAATGACAGCAATAACTCCTTTTACAAACACCAAGACTAGGGATGCACCGATCCGACTTTTTTTCAGTTCCATAGCATCATGCCGGTATTTTGGCCAGGGTGTCGGCTGATCCCGAGTACCGATCTGATACCAGTTTTTAATGAATATGTTGTGTATTCTCTGTGAGATGATTCTGTTATGTATGAAAACTTAATTAAACATTGTTTTTCAACTATAACAATGTAATACCACACACCCATATGTATATGCTAAATTATTTATTATTACAATAACAGCTCATAAATTGCCCGGCGAACCCAGCTCTGTAATTTTGAGACGGTCCCCAATCCGGCCCTAAAACCTCAGGAACACGGAGATTGCGAGTGAGAGGTGGTGGTGTTAAGGAAATTAAATATATTGCCATGCGAACGACTTCAGCAGCGCTGCTGCACGGAAACCTGAAAAACGAATTTAATTGAACACATCGCTCGAGATCGCATTTTAGTGCCCCCTATTGTTCAAATGGCAACATTCTATATTTTCCTTTTTTCCATATCTTAGTTTTGATTGTTTAAACCAAATTTCAGCAAAATCGAACTTACGGTTCTTGAGATATAGGCATTTAGCATTTACAGCGCCCTCTAGTGCTTAACTGGCGCTACTGAAGCTAGCTGGGCCAAAAGCAGTCCTAAGTTACAGCTGTTTAAGCAAAATAAGACAATTCATTTGCTCATTTTAGCCGCCCCTTTGTGAAATCCCAATAAAGCTTTTGTTTTGTGATATCGGGATAAGTTTGTAGATTCATTTGATAATTATTGGCTCTTAATCAGCCAATCAGTTTAGCAGGAGTTGGCAAAAGTTTGTTTAGCATATTATGTAAATTAGCTCAAAATCTCAAAATGGGAAGTCCACGATCCCAATGAGAAAGTTGTCTGGATTAAGCTAAGGAATGAGATAAAGCAGGAATTTGCACTCTAGCCCACCGGGTTCTAGAGTTAGAGGTGAGAATGTGTTTTCCTTCGCTATAGCGCCAATTTTAGGCCCATCACTACGTTTTTCAACCTTTGCCGAGATGCACATCATATCAAACATCCTCATAAATCTGCATGAGAGCTTCATGACTCCCCTCACCTGGTGTTCGACTTCCTGCAGCAGAGACTCCAGCAGCTCGGTTTCCTGAGTAAGCGAGGTCTTCTGGCCTGGAAAAGAGCATTCTTAAAAAATAAACAAACAAAAAACAGCTCTACACCTTTGAACAGCCCCAGGCTAACGCTTAATGCTGAAACTGGGTCATCTTTACCTATGAGAGTGATGAGCTTGTTTCTGAGTTATTATCCAGTCAAAAGCGATCATCATTCCACGGTAAGCCCGGATCTCCCCGACGCGCTTCGGCTCCTTCGCCCCCTCGGTGACCGCCCACTGCTTTCTCCTGGGGGTCATACACACACACACACACACACACACACTTTGCTCATATCTGCTATTCTGTTTCTTTTTAAGATCTGCAGTTCAGTTTGTGGCTCATCAAGGCTAGTGATGTGTTTGCACATGGTTTTCTGTTATGTTAGATGATTATTTATATAAAGAGTAAACCAAAGTAGGGTCTGTGTCCACCAACCAGGAGCAATGGTATAAACGGTATAAAAGGGTATGCAATATAACTTGGTCAACTATAGAGATTTGCATCATACCGCATACTGAAATTTCTCTCCTTCATTTCAAAAAATGACGTGAATCAAGTCAGCAAGGCCAAATGCTACAAAACTACACCATGAGGCTAGAGCTGCAACTATCGTATTCTTTTTGTAATCGAGCATTCTATCGATTTTTACATCGAATAATCTATAATCGACAAATTAAAAAAGACAATACATTTGTTTCTAGGCTTTATTCTAGTGTCATTTATGGGTTTTACGATTTACTTCGTTTTAGTGGTACAGAATATCTCACAAATACCTTCACACATTGAGGATCAGGTCTTGTCTTGATCGTTGCCTCTAAAAAACAATGTGCACGGCCACAAGCATCCGCAGAGATACAAGGAAGCGCGCTGCGGCACTAGCGCAGTGAAATCACTAAACGGTTTATTCTGGAAAAATTGCTCTGCACCATTTTTTGGAATCGAATTATTCGAGCTATTCGAATAATCGCTTCAGCCTACAATTTGCGTATTTGCTTTTGAAAATAGGAGAGTGCATGAAAGAGCAGCTCGTTAAGAAGACCGGTGCAACCTCCATAATCTGGACATGGTTTGGATTTAGGTCTCTTGATACTGAGCAGAAAAACATAATCCTTAAAAATATGCCACATAGTAACTGCAAAGAGAGTGTAACACGAAAGCAATCTGTTCTACCATCTTAACACCTAAACACGCCATGAATATGAGAAGCTAAAGAATGCGTTTCCTGTAGCCATATGCTCCGGCCAGAAAGGGTATTTTAAAGTACTGGTGGCACACTGTAACATGCACTTGCCGGAGATCAGACAGTTTGTGTCTTGGCAAAAAAATCTGCCATAAACTAATGTTAAAACTAAAAAAGTGCTCTTGCAATTTTATTTAATTTTTTTCATCTGTTGGTCTTTGTTTACAGAAAAGAACTTTTTAGCACAGTAAGCCAAATAATGAGTTCTTTAAATTGTTTTCATATTTTTGTTTAATAAAAAAATAATGTTCCAGGTCTACAACTACTTTGAAATGTCTTAACAGCTTTATTATAATTTACTCTGTTGGAATGCCTTGCTATGGAATATATAGTACCTTTCCAAAACAGTTATATTTGAAATTTACAGATCTAATTATATATCAAGAATATATACCGCCCATTTTCCAGTTTAAATAAAATTTAAATATGATTTGTTTTTTTGCCATATCACACAGCCCTACACCAAACATGTTTTTTTGCGCTGGCAGCGTATATTTTTAATACAAATCCTATGAGCTTCAGCTACCAAAGCTGCTACATCGCCTAGCTGGGGTGATCGAGAATCCAGTCATTCCACCGCTAACATATTTACATTTCAATTGAAGTTTTATGTGCTATTAATGCACAGCCTGATGAGATGCTATTAGTGTTGGTTTGATGTTCTTGCTTTTATAGTTTATAGTTGTAAATTCTTTTAGAATAATTATGGCTCACAATATCAACAAGCCATCCTTTTCATGAAAGCTACTCATATCCAAGCAGTAAGCGTCTTATTTCAGGAAGAACGACAGGTGATGAAGATGTGACTAACTTATTTAAACAAAAGTATATTTAAACAATGGTTCAGCTTTTACAGGTTTGTAGAACCGGCGGGATTGGCAAAAGCACCGACGTTTCCGGATCAATGTGTAAACGTAGCGTAAATACGAGAGAATCCAATTCAGTGAACTAAGCGCGCCTGCTGGATGAAGCTAAATTATTACATGACTTACATGCAGCACTTTTTTTAAAAAATATTGATTTCCAAGATGAGATTCCATCTCGGCTTCGACCCCATTCTGAAATGAACTCAGAGAAGTAAGCCAGAAAGGAACGCAACGCCCAGCCATTAGTAGCCCTCGGTGAGCGGTGGCGGCCATCCGCTATTTCGAGTTGTAGGCGGCGCAAAAAGCGTGGTGTACGAGATGCACGAAAAGTCACCCACCACTTCCTGCACCAGGCCGATCAGCTCCATGAGCCGGCGACGAGTTTGGCCACCGCTGACCTTGGTGACGCGGGCGCTCGTAGATCTCGGCCAGCGGTTTGAAGGTGTGGCCGCCGTGCTGCAAACAACACCAACAGCTCAGCACAAATCACTCCGCTTTATTGTACTCGTAGTTGTGCGGGTTCACGTCGTAGTCAGCGAGTTTGGCTTCCGTCTCTATAACTCGCCCTGCGGCTGTTAATACCAGCGAATTATTTGATAATAATTTGTCAAATCCGCATATCGCCCTGATCACGTGGCATAAACTCTAAACAGAAACCATCTAGGATGTAATGATTAGTGCACAATTCAGGAACACTACTTATCTTAATTCAATTCCGATTCTTGGGCTCATGACTCGATTCAAAACCGATTCTCGGTTCAAAACCGATTCGATTCAAAGAACGATTCCCGATTCAAAAATCCATTCCTCTCTTATCTTAAAACAATCTTAATTCAAAACAATTCCCATCCAAAAACAATTCGATTCAAAACGAGCCCCATTCAAAATTTATTCTTTTATTCAAAATCTATTCCTTTATTCAAACGCATTCCCTATCTAAACGCCCATTATTATTCATTTTCCACTGCCCGATAGGAAATACAGCCCTGAGATAATAAAGCAAAGTCGTAGCTACAAAAAATAAGCAACTGTTGCAAAATATAAACTACAAAACCCAACTTAAATTAAACAACTTAAATTAACACTCTTCATAAAAGTAGATGAAATAAAACCAAATAAGAGCTGCTTTCTTACGGATTACTATCTGAGCAGAAACCGGCATTGCCCCATCTAAAGGATTGGCAAACTCCTATCCAGAAAAATAATTTAAAATCAAGGTCACATAAAATGGGAAATATGAATTGATTTTGTGTCCTATGAATTCGATAGGAGATAGAATCGCTAATTCTTTTGTGAATCAATTTTTGCACACCCCTATTAAAGATAGTCTGATCTATATCGACACGTTCAAAATGAAAATTCGGCACGCACAGTGGAACTTCCGCAAACAAAATCTTGTGTCTCTGCGCGATCAACTCTGCCTACCCTCGCGCTCGAAACTCTCCCGTTCAGATCTATGGAACGCCAAAGGTGCCACACCACCTTAAAGGCAATTTTGTTGAGCATCGTAAAAAGCACTAATGACCGCTTACGACGGAAAGCTGTGTTCGACCACAGTCGCTAGAGCCGCTAAAGTGAAAGCCAATGGCATAAAAGTGCCGAATAATAGGAGTTTATTGCAGAAAATGAATGAAACGTCAACTGTCAATTGTGTAAAAATACAGTCGAATTGTGGCACCGTTGGCATTCCATGAGTGTAGGCAGAGTTCCACTGAATTTACAGAATTTACATCATGTGATAAATATCGGGACATGAAATGACTTATCGGGATATGAGATTTTGGCCATATCGCACAGCCCTAATTTACACCTCCATCATAAGCACAACTTCAGTACAATTTTCATGATCGGTCATCATTTTTGTGCTATTTTATCTGGTTTATTCATAACGCTCCTCTGTCTGATTTTGGCACGACTGATGTAGTTAAACCTTCAGAGCTGGTCTCCTGAACGTGGATTAAGCCTAGTCTTGGACTCCATTGCAGATTAATGGAGATTCACCACTGAAATTCAAAAAGATAGTCTAGGTTCAGGGGTTTAATCACTGTCTTCGAGAAACTGGCCCACAAAACATAGGTAAGAATCACGATTCTTTCTCTGTTGATTCAAAAAGCATCGATTCATAAGCCTGACCTGTATTTGATTCAGTGCGATTTCTTTGTTTATTTGCCACCGTCAAATGAGAAAAGGAATCTGGTTTAGGCTCAGGTTTGTGCCTTCATTTATTTTTTATTCACTAGAAAAAAATGCTGCTATTTACGTTCATTTTATTTTAAATATTTAATTATTTATTATTATTTACATTTACTAATCTTCAAAATATTATTATTGTTTTTTAAAATGAAAGAAATTCTGTTCAATGGAAAGTTGTTCTTTACCCAAACATTTTTACATCAATTTCAGAGCTGTACTCGCAATACCGTGACCTTTAACCTTAAGGTCATCACCATATCGCCTATGCCTACGCAGGAAGCCTGGGAATATACTTACAAAGAATTCAGGCGTACGCACGCATAGGCGCCGATCCGTCCCGCGCTCTTTGCGCCAAGCTTTTTGTGCACGACTAAAAATTAACGGAGCGATACGGAGATGTACACCAAGAATTGATAGGGGGCAGGTTAAGTAGATCTGCACTCAAAAGCTTCCAGAAAAGCACCCTCATTTTGCTGGACGGCTCCAACGCATTCATCCTCCGATTTTCGTTTAATTCTCAGCTCTAGCATGATGAAGATGAATGTTTTCAGTGAAGACATGTTTGTTTGGAATAACAGATGACGACTTTAAGATACGGTATTCATTCATTTAATAGCGGCCTCGACACTGACCCCTGGTGGTAAGGAGTACATACTATGGATTACGACGCACCATACGGACGCAAGTATATCAGCACAAACGTTAACAACGCAGCTGTGTACGGATACGCACACGTAGCTCACAGCAAGTATATTCCAGGCCTAACGCTTGAAGCGATGAGCCGGAGTCACGCAGACACAAACTGCATGTCTGAGAGATCGAGGACCCATACAGGAACGTGTCCCAGATACGTGAAGAGCTTCAGCGCCCGCGTTGCTCGTTAAAAACCTGATCTGTGTCACTGCAGCTCTGCAACATGAAGGTAGACTGTGTGTCCTTGGATAAGACGGTTTCAGTAAAAAAAAAAAAAAAAAAAAAAAAGTGTCCCACTCACTTTCTGGAGGGTTGCACTGCGGGTTTATATGGCCTCATAAAAGCTTAGCGATTAGCTGCATAAAATCTTTTGGCCCAAACGTTTACGTTTTCCAGGTTCGGAGAAGGGCTGTGCGATATTACCAAAATCTCATATCCTGATATCGATATATATATCACAAAATGGCACATTTTCTGTAAATTCTGTAGAACTTTCGCAAGGAAAACCTCATGTCAGTGCGCACTTGGCTCTGACTACACACACCCTCGAAACACTCGGCACATGCTTATACGGAACGCCAAAGGTGCCACAGTTTGCCCAGATTTCTTTACACCGTTTGTTAAAAATGCTGTTTTTTGTGGGACTCTTACTGTTCAAGACCACGCTTTTGGCAGCACGCTAGTGACTTTTATCGCGATCTAATAAGGGGCCTTTAAGGCAAAAAACTGTGGCACTTTTGGCGTTCCATAGATCTGAGCCACAAGGCACATAAGACTTCGCTTGCCAAAGTTCCACTGCAAGTACATTTAGTTCATTTTTGGCGTGTGCAAGCAGAGTTAACCGCCAAAAGACTTTACTCGTGAACGTTTCGCTGCGTGCTCAGAATTTTAGCACAAAATAACGCCATACATTTTAAGACAGAAGGTGCAGTAGGTGCGTATAAAATCCCACCTCAGACTTTGGATGCGTCTGGCACAAGCGCTACCTTTCCAACGTGCGATAAACACGTCATCAAATATCAGGCAACCCTAAGCATCGGTCCCATGTTGATGACTTAAAAGTAAGCAATCATCATCCGATTCTGATGTTATCGCGCATCCCTACTCAGAATCAAGGCACAAACATAACGCCATAGCATTCTACATCCACATGGCGGCGTGAGGATTACTGCAAACTAGTGCTGGGCGATAAAACGATCTCGATATTTTATCGAGAAAAATGTGATGACGATACCAATGATAAACTAAGCTATAAAATTTGATCATACTTGTTTGTCCACTATGCGACTGCACGTTGAGATAGACAGTATCTTTGGTCAATCACGTAGCTTGGCATAACGCCAACACAACAGCCAATCGTGCCCAATGATGCAAATTTGCCCATAGCACACGAAAAAGCCGCGTGGTAAACAGGAGTGGTCCCGTGCCGAGATATACTTAACGTTCAGGGCGCTTATGCGCATCATAGCTGGCACGCATTCTCAGCGTTCTCTTGACGCATGAGAGTTGCAGTACCAGCAAAAATTGGGGCGGCTGTGTGTTAAAGTTTTGCCACGTGACGTCGGCATCATTGTTTACCGTCAACAGTTTACCTGAACGGTTTCGCTGTTTTTTTTGCACCTTTGTAACATCCGAATGCAAATCATTTTTTCCTCTTCCTCATTTCACAGCAAAATGTTTTCTCTCACTGCTGCTTTCTACTCCTTCCTCTTCTTCTGTCACTTAACGGCAGACTGGACACTTTTATGGTGTATACTGCCACCTGCTGGAGTCCTCAAGATTAACAAAAAGTATGAGCGCAAGCTCACCCGTCACGTAGCGTTAAGTATGTCGCGGCCCTTAGAAAAGATGTCGCGGTGAGTGAAAAAGGCGATGAAAATGCAGCGCTTTTTAGCTACGGCGGACGCTTTGACAACAAATGCCGCCTGAGAAAAAACGAATAAAATACGAACGTGAAAGAAACGCTTTGTGACAATGACTGTTGTTTAGAGCGCGTCATAAATAAAATTGAACGGAAGTGAACTTAAGAAGGTACGTACCATCCCTCCCCAAAGGGCGCACTGGTGACAGATGCACTTTTTACAAGTCCAGCAGAACACGCTGAGCTTCTCGTGATGGTTTTCACATCTGTTAAGGAACGCACATATTAGCATTTCGGGTAAAATGACAAAAAAGTAAAGCAGACCAACTCTGATACAGCAGTCCCCAGTCCTGCAATGACCGAGGGAGGCTTTGGACTCGTTTAAGATTAGTCTTAGCTTAAGTCTAATATAAACTGGGTCAGCGCCTATAGGCGGAACTTACTTGTCCTTGTCGTTCTCCTCGTGCTTGGACAGGTTACACAGTTGCAGTGTGTCCAGCTGCTGGGTCACCTCCTCCGCCCAGCGGCAGTTCACCAGTTCCCGCAGTTGCAGTGGAGCGCTGGGGAAATCGAAATGCACATTTGCAAAGTAATAAGGGGTCCAAGCACAAAGTGCTATAACTGCCCTATGATTGGCGCAGTAGCAAAGCAAAATACAGTACGTGTGGACTCTCGAACTGTGTGGGCTAGAGTGAAAATTCCTGCTTTATCTGATTCTTTAGCTTAAGCCAAACAACTTTCTAATTGGGACTATGGACTTGCCATTTTGAGATTTTCAGCTAATATGCATAATAATACTTTTGCGAACTCCTCCTAGGCTAATTAGCTGATTAAGGCAAGTGAGGTGTCAAATGAATCTTCGACTGATATCGAAACAGAAAACTTTTCACAAAGGGGCGGCAAAAATGAGTGAATGAATTGTAGTGGGCCGTGACTTATTTTGCTTAAACAGCTGTATCTTTGGACAGCAATGGCCCATCTAGCATCCATGGTGACAACTGAACAATAGGGGGCGCTACAAATGCTCAATGCCTATTTCTCAAGACCCGCAAGTTTGATTTTGCTGAAATTTGGTTTTAACAATCAAAACTAAGATATGAAAGAGGTAAATATACAATGGTGCGATTTGATCAATAGGAGGCACTAAAACGCCAAAATGTCATAGTAGAGATTTTTTGCGACTTTTTGCTAATTTGGATTTTCTGACTCCTTTCTTTGACGCTTACTGCATCAGCTGCCTTTGTGCGGCTTTTTGCGTCTTGTGCTTGGACCCCATTTGTTGCCGCTTTACTTACTAGTAGAATTCTTCTCATCTTCAGGGACTTCTAACAGTTGACACATTCTCCGAGTTTATATTTATTACTGGGCTACAAAAAGTAAGTCTTATTTCCCCCTGTGTAAGCCAGGGTCAAGCTCGACATGAAAAGCTCAGCACGTTTAAAAAAATGGCCAAAACACGTAATAAAGTTAAGAGGACTGATCTGGGGACAGACTTTTTAAGCTGTGTTTGTGTGCAAGTTCAGTTTGAAGTGCCCAACTCCCCTCGGCCTAAATTGGATTCCTTTAATAGTACTGATCAATGCTGCCTAAAGTGAGTCTTTTCTGAGAACACAAACACTAGAAAAATCAATGCATAATTCCCTTGATTCATTCTGGAGTCTATGGGAACTTGCAGCGGCTTTATAGAGCCAACTCTGGATTGTATTAGATGAATAAGAGACGGTGGGAAAACTTACCGGCAGTGTGGACACTGGGCTCTCTGCTCCGTCAGCCAGCGCTAAAACACACACACACAAACTCAAAACTGCACTTAAACGGATGGATAAGATACAAACTGGAGGCTGTGTTTTTGTCTGCATCTCTACGTCTGTGGTATTTGTTATGCACTAAAAGCATTTCCAGTAACGCACATTCAGATTTTTAAATATAATCATGTGCTTGTTATAGCACTAGTCTTTTCAAGGTTTATGGAATTATGCAGGTTATAAGTGAGGAGTGCAAAACTGTGGATTATCCCCAATGTTATCTGTATGCATAAATATATGACATCTTCTAGCAAGTTAACAGAACATGCAAAACAGAAAGCCCTCGTGTTCTGAGGCTTGTGTGTGTGTGTGCGTGTGTGTGTGTGTATACTAACCCGTATGCAGCTGAAACAGCAGAGTTTGGAGCAGTGGGGACACAGGCGAGCATCTCGCAGCTTCTCCATACAAATGAAGCAGCGAAACACTTCTGCTATACTCTATGTGACATGAGAAGACACCACGAGACAATCAACACCAACACACAGGAGTTCAGAGTTAATATGCTGATGTGATTTGACAGAAATAAGAAAAAGGTGGTGGTGAACATTAGGAACTGTAAATACTCTATAAATAAGAACCATGAGCAACAAGCCCAAACTATTAGACACACACAGAGCCGGCCCAAGGCATACATGAATTGTGACTCTGCACGGCAAAACCAGTTGCTTGTCGCAACGGAGGTTTCCGAGAAAAACGGCCGCTTATGTTGCGTGGGGTAAAATTTTGGATTTTTCGTTTTTAGCGTTTTGAAACAGTGCAAGGTCTATACTGTACTGTTGTGAATAAATTTCGCTGAAAATCTTACCCTTTCCATCCTAAAAACCTGACTTTCTTGAGGTGAAGAAGTCAATTCCAGCAGAATGTTAAAAGTTTCTGTTTTGACCGCTCTACTTCAACATTTACGCTAAATCCACTGGTTGACTAGCGTGAAGATATTTCTCCGCAATCCATCTCCGTCTCCCGAGTTCAGTTAACCTAACGCAGGTAGGCTATCCGTGTGGCTGTGAATGCAGCGTAGGCTACCGTAAATACAAACGTAGCCACGACCGCACCAAGCGTCTGTGAGTGCTACGGCGATAGTCAACCTCAAAGGCAGATTTCACCGTTTCTCACTTGGCGTAACAGGAGAAACCGGACTCCTTTGAATGTTGATATCTCAGTGATTGTCGTCCGATTCATTCCATATAGGCATCGTTTTGAAGGTTGATTTATGCCCTTTCATGAAACCTTAACTCAATTTTGAAAATTTGCGACAAGCGACTGGTTTTGCCGTGCAGAGTCACGAATTAAGGAGAGACAATCTTAGGATTCTGCAACAAATGGCCAAGAGAGTGGCATAGGGCAAAGGGGAGACCAGCTTTAGTCTCTGGCCTCAAGTTTTGGCTGAATCACAGTTTTATTAAACATCGGAACATGGGTTGCTACTATTAACTCTTAAGGCCAGACAACTAACCCAAATCCAAATCTGTACAGACTAGTCAGTAAACTCCCCGGTCTGGATATTAAAGCTGATGATTAGAACCTCATTCATTCTTAATCCAAATCAGTGGTTTAAACAAAATCCCTGTGTACTTTGCATTGGAATATATGAAAATCAGAATAGTATTTATTTCCAAAATTGTGCTGTTATATTTGCTAATAATGAAATGTGGGTGTAAAACTGTTTATTTATTTTTTTTAAACGTTGAAGCAGATCAGACACACACGATCAGTGCTTAAATGTGGATGTGGAATGAGTCTTCAAGTCTGCCTCCTAGTAAACAAAAAAAGGGGAAAAAAAAGCAAAGTAATTCGTTTTATAAAAGAATTTGGGCAAAAGTCGAACACACCTCAACACTTTGCTCGTCCATGTCAGCCAGGTTGAGTTATTGCGAGGCAATCTCTTCAAGCAGAAAAGCTTCCATTAGGGGGAAAAAGGAGGAAAAAGCAATTAAAGCACATTTACTGACATACATCAATTACCGTTATACTTGCCATTCGTTACCGTGCTTGTTAAAACTCCAAAACACAAGTTTTCCAGATAAATAACGCGAGGTCGAGGCCTCCCGCTTCAATTTTTGGGGGGCTGTTGACGAGCTGTTACCGAATAAAACTTATCAACTTGTATGACGTCAAATTCACAAATTAGTCACACGAAAGATAAGAAGGAGCAGCTTGAAAGACCAAATAAAACGGCCGAATTAAGTATGAAAACGCGTAGAGAGGAAAACGCAGGTGCTGGTTAGCTATCCAGGAGCTTTAGCAAACCGCCGCGATACAAACGCTTCGGGTTTGCGCGTTAAAATGAGCAACGCTTAAAGCACAAACGCGTTACAGAGCTACGCATTGACCGATAAAGACTGAAATAAAAGCGGCCAGCTCCAGACAGACTAGCCCGTTTAGCTAACGCTAGCAACATAGCCAGCTATGTAAGAGTGCGTTAAGGCTGGCCAGATAACGTACAACAACATTAATGGTATATTTTACCTCGCAACGTAGCTCTCGGTGTGCACGGTGGCGTCCACCGTCTACATTAAATGTCGCTCTACGCGAAACTCGTGTTACACGAATCACGCCGTATAAACTTAACGTTAACGGGTTCGCTCTACTAAAGCATCCACAAACTGCAAAGCAATGCGGCACGCAGGGGCCGCCTTCCCAATCGCGCACTACCGCACTTTCTAGGACGCAAAGACGCTGTGTCCAACTGTCGTGATATACTGTGTAAGATGGAAGTATGCGGTTTGGGACGTAGCCCAAGTCTGTCACCCTTGGAAACCGTTTTAGCCACTCGCAACGGACGCTTGCATTCACGTCGACCAATGAGAAACGTGCTCGAGAAAGGGGCGGGGTTTATGCTGTAATCACGAGGAGACACGCCCATTCCGCAAAGCTGCATTATATGCTCCATGTAACATTATAACACGAATGATTCTAACAACATGTAGCTATGATTTTACTCTTATATTGCAATTGCAGCCTTACTTGTCCTGACTTATAAAGTCAAAACCCTGCAGAGATTACTTTTCCTCTCCTGATTCAGCTCAATGTTTATTATTATTATTATAGTAGCCAATTTACCACTTTTCGGTTGCTTCAAACATTTTACCTCAAAAACGCAGAGTCTGCTGAAGGCAGAACATGCAGCAAGATAAAGCGATCATTTTTTGGCAGGCTGGTCTAGAATCCATGGGGAGATTGACCCATATTCTAAACTGAGAATGCCTAGGGACAGGTGCAGCAAACCCATTGGACGATGCTGAGGTTTGGATGAACTTGATAACTGAGCCATTTGCGAGGATCCCCAATGAGCACGTACATATTAAAGTTACATGTAGGTTACACCCGATGAGACAAAATATCCCCGGAAAGAGGAGCATCTTCTTCATTTTACAACTAAACCAAAACCTATGCAAAGCTTTAAGCATAAAAATAAAAAATGACACGCAACAGTAGCCGCTACATTATAGAATATGAAATAAGGGCATGAGTCTCTAGCTCTACATGCATCATTCATCGCAGGTGGTGTATAAAGTAACCACTAGATGTCAGCACCGAGCTTTTATTTTTATATTGTACTGATTAAACGCTGTAAGAACTAGTAGATTAGCTGAATAGTGCTGCGAGCAGGGGCGGGTCTAGAAAAATGACAATCCCCAAAACGTCATTGCTGTATAATACTATCAATCTTACAAATAAAATGATGCCAAACATCATACGATCAGAGCGCTGTCGATCACCCTATGGCCCCCTGACAACGCCGGTCATTGATTCAGAGCGCTATCGCTGTTAGTGATGGGAATTCCGGCTCTTTTAAGAGAACCGGTTCTTATGGCTCGGCTCACTAAAAAGAGCCGACTCTTTCGGCTCCCAAGTGGCTCCTCATATTTTTTGTTGACTAAATTAATTTATTACCCAAAGCAATGTAAAATCGTGTATCAAATGTTCATTATTTATGTGACTTTATATACTCAACATGGAACAGGGTGCTACAACGAATACATTTTTTAATAAAAAAACAAATACCATCTTTGACAAAAAGGTCCAATCCCTGATTGCATGTGTAATATTTGCAAAGCTTAAACTATTCACAGTAAAAAGCGTGGGTGCTGTGTCTGTAACCCCCGCCCCTTCCCGTCCTGCTCAGTGCAGACACACATCATGTCCACATCAGTGGTCCACAACCTTTTTGCCACCACAGACCAGTTTCATTTCAGACAAATATTGTCATGGGAGGTAACGAAACACAAAAAAGTGCATATATTTAACCTCATTCACTGTGAACGCACCACAGCACCACAACAAAATGTGACCTCTCCATCTGACCCATCCCTGAAGGAGCAGTGGGCAGCTAACATGGGCAGCGCCCGGGGAGCAGTGTTTGGGAACGATACCTAGCTCACGAGTACCTCAGTGGTAACTTTACCGGTCTGGGATCGGAACCGGCGACCTTCTGATCAACTTCACACATCCAACCTAGGACATTCCGTATCTGTTTTGTGACAGCTGTCATCAGAGCAAAAGAGGTCTACTTTAAGGAATATAAAATAGAAAACATAAAACACATTGTCTTATTTAACACTTTTTTTGTTTACTACATAATTTCATGTGGCCCTTCACAGTTCTGATTTCAATGTTAATCTACCAAAAATAAAAAAACAAAAAGAAAAAAAAACTTTGAATGAGAAAGTGTGTCCGTATATACAGTTAAACCCAAAATTATTCATACAAATTTAGATGTAAAATGATTTTTTTATGTGACTAACATGTTTCTTCTAACTGGAAAGGATATAGATGTGTGCCAAAATATGATACTACAATGTGACATAGATTTCAGTGAAAAAAAGAAACAATTTCCATGCTTAAGTAAGTTTATGGAGAATAGCATGTCCAAAATTATTCATACCCACAGCATTGTGGCTGCACACAACTCAGGAAAGGACTGCAAGGTCTAATCTCAATGTCTTCAAACTCCAGTGGGCACTGTACAAAGTATTATTTAAAAATAAAAGTCATTCCACACTGTGGAAAATCTTAGAGGACGTGGTAGGAAATCAAAAGTGACACCTCTTCTGGCAAAGCCGATGGTGCAAGAGGTGAAGAAGAATCCGAGGGTCACCACCAAGGCCATCCTGAAGCATCTGGACCATGCTGGTGCCAACATCTCAAGGCAGACAGTCCAATGGACATTGCATAATGTTGGATTCCACGGATGCAGACCAAGGAGAATGCCACTTCTCCAAATAAGGCACGCTTGGCCTTTGCAAAATCTCATCTGGAGAAAAAAGACGACTTCTGGTCTTCTTCTGTGGTCAGATTAAACAAAAATTGAATTGTTTGGCCACAATGATATAGCCTTTAGTTGGTCTAAAAAAGGAGAAGCATTCAACCCCAAGAACACCATCCCCACAGTCAAGAATGGTGGTGGGAACATAATGCTTTGGGGGGTTTTTTCAGCCAATGGGCCAGGCAACCTAATCACGGTAAATGGCACCATGAAAAAAGAAGACTACATCAAGATTCTCAACAACAACATCAGGCAGTCTGCAGAGAAACTTGGCCATGACCAGCACTGGACATTTCAGCATGACAATGACACAAAACACACAGCAAAAGTGGTGAAGAAATGGTTAGCGGACAAAAATATTAACGCTTTGAAGTGTCCCAGCCAGAATCTTGACTTGAATCCAATCGAGAATCTGTAGAGGGAGCTAAAGATTAGGGTGATGGCAAGAAGGCCTTCCAACCTTAAAGACTTGGAGCTCATTGCAAAAGATGAATGGTCAAAAATACCAGTGGAGACATGCAAAAAGCTTGTCAGCAATTACAAGAAGCATTTGACTGCTGTAAAAGCCAATACAGGCTTCCATTGATTATTGAGAAGGGTATGAATAATTTTGGACATGCCATTGTTTGTTCAAATGTAAATAAAATAGGGAAATTATTTTTTTTCCTCAATGATACTTCTTATACATTGTCTTGTTTTCTCTTGGGAGATGCCTGTATCATTTCCAGTCAGAAAAAAAACTTCTTGGTTGAATAAAAATAACTTTAAGTCAGAATTTGCCAGGGGTATGAATAATTTTGGACTTAACTGTATATAGTAACGTATTTTAAATTATCTCAATATATATAAATACACACACACACACTCTTGTGTTACTATCTTTGGGCGGCATTTCCATCGACTCCAATAGTGACGAAGTAAACAATACGGTACCTACACCTTACCTTAAAATCAGTAACCAAAATCATTTCCCTTACACCGACCCGTCCAATGGTCTCCAAAAAACGGACAAAAGTATTTGTAAGGGACAACCAAACGTGACCTCTGCCACGAGCAGCAGCGCTTGGGGACGGTACCTTGTTTATGAGTACCTCAGTGGTAACTTTACTGGTCTGGGATTCGAACTGGCAACCATCTGATCACGGGGCGACCATCTGATAACCGTTACGCTACCGACTGCCTACTTACTCTTACTTTTAATACTTATATTAAATCGTGGG
>JAVGVS010000249.1:311206-411206 GCA_032718565.1 Distichodus sexfasciatus | reverse complement strand
GTGAACACCTGAGGCTGGAGGGGCGGCGGCAGCCTGTCGTTCTCCACGTTGTCTGCGTCTATGGCGGAGGCGCGGGGCTTGATGTCCAGTGGGTACCGCTCTAGGATCTCCTGCACCTCCCGCGCCACGCTGTCCTGCCAGTCCTTCAGGTCGGCCCGCAGGCTCTGGGCGTCGTCCAGCACCTGCTGCTGTCGCTTCTCCAGGCACGAAAGCAGCTCCAGGTTGCGGTGGAGCTGGCGGACGGCGGGGTTGACGTCGGGGTCGGAGCGGGGCCAGGAGTCGGGCTCGTCCTGCCGCCGCGGAGACATCTGGCCCGACATGTAGCGCTCGAAGTCCTCGGGGCTGAGGTTAAGAGACTGGGCGTCCAGCTTCTCGATGAAGGCCACGGCGCAGCACTGGAGGGGAAAGAGGAGGAGGAAGAGGAAGGAAGGAGAGAGGACGTTTAAATATACTTATTAAGATATGGGAAATATAGAGCAATGAAAGTGAACGTGAAAGTGAGTGATTGTCATTGTGAACACAGCACAGCACACTGTGCACCACAATGAAACGTGACCTCTGCATTTGACCCATCCGTGAAGGAGCAGAGGACAGCTAACAAGGGCAGCGCCCGGGAAGCAGTGCTTGGGGACTGTACCTTGCACACAAGTTCCTCAATGGTACCTTTAGGGCCTGTGTCCATCAAACACGTTTTTTCCGCTGAAAGCGGTCAAAGAGCGCTTTCTTCCAGCGCTCGTCGTTGCCAAGTTACCAAAAGCGACATCAGGCACTTCTGTGTTCGTTCCTATTTCATTGTGTTTCTTGGAGATCGCTAGTTTAGCCGCCAAGTCGGAGACAAATCGCATCTTAGCGTTAGTGGCAGTGTTTGAACTAGATTCTCACGTCTTTGAGACAAGATTGGACGCATGAAATAAACCACGCAAGTGAACAGCTGGGAGTGCACCACCGATGTCCCGTCCCTTCCTCGATTTTGACTGGATACGATCGCATTTTCAATTCCTAACCTTCTGTTTATTAAAAAAAAAAAAAAAAAAAAAAAAAAACAAGACTAGAGAGAGGCAGCGTCTCACCAGGTTGGTGAAGAAGTAGCCGTCCTCGCCGGTCATGAGGCGGCTGGGGTTGCAGAAGCGGGTGATGTACTGGATGTTGGACTGCAGCCTTGGAGGGTTGGCCTTCAGCACGATGTAGATGAGGGAGGGCAGGAAGTCGTCGGCCGAGGCGGGCTCCTTCTTGGTCACTTTGATGGCGTTGAAGATGTGCTTGCTGCAGCTGGTGATGCAGGCCAGCTTGTCTCTGGGAACGCGTTTGGAATCCATCTCGATAATATCTGTTAAGGAGGTAAAGTGTTGGACATTTATGAGGTTAGTTAAGTACATTTTGGGTGTCCTTTTTTCAGCCAGTATCTTTGTCTAATTGTAACTGTTAATGTTCCCTAAATCTCAATTTCAATTCCCAAAAAATATTCAAGGACTTTTAAGGACGGTGTCTTTTTATGCCTGTTTTCAAAAACTTTCCAGGGCTTTGAACTTATTTGTTCAGATTCACAAACTTTCAAGGATTTCAAGGACCCGTGGGAACCCTGAATGAACAATTAACAATTACGATTAACAATTCAAAATTGATTTGCGATTCATACACGAACCACGAGTCAAACGATTCACAATTCAAAATTGATTCACGATTCAAAATCAATTCACGATTCATAAACGATCAACAATTCAAAATTGATTTGCGATTCATAAACGACTGGCGAGTCAAACAATTCCCAATTCCAAATTGTTTCACGATTCATAAACGATTAACAATTCAAAATAGATTCGCAATTCATAAACGATTTGCGACTCATAAGCTATTCACAATTCAAAATTGATTCACGATTCATAAACGATTCACTATTCAAAATAAATACACGATTCAAAATCAATTCAGGATTCATAAACGATTCGCGATTCATAAACGATTCGTGATTCATGATTCATAAACGATTTGCAATTCATAAACCATTCACGATTCAAAATTGACTCATGATTCATAAACAATTCATGATTCGAAATCAATTCACGATTCATCAACAATTCACAATTGATTCACAATTCATAAACAATTTATTCCTAAATGATTCACAACTCAATACACGCATGGATTTGTTTCCAGAGTGATGAGTTCCGTTTCCCGTTTGACTGTTGCAGATCAACAACAACAAAAAAAATCACACTGAATCAAATGTAGTTTACTAAACGTAGTGCATAAGAAAGTGTTTCCCTGTTTTACAGCTTTACATGAAAACAAACTCTACAATTTTCACCGATCATTTGAAGTTAGAAGCTCATGCACAGTAATGGTGTGAAGAGATGGATGAGGAATCACACAAGAGAGAGTGTCCGGTCACTTGATGCACTAAACACACTGCACTTGCACTGGACTTTTCACGTCTTTCAGTCAAATAAAAGCACGTATTCCAGTTTCATCACTGAAGTTTTCTTGCAGGGCTCCAGATGGCGCCCGTCTCTCTCAAGCCAAGAGAAAATTCAAATGAAAAAAGCAGGAAATGGCTTTTTCACTCACACACACAAACTTGTACAACATCTTCGTGGGGACATTCCACAGACTCCCATAATGCCTAGATGTATATAATTCTACAGTTAATCCTAATCCTAACCCTAAGATCAGTAACCAAACGCACATCTTTTACCTCTTTTAGTTTCTCAAATAAAACGTACATTTTCTACAGTCATTGTTCCTCATGGGGACCTCTCAAACGTCCCCACAAAGCCATAAAAAAGATGAACAAAAGTGATTTTAGGGGACAAAAAGGTCCCCAAAACGCATAAGAACATGGAGTACACACACACACACACACAAGCTGTACATCAGCCATGAAATGCCCAATTCACACATCCTCAATACAATGCTGAGTTGGCGTTTTGAAAAGCATATGCCTCTGGGGAGCTTTTCAAACGCGTTTTCGAGTGCTGAAACCGCTGAGGTAAATCCGTAAAACCAGAGAAGATTCACCGTCTCACCTGTAATGGCCTTGACGACACTGTCAGCCACCTCTGGAATCTCTTCATCCACAGGGACACACAGCATCTGAATGGTCACCCAGTGCAGAGCCCTGCAAAAGGTTCACACAAACTTGTACCACGGCTTTTCGATCGCTTTTCTGGGTTCGACCACACCTGCTGAAAACTAACATCATGCAGCAATAACTAATACCAACTGTTAAGGAGCATTACTCTGTTCTATTTTTAGTTCTTAAAGTTCCCCAATTAAAAAAAAACAAACAAAACAAATCCAAAAAACTGAATTAAACGCATTTTACACTCAAGGCAAAGAAATTAAAGGGCTCTGGTGAATTGTAGGACTGACAGATGACGGACTGGACACAAAGCTAGGTCAGATTCATGTTAAAGGCCTCACCGGATCCTGTGCTGGGTGGCCAAGTCTTTTTTCTCGTCGTCTGAGGTCTCAGGACAGAAAACGCTCTTATAGAGCCGAGTCATGATGTACTTCTCCACCTGGTCCATCACTCGCTGCACTTTCTCAGAAGAACCTACAGCGAGAGGCACGCACGTGCACGGTAAAATCAGCGTTATGTCCTTCAATGATTCATATGATTCTTTTTGTCCAATTTGTCCACTTACGAACAAAATAAGATTTACTGATTAATTTTTAATCTAGAGTAATCCAGACCCGCTTGTCTCTGATGACATTTCACATGACCTATAACAGTCGCTTTTGCTGGTCGCTTGACCGTTTCAACGGACAATAAAAGTGAGGTGAAATTGGTCAGCGTCTTCATTATGTCTTCCATTCTAACGTTCTTTTAGTGAAGTGCAGCTTGGCGTTGAGGGCGAGGTTCAAGACTTACAGGTTATTTCCATTTTTACGCCAAACTATAAATGAACTTCTGTAATTTACACTTGATTAGTAGTGCCCTGCAAAGACGTAAATCCACATTGTTGTGAGAAGCTGAAAATGAAGCCCTTCAAAAATGAACATAAAGTGACACAGAGCTGTTAGCTGAAGTTCAATAACATTTACCTATTAGTCATTTCAACTAGGGGTGGGCGATATATCGAATATACTCGACGTATCTCGACTTGTTCCACGTGCGATCTAGTAAACGACTATATCGTGACCGTTGAGTATAAATCCTAACGTTATTGTTAAACAGACAGCACGTACTTCGCTTGAGTTTTGCTTTTCTGCCCCGTCCAAGCAGACAGCTCGCTCCCCCGCCCATCCAGAAAACTCTCCTAGTGCATGCGCGTTTTGTACCGCTTTCGCGTTTCGCTTCTCTGCTCGCTCCCCCGCCTTTGGGCGTCACATGGATGCCAAAACTAGAGCGCGCAAAATGTCTTGCCGCCAAAATGTCGCGGGCGTAAATTTCAATGTCGCCAGCGCAAATGTGAAACTCCAGAGGACAAATTTAAGAATCGAGTGCGCGGTTGTGATGATATTGCGCGCAAACTGTATTTTTCCTCTCTCGAATGTCTTTTTTCCTCTCGATGTGTTAAACGTCCTCGCGCGCAAAGTAGATTATCGACGAGCAGCTTTTTTGCTCGAGTGAGATTTCTGCGCGCACGGTTTGAAAGGGGCGGGTTTTTGGCAGTTTGGGGGCGGGATTTTGGCCATTTCTGCCTGCGAATCCTATTGGCCGACGGCTCCTGGTTTTGTGATTGACTGCACGCTACAAAGATTTCTACAGAAAAACCAAAGATGACGTAGAAAGAGGAACAGCGGCAGGTAGGTTAAACGCAAGTAATAATTTATCGACCTTATAATTATAATTTAATAGTTAGGTCTTATACGTTTAATAAGCACGCAATCCATGGCTCCCCTTGGCCACTTGTCTGTCCCCAATAGAAAGTATAAAGTTTGCTATATTATACTGTGGTTTAAAATAAAAGCATTTACTATGTTAAACTTTGGCTAAATTCATTATATTGGTGTCATTTTATGCAACACAGGGCGAATTTATCATTTATACAGTGATTTAGAGAAAATTTCAAGGTATTGAGATATATATCGTGTATCGTGATATAACTTAAAAATATTGCGATATTATTTTTATGCCATATCGCCCAGCCCTAATTTCAACATATTGGCTCATAACAGTGCTCCAATAAACGCTGGAAATATTGGACAAATCTAAGCACCGGTCCGATGCCAATGACTTAAAGAAAAATGTATCGTCCGATTCCGTTACCATGCCGATATTATTGTGCATCCATAATATACATATCTTACAATAAATTACGCAACATCCACCCTGTGCATTAGCCGAGTTATACTAATCGCACCGGTCAATGGTAGATAGAACTGCTCTAAAAGGCTTCTGACCGATATGACCGTTTCTTACAACCTCTACTGCCGCCCTTGTTGAACATAAATGTTGGATTTAGATAAGAACGTGTGTGAAACTGCTACAGTAAATCCTGCTGGTGTATTTACCTGAACCCTAGAACACCGTAATGTGCTATTTACCAAGCAACCACTTCAAGAGCCTTACCTTTAAAGTGAGTCATGAGCCGGTCAGACATGTTTTGGTAGAAGTCCTGCACGCACTCGGACTGCTCCTCGGCACTCAGGTCCTGAAAAGACAAGACCGTTTCAATCCCCGAGCCATAAAGCCTCTGGTGCAACTAGAGCCACTTATATTCCCTGAAGAAAAAGAGTGTTTACACAAAAACAACAACGACGGGGGAAAAAAAAAAACCCAGACAGCATGAACGAGCAGGATTTGACCATCTTCTTCACTTCCGTTCTTCAGATAACCACAAAGACGAGACACGGACTTAAACTTGGTCCTGACTAAACGAAATCTTATGTGTCGGCAGGAACAAAGCCATTTCTACTTGAAACGATGCTGCCTTTTCAGTATTACGCCGAATGACACAAGTGAGTTCAAGGGCAGCGCAGGCCGCTATAAATAAGCACTAATGACGTGCTAACAACTAAGGACGCGGGATACGGGAATTAGCCGACATCCGAGCTTTTTCATGCGAGTATCTGCCGATGCCGACACCGATAAACGAGGAAGGCAGAGTGGAGCGTGTAAAGACAAGACATATTGCTCGCCAAAGTCCCACTGCACGTTAAGAATGATATCGGAATCGGCCGCTAACTGCTTTTTTCTCGGACCGCTGCTTAGATCTCCCCAATATTTTATGATGCGTTTATTGTACGTTGGAGAGGTCGCGCTTGTGCCAGAGGTAGGACTTTATACAGTCGGCGCCTGCTGTCTTTAAATGTATGCCGTTATTTTGTGCCAAAATTCTGAGCGCGCAATGGAACGTTTGCGAGCAACTCTGCGCGTTTGCCTCCCTTAGCGAATGTGAGCTCACACGTGGGCTGCGTCCCGATCCGCGTACTGCCACATTTAATAGTATGGCAGGTAAGACGCACGTATCATACTTTTCTATGTGGTAGTACGCAAGTCAGGAAATAGCCGGGGTTGAAGCTTAACAGCTCTCTATGCACTAGGTAGTGCACGTGGAGTGTCACACGCGCCCTATTTGACTTGGTACACTACATAGGGCGGGAAGTGACTTCTTAAAAATGTTGCGCACTACACTGGAAATGCTCCGCCCTCGCTCCACTCTGCATACTACTCTGCGCCAAAATTCTGAGCGCGCAGTGGAGTGTACGTGAGCAAAATATCTTGCCTCTAGGCGCTCAACTCTGCCGCCTCGGAGGAAACCGGCGCACCCTGCGGCAGACACGGGGTGCTGTGCCAAATAGCTCCGACTTAACGCTTCAACAGTACAGACTTCGGCTGCCGCGAACCCACCCTCTTGCTGGCCATGCTCTCGATGAAGCCCCGGCTCTGCTTTTGGACTTCTCGCCCCATCTTCTGCAGGTTCTTCAGGAACTCCGCGAATTCCCTGGACACCCGGTCGGTCTCCACGCTGGGCTGTCGTGCGAAGGAGGGGCTGTGGGACTTGGGCTCGTGGCTCTCTGGAGACGAAACGCACAAAGAATTGTCATTTTTTCCTACCAATCCAAACTCGACTGGTGGGGTGGAGAGTCGTCACCACCGCCTCTGCGTCGCTCCTACACTGAAGTTTTGCGACACAGGAGGGTCAGAAGGGTCAAAAGATTTCCAAATAAACAGACTCAGAGCCACTACCCTGTCCAACAGCGAGATGAGTCACAGTCCACTCGGGGTAAGAGGAGCTGAAACGCGCCAGTAAAACGTATTTTTAACCACGCAGTTTTGCAAGCGCTTTCCTCCTTCTTTGTCCATGTGCCGTGATAGTTCCTCTTTCTTATCAAACTATGAGTCGGAGAGTTTACATCAGAAGGAGACGGAGCAACTATCTATCGTTTCATATTATACTCTAGCGTTCATTTTGTGGTGTTGCAAAATATACTGTTTACGGGAATATTTCTTCACGGTTTGGATGAGGGTTAGCGGTAGAGGTGTGCAAAAAAATTGAATCGAATAGCAATTCTTTCTCTGGCGATTCAAAATCGATTCATTCATACTCCTAAACTACATTTGATTCCGTGTGATTTTTTTTCTAATTGATCTGCCACAGTCAAATGGAAAAAGTAACTCAAAACAGCAATCTGCAAACAGACTCATCTATGTATTGAATCGTGAATCGTTTAAGAATTGCGAATTGATTTCAAATCGAATTGTGAGCCCATAAATCGGAATCGAATTGCGAGAATTTCTGAATCATGCACCCCTGGTAAACTACATTTGATTCAGTGTGATGTTCTTTTGTTGATCTGCCCCAGTCAAATGGGAAAAGTAACTCAAAACAGCAGTCTTAAAACAATCTCATCTGCGAATCGCTTATGAATCGTGAATCGAGTTTGAATCGAATTGTGAACCGAAGAATCGGTATTGAATCGGACCATGAAAATTTCTCAATCGTGCACCCTGGATGTAGGCACAGAGAATACTACAGTGTGGAAAGCGCCGTGGAACTTTCACAAGCAAAATCTTGTGTGTGTGTGTGCACTCAACGCTCACACTCGAAGCGCTGCGTGCCCTTGTCCTCAGACCTACGGGACGCAAAAGATGCCACACTTCGCCTTAAAGACACCTTACTAGAGCGCAGAAAAAAAGCGGCTTTTGACCACAAGTCACTAGAGCACCACAAAAAACATGTTTTTAATAAATAAAATGACGAAAAACCTGTCAAAACTGTAAAGAACTTACATGGGCGCGCATGGGCTGCGTCCCGAGCTGCGCACTGCCGCACTTAACAGTACGGTAGGTAAGCTCTTATCCTACTCTTCTATGTGGTAGTATGAATCTCAGGAAATAGCCGGGGTTGTAACTTAACGGCTCTCTACGCACTAGGTAGTGTACATGGAGTGTCAGACGCGCCCTATTTAACTTGGTGCACCACATAGGGCGAAAAGTAACTTTTTCTTAAAATGTAGTGCACTACACTGGGAATGCTCTTATAAAAATGTCTTAAATGATGTGAAAATCTAAAAAGTAGTTACATTTTGACCTACCAACTCCTTTAAAGCTTTAAGTTCTGAAATTGCCAAAAAAGGTAAGCAACTGTTCGGTGGATTAGTCTTCTAAAATGACGGTAACATTAAAACGGTCTTGAAAAAGTCTCAGACGCAATCACACAATTCTAAGAATAGCCGCGTTTGACGCTCCAGCTTAAGACTTCAGTCTTTTACGTAACTGCCCCGGGCAGACAGGAGTGAAAAGGGAGTTGGGAGTTGGCAAATATTGATCTTGCTTTCGCAGCAAAAAAAATCAATGAAACAGCTGACCCTTGTCTAACAGGGTCAGTCTAGTTTCAACAACTGCTAATTATTGGTCGACCGCTTTATCGGCTGGGCTGATTATCAGGGGCCGGTATTAGGCATTTTACCGACTGTCGGCATCGGTGTTTAATTTTGACCATCACCGATATTCAATAATTACAAGGCGCGCTACTGTGGCTCCACTGCCGTCTCTTCTCTCCGTGCCGTTGGCTCTCGACTCGCTGCTTCATTTAACGCCCCGCACACAACAGTCCCTGATTGGCTACTTGTCACACGTGTACGCTGAAGCCTTGTCGTCACTCACATCGCACTCTCACACGAGCGCAGCGTGAAGCTCCGAGAAGGAGAAGAGGAGAGTTTCAGCTGAGCTTGGGGTCAAAATTGGGACAGGTTTTCTTTATTTTTGCATGCCAAATATCGGTTATCGTCCAACCCGTTAACCAACAATAATCGGTATCGATATCGGTCGCTCTCTACTGCTAATCCCCTCGTCTGAAATGGACAACATTAAAGGGCGCATCCTGCAGCAAGACGTTCTAACCTTGGCGAGTCGACGTCTCGATTTACGACCGCAATACCCTTCACAAGCGTCCAAAAGTGTCTGAGCTCGTGTCTGTGTTGCACAGAAGGGTCGCAAAACAAAGACACCCACCTCTAAGCCTGGACACCAGAACTGTCCGTCACGCGGATAAGACGCGAGCGCCAGCATGGTGGTGAGACAGCAAAAACCAAATCAATGGGATGACACAACACACAACTATTACACACACACACACACAAAAAGAGAATTTGTGAAGCTAACACTGAGAAAGAGAAGAGATAACGGTCAGCACGGTAGCTGGACAGTCAATAACGAAAGGGACGCAAACATGCTCTGTGAAATGAGTCAGAAAAACCCCTTGTAAGGCAAGAAATGAGATCATTTTTGCTGATTCCACTATTAGAACGTCATAGTTCCCACCACTTAAGGGCGGCGTTCTCAGCGGAAATTTACGTGTGAATCAAATCGGACTCATTTGCAGCTCTTTACTTCTTCTTTTCGGGAAGAATTCGAGTAAGGTTCAGGGAAAGTTTAGCTGCTGCGCAACATAAACTTCACCTTAAAATCGTTGCAGCACACTCTCGGAACTTCACACAGATCACACAAAAACGCAAAGGAGGTTTGCTGGCTCCTGAGTTTCCCAAAAAACACTGGATGATTAAATCTCACTTTGACAGGTCAAGGGTGAGAATAACGTTCGATCTGCGTTTTTCCGTCAACGTTTGTGAGTATGAATGTGGTCGTTTTGGGGAAAGCCAGGTCCAGCAGTCTAGGCCAGGAATCTCGTCCTCACCCCGCAGACAAAAAGCACCGAGTCGCCTGGATTTAAGAGAGCACTGCAATCAATCGCGGCCTCTCGCCGCCTCTCCTCTGCCCCCCGGCTGTGGCCTTTACCTTCGGTGGGGGGGCAAATCCCCCAGCGCTGGTTTAAAACGCCCTTCAGATACCAGAGGGGCGTCTCTCTGTCGCTTTCCTTCCTCTCCTGCTCAGTGTCTCCCTTCTCTTTCTCCTGATCTCGCTTTCTTTCGGAGGGGGCCAACACGGACCCAGAAGGTGGTAGGGCGGGTGGCGGCGCTGGGCAGATCGTAAAAGTTACACAACGCAGAAGAAAGGGATGCGACGGAGAGATCGACAGAAAAGAGAGAGAGATATTGAGAGAGAGAGAGAGAGAGGGAGAGCATGATGGGAGAGGAGGCGGTGGAGAGAGATGGATAGATAGAAGAGAGAGAGAGCATGATGGGAAAAGAGGAAGTGGAGAGAGATGGATAGATAGAAGAGAGAGAGAGAGCATGATGGGAGATGAGGAGGTGGAGAATGATGGATAGATAGAAGAGAGAGCGAGAGAGAGAGGGAGCATGATGGAAAAGGAGGAGGTGGACAGAGATGGACAGATAGAAAAGAGAGAGAGCATGACGGGAGATGAGAAGGTTGGAGAACGATGGATAGATAGAAGAGAAAGCGAGAGAGGGAGCATGGGAGAAAAAGGATGGAGATATTGAAAGATAAACAAAATGTCATTGATCTTTGACTTCAAAGGGAACACCAAAGGCAAACCAAATGGAAACGCTGTTCTGAAAAACATAAAAGGTTTGTAAATGAAATATGAACGATGATCAATAGCAGCTGCCTTTTAATATATATATATATATATACACATACTGTATATAATATATACTGTGTATAATATATACTGTGTATATATAGACGGATTCGAGGAGACGGTGATGGGGTGAGGTGTATGGGAAATAAATTCGGGGAACTTCTGATGAGAAGGGCTTTAAAAGTGTGTACGGCAGCTTGTCTAAGCGAAAGTGAAAGCCCGCTTCAAAATGACGCCTGACGGATGACAGCTCAGACACGGAGATCTAACGTCTTATCACGTTCCTAAAGCTGGAACAAGACAAGCGCGCCGGGCCCTGGAGTTGCACCGCTGGATCAAAGTCTCCAAATATAGCTGAAAACGAGCAAAAAATTAGGACCTGTCACGGAGACGTCGTCACACAAAGGATGTCTGACTTAGCCACGTACAGGACGATAATACTAGAACTCTTCAATACTACATAATAAACAACGTGTACTTGTGTTTTAATCCACGCATTTCAATTTCAAGCCAATAAACAAAAGCATTCTGGAAGTGCTGTAAGAAATAAAATATGATATAACGTCCTGTGTGCACTCTGCACATAGGCCAGAAATTAGGGATGCACGATGATATCGGAAACATATCAGAATCAGCTGATAATTGTTTAAGTCGTCTGCATCGGACCGATCCTTAGATTCGCCCAATATTTTATGATGCATTTGGGGTACGTTGGAGAGGAAGCGCTTGTGTCAGGCAAGTCGAAACTTCAAGTTGGGATTTTATACGGCCCGTGCAGACCTTTTTAAAACGTTTGGATCAAAACTCTGACCATGCAGTGGAATGTTCGCGAGCAAAATCTCTTGTCTTTACGCACTCAACTCTGCCCGCACAAGTGAAAAATGTTAACTAACCAAACAGCGCGTTTGCCTCACATAGCGAATGTGAGCTTGCACGTGGGCCGTGTCGGAGCTGCGTACTGACACGCTTAATAGTATGAGAAGTAAGGCGATTATCATGCTTTTCTATGTGGTAGTATGCATCTCAAGGAATAGCCGGGGTTGTAACTTAATGGCTCTCTACGCACTAGTTAGTGTACATGGAGTGTCACATGTACCAAGTCAAATAGAGCGCAACACATAGGGCGGGAAGTGATTTTTTCTTAAAACATTGTACACTACGCTCGAAATGCTCTGCCCTTGCTCCACTGTGCTTTCAAGGTCGCTTGACTTGGCGCGTTGTTAGAAATGTCAGAACTCTGGAGTTGTTTTTGCACCAAAATTCTGACCGTGCAGTGGAACTTTGGCGAGCAGAATATCTGGTCTTTACGTGCTCAACTCTGCCTACTGCATTTACCGGCATCGCTATCGGCATCAGAAGATATATGCATGAAAAAGATTGCATATCGGAATCGCCCAATAATTCCCATATCGTGCATCCTGAGATATAAAATCATAAATAATGTGTAGTCTGCACATAGGCCTTTACATCGCATTAGCAGAGCTTGACAGATAAATTGGTGGGCCAATACCATAGCCAAATAAATCAATATCAGTGGGCCGATATATAACAATTAAAACAATTAAAGAAGAAATTGTTGAAGGTTCCTTCAACCGTGATAGGAGCATTTACACTGTTGCTTTTTTTTGCATCTATGCATTTGATCATTTTGTATTGAAACTATAATATTTTACTCAAAATTTGTTCCTTCCATTTTCTATAAAATGTAGTAAATCAAGTACATACCTGAAACTACCCTTCTGGCTTCAATAACTACATACATTTTTAGGAGAATATTTGTGTTTATGGCAAAATGATCATTTAAAGATCTTCAGAAATATGAATTGATAGGACTTCTAATAAAAAATATTGGAAAACTTATTTAAAGGAAGAAATGTTATATAAGGGACTTGAGCATCCGCTGGCAATCGTAGACCAAGTGATTTGTACAGGCATTCGTAGACCAAGTATTTATAGGACACAAAAAGCCTAGCTTTCAATGTGTATTGCATGACACAGCAACTGTAAATTTGTTTCAGAGACCAAAAGCCATGTGTTTCTCAGAGACTAAATAGGACATCATACCTTTCTTCTGCGCGGTGCGGGAGGAAGGACTGAAGAACTTCTTGACCGTGGTCACCTTACGAGTCTTCTCGTTGGTTTTCTTCTCCTCAAATTTGGAGAAGGCCAGGGAGGGCTGGGGCTGCGACGACTGGGCAGGAGATTGAGACTGAGCGCCGTGGCTGCTGGCGTAAGCTGCTGCCTCCTCCTCCTCCCTCTGCAACCTACAGCACAAAAAAAGCACATAAGATTAACAAGCTGAAATATAACTGTAGTAGATCGACAATCAATACCTTATTTTATTCATCTGGATCAAGGCAGAATACGATGCTAGCAAGGATTAAATACTGGGGAAAATGCCCCCACGTCTCACTCACTTCTCTGCCAGCACCCAGTCCTCCTGGATCTGTTTTTGCCGTGCCCGCTGGTACTCCTCCCTCCAGCACTTAGAACACAGGCCTTGCCAGGCGGCATTGCCATAGTAGCCGCAGCCTTTCTTGCACAGAAGCTCCGACTGGTCCACGTGGATTCCACGCCGCTCCGACCGTTGACTCATCGCGCCCGCTTAGCTCACACTAATGTGTTTGCTTTTCACAGGCTCACTTCAAGAACAAACACAAAAAAATTTGGCCAACACACGGGCCATAAGATGTCGCTCAGGACATACATGTAACAGCATAATACAGCAAATCCAAGTGCGTGATCACTTGATGCCTGGAGGGATTATTGGAGAATTACAGCTACTAGTGCTCAGTGTAGTGGAGTAACACATTATGTAATAATATTACTCTCTCGAATAACAAGGTGATCTAATATGTCAGATAAGATTTATTTTCCTTTAAAATGTCCATAAAGGACAGTGCTGGTCCAATTCATATGGAATTCAAATGCAGATATGTATTCTTGCTAGACAAAGAGAATGTATTTGCCTTTTCTTATATCTTTAATCAGGAAAGTCTTATTTCTAACAGCAAACTATTACAGGGTCTGTAAGATTATTGTTAGATTACAGTCTTTTTATACAACACAAGAATATCAACAAGGCACAGTCCTTTTCTATATTTTTTTAAGTGGACAAATTGCACGATTCAGTGGACAAACCATTCTGATGATTTGAGGCAGCATCGCAGATGGCCAAAAACTGTTGTTATTTATTATATTATAACAGTTATTCTACAACATTTACAAACGTATATGTTCTACAGAATCCCTGACTGAGTTGATTCGTATAAGGTCAATGTTGCTCTTTATTAAAACTGAAAATTAGGTCTGAGAGCAGAATAACAGAACGACTTCCAACATCAACATAGTTCTGAACATATAAAAGCCCTTGTAAGGTGTATTAAGTGCGACGCTACATGAATTAATATTTGTCGATATTGAATATTAGAAATAACACAGCTGCTATTTTGGCCACCAGACCAAACTGTGAACAGCGAACTCTCACTTTAACGTTAGCATGCAATTTAATCTGATCCCAGACCCGATTAAATCAGTAACTTGCCGAAATGTTTCCCGTGTACGAAGTGAAACTACAGCTTTTAGCATCTCAGCACTCGCTAACAAGGCAGACAGACTCGGTAAGGAAACGTTTCTCAGCATTACACGCCACGAACACAAAGGTTTAACAGCGGCAAAGTGAGACTGTAACGTACAGGCGTCAGCAGCTAGCTTAGCTTAGCTTAAGTTACCTAACAAGGTGTATCAGGAACGCTTTGGGAGCTAACGCTAGCTCCTCCTAACTCCTACTAACCTGTTAGCCGAAAAGCGCGCTGTTTGTCTGCAGTTAGCAAAACCCACAGTCCACACACACCGCTAAATCCGTTATCGGCGAGGTACTGTGCAGTCACCGAAACAAGCCGCAAACAGAGAAACGTCGCGTCACCAGCAAACCGGCAAATTCGTCTGCCTACCTGCTGCGGCGACGCGTCCAACACAACACAGACGCGCTGCGCCAAGCTGCTTATTATCATAAACCACGCCCCTTAACGACGTCATGTGCTTTAAAGCCAGGGCGAAATGGGCGGGGCTAAATCACCAAGCTCCGCCCACTCGCCCACCTTCCTGATCAGAGGCAATTTTTTTTTTTTTTTTTTTTGCGATTTTCATTTCAAAAAACAAAATTAAAAAAATAATAGTCTAGAATTAAAAATGGTCTGTCCAATACGTACGTACGTATTATACGTACAGTAACATTAAAAAAAAGAAAATGCTATTTTAAAACAGTTTAAACAGTACCTGTCTCCACTTGAACCCTATCACAATGTTTGCATACACTATTGCAGGGGTGCCCAAACTTTTTCCTATGATGGGCCAAAAATCAAAACTTGACTGAGGTGCCGTGGGCCAAAAGTAAATTTTGCATCATATATCAAACTGCATTACATTAAAGTTGCTATGGTTTCCCCTTATTTATTTCATAATATTTAAAATAAATATAAAACAACTTTAATCTGATTAACTAATGCAATTTTATTTGTAAAGTGTTGCATTTTAATGAACTTATTACAATAAAAACAAACAATCTTCAAGTGTTCAATGTACAATACAGTTCAATGCCAGACACACTAGTCAAGCTGTAAGCAATAATAAAACCATTCGGTTGCAATGTCCGTGACCTAATGAGAGATATGAAACTGGTCCTTATTTTTCAGAGGTTTTTCAAGATTGGGCTGTAGCTGGCTTACAGACAAAGACAAGATATTTTGTAGGTGAGAGTCAGTTAGTTTGCTTCTGAGTTTACTCTTGTTCAAGTTCATCAGACTGAAAGAGACATATTTGTACATATTGTACATATTTGTATGTACATTGTACATATTACTGGTGTAGCAGGCCCGTAGCCAGGGGGGGTTCGAACCTATCTATCTAGTAACCTGACAACACTACAAGCATACATAAACTTGATAAGCAATTTGACAACATTGTAGTAAATATTTTTTAGTGTGCACATTATTATACGAGCAGACAGATTAAGATATCCAGCACAAATTATTGCAAAAAAGTCACCAAAATGCAGTATTTAAATCTCATAATGAAATACAAAATAAGTCTGAAAATACAAAAGGTCCACTTAAAAAAACAAAAAAACAAAAAAGTGCCCCTTGCACTAGGCTGGCTAGGGGCCTGTGTAGTTTTCTCCATTTGATAGCTGTTTCAATATTATTGAACCCCTCTCATAGTTAACTTAGACACTATGAAGATACTGGCCTGTCTAGAATTCTGAATTCTCATATCAACTGCTGCATATCATACACACAGTCAATGCAAAAAGATTATTCCAGGACCAAAATTGTGGTTTGTTTAATTTGTTTGTTTGTTTGTTTTTTTGCTATTTACATCTTCTTGTATCTATATATTTGCTTGCTCTGTGCTGTAGGAACTGGCGTCACGTCGTCTCGTCTACATAGTCGATATGACAAAGTTTACTTTGACTTTTGACTTTGTCTTAGTGTATATATAGTTCGCTCACCTTTGCCCAAAGTACAAATGTGTACAAAACTGTATCTTAAATTATTGGCTAAAGTTGATGAGCGAAGGGTTTTAGTTCTTCCCGCGTTTAAAATAGTATTTACATTCAATAGTAGAGCCGGGCGATTCATGACTCACCGTGTTAATCAACCGGATCCTTAAAAAAACTCACGAGTCACGGATCTGAGGTCTCTATTAACCCGAATCCAACTACACCATGACTAAAATATGAACCCCATTACTCTTATAATCATTTCAAACTCATTATAAGATCAACACAGCTGTAGTAGCAAGTAACGCTGCTAAAAATGTCATAACTTACAGTTCGTTTGCACCACCACAGTCAAAAGAGGGATCCGGGACTCGAGTCAGTCGAATCAGTAGCGCGGCGCGAAGCACATACATCCACGAGTAAATCTGTCGGTTAACTTCATCCAGAACAGGTGTTCCATAGAGCCGAATCTGGGGTGCGTTTCCCAAAAGCACAGTTGCTAACTATGTTAGCAACTAACACAGTGTTGCTGACGTAGTTACTCCAAACCACATACAGAATGAATCCTCTAGTGCCACTTGAAAATAAATATTTGCCACTCTGTTAGCCTTGTCTTGATACTTCGTCATTTATTTGGAAGTGCATTTATTCACATCACAAGCCACGCATACTTTCTTCTATGAAAAATAAACGATTCAACTGGCCATTTGGCAATACTGACTCAAGTGACTCGCACACCCGGATCAGTTTAGTGAGTGACTCAGAGGGAGCCGAATCCTAAGAGGAACCGAATGTTACCGCTCTGTTCAATAGTGTATTGCCTAAACGCCCTCAACAGGTTGAAAGTTGCTATTACAACAACAATGCGTTTCCTCCGTGAACGGCTTTTACGTTCGTGGGCAAAATTCAAGTTTTGTGTTATTTTGTGTGTGTGCCTGTATTGATTCCTAATGAAGTGTGAGTAAATGCTGATTTATAGACTTCAAAAATACAGTGTCCACAAAAACAGCAGGAGATACTCTACGTCTAACTGTTAAGATGCATCAGTTATTCATCTTGTTACATAGATGGTCACCAAATGGCTTCCGTCTGACTGCACATGCAACATATTTATGCAACCTTCATAAAAAATGACAAAATATACAGTTTATTGTCAGCACAATAAAGCGCAGTAGAACAGTGGCGCAGTACAAACATTAGAATCCACTTAATCTACAGTGGAGTGCGAGTAAGGATGAGTAAAACTCAGAAATTAAAAGTCTGTTGATGAAGGGTTTCTTGAATTGGTATGAAATAATCTCGTTCAGGTACAAATGTTGAGAGCTCATGCAACTCCAAGGCCTTCACAGCCCTCAAAGCTAAAAATGAATTCGATTTGAATGATGAGCCAGCAGTTCAATTTAGTGTTAACTAGTGAAATAGGAAACGATTCTCCTATAATAAGGCATGAAGAGCTACATCCTCCCATAGAACTAAAAAAAAATCCTTAGCAGCAGACAGCAGTCTGTACATCTTTGACCAGAGTAGACATCACCAGCACTGAAGGAGGTAACTCTAATAAGATGACTAACAGTCCTTTTAGTACAGTATTTCTTAATATACTGCTCATATATTGATATACTATTAGTTTACAATATCTATTGTAATATATTTGATTTGCTCAAGACCTGCATACATGTTGATCTAAGCAAGTCGAATAAAACAAATTGGAACATATCTACATCAAACTTTGTTCAGAATATTAGCCAGTTACAAATCGCATTTAGAAATAAGGTCAAGTTAGTGCAGAAATTTTAAGAGGTCCAATTATCAGACAATGCATAAATCTGCACACTTTGTAAAGACTTATTTCTTGCGCCCTGTCGGTAAGCCACGACTCTACAAAAATACCAAAAAATAAGACAAGAACCAAAAGCAAAACAAATACAACACAACCTAGCCTGATTCGCAAAACCACTTGTCTTAACTCCAGTCGCGGTCGTCTCCATTTATACATTTAAAACAAGTCTACCTTTACGACACATGGGGGACTTGTGGTGCTAATTAATGTGTAGCACATTACAACAGACCAGACAACACCATTCCACAAGAGTGAACTTGTTCCAGATACTGGAAAAGGGCCAACAATACTAACTAAAGTTTGGTCAAAAAAGTATTACACCATGACTTTGGAACTAAAGAATAACAACAGAAAGTACAACAGCCGCAATGGCTCCAGTTTAGAAGAACTTTCAGATTAGTTTTATTTACTTGGGAAGGTTCCCAACCCCTTCTGTCTCCATGTAAGTTACGTGAGCAGCAACTACATCCGGGCAGTCCGACCTGCCATAATAACTGTCCCTCACCACCAAGTGATCTTAAACTCATAGATGGGCCTCTTGCAGTAGTAATGGTTAATGAGGTGCTTGTCGCAGACCCCAATGCACTGCTGGTCCACCGTGATGCCGCGCTCGGCAAGGTCGCTCACGATGCAGTGCAGCAGGTCGTAAACGTCGGCCACCGCCTCCCACGGCCCGAACGACACGTCCACCTCGCAGTGGTGCTCAAAGAGCTTGGCTTCGCTCTCCGTGCGCTCGAAGCGCAGCGAGTTGAACAGTGGCCTTTCATACGGCGTAATGGGCATCTCTTCTTTGTACACGCACACCTTCAGCTTGGCAAAGCGAGCCTTCCGCTGCATGGCTCTCAGCTTGGCGATCTCCATGATGCGCTCTAGATTGTCTGCGGGACAGAAAAGGATATAATTAGAGTTAACAAGCAACATCCTTTTAGTAGTATATAGTATTTTCCATAAAGTGCTCAAAACAGAATTAAGCAGTCTCATACTATACCATTTATACCTGTACCTTTATAATAGGGCAGGAGGTCAAGGAAGGCCTGTCTCACTTTCTCTCCTGTCAAAGGCTGAGTGTCCTCCAAGCTTTCCAGGAGGGGACCTATAGCGTAGTACTGGGCTTCCCTGTGCACAGCACGTACCCGACCCCGCTGCGGCAGCTCGCCCTCCCGCAGGAAGTTCAAAATATCCCTGTGCTCAGGACAACATGACACCTATCACAATGGCACATCTAATACAGTCAGCGGAATATTGTCTGTAACAAGGTCTTTGGATCTTTGGCCAACATGTTTTCTGTCCAACAATAATTATTAATTACCAAAACTAATTAACCACCTTCAGTTTAGACTGGCAGTCCACTTGGAGTTAAGAAGTCTAGCAGACTAGGAAGCTGTGCTTTAACATAGTCACTGTCTTTCAGATAAAACATGAATCTGAGGTCATGATTTCTGGGCATTTCTCTAAAAAGTCAGGCTGGGACCCTAATTTCCTGTTAAAATTATTCACCAGGGCCATTTCTAGTTGTCTTCCTGATAATTCCCTATACCGTAGCCAACTTGTGGTCAGATACAGGTGTAGATTGGCTTCCATTGGATCATTCGGGTGGTAACTGAAGCGACTCCACTTTTATTCAACAAGTATTGTATTTCAACAAGCCGAAAACATCAATAAAGGTGTCGTAATTGCTAACATTATGAAGCAATTCAATCCCCTAGATGTTTTTTGCGGCCTTCTAGGTATATCTGCTGTATTGAGTACTAATACCATTCCTAAAACTGTCTTTAAAATTTGCACGAACAGTGAAGAACACAAACTTTTTTTCTGAACGTCTTCCTTGTCTGCAGTGTCTCCAAGCTGAGAACACAGTATATATGTATAATAAATACACAGTATATATGTATAATAAATAAGTAATAAGGAGAGTGTAAGTGCAGGAAGTCTCACACTTCCATTTGCAATAAACTTCAGTACTCTCACTGAATAATACAAATGTTGATGTGATGACATTGCTTGTACCGAAACTACACCAATCACACTGACTTCTGGAAGGTGGCAAGCACACATTTTGCAGATTCAGCGCCGTGCAGATACTCACCCAAAATACGTCCCGTCTCGGTCAATGAAGAAGCGTCCCTCTGCGTCACGCGGGATGTGATGGCGTCCACTAAACATGGCGGCCAGCATAGTGTCCTCGTAGCGACGCAGAGTGGACAGTCGTGTGGTGAAGTACATCCCTCCAACATTGAGAGGAATCACCTCTGGGAACTATAGGATGTTGAAGGAAAAAAAAAAAAAAGGAACATTGAAAGGAAACATTATCATATAAAACATTATTATACCACCAGAAAATGTTAGTCTGCTAAACATTATTTTAAATGTATTCTTACACACACTAACAACATGGTAAATGAAGTCACTTTTGGGACAAATCCTGTATTACCAAGCACTGTCATGGCTGGTACTTATTGTTGTCATATCATTGCATTAGGCCTTTATTTAAGTCTTTAGATTTACATAATTAGATACAATGGAATTACACTAATCACAGAACGAGTTCACGGCCGCCTGTCCTGTGTATAGTGACACCTTTAGCATGGGCCTTGAAAACACGATTTAACAAGGTTAATCCTCAAGAGCCAGTACGATTTGCCAGACGTGTGCCGTGAGCCAATCACACAACACGTAGTCCCGCCCCGCTCCGACGGCCAGCCAATCAGCAGGAAGGAAAACGGGAAGAGAACGCAGCTAATACTTGTTGCCAATGGTGACCACGAATCCACGAATTCGGACGGAAAGAGTGAGACGTGCCAGCGCGATTTAACGGTCAGAAACGACAAACAAACAAACGTCACAGAACATAAAGCACGCACGCACGCACGCACACTGGCCGGTTTACCTCGTGAGATGCGCTGACGGCGCGGAGGGGCTTCCCCAGGTTGAAATTTGGAGAAGGTAGCGCCGCTTTGCGCGTCTCCTCTTCCGATGTCGACATAGCATTTTCGGCTCGGTCCGCCTCGTTCGCAGCTGAAAACACTACCATCACCTGAGGAAGCCTCCGTAGCCGCGCTGAAGCCGTGGGCACCGGGCTGGGTGTGCTAAAGGAGAACGAGGGCGGTTCTCCGTTTGGTGTTTCGCCAGCTCCATTCTGCTGCATGCACACCACAGCTGGGTCCGCGGAGGGAATGTTGTGGGTCGGAGTCCGGGAGGGGACGAGCGATTGCGTCCCGGCTTGATCAGATGTTCGGGTTGACAGGCGAAGAGTCGGAGGGCGGAGCCTGTAATCCAGCTGTCAGTGGTGAGCGAATCGCGACTAATCGCGCAACGATGACAACAGTAAAGCTGTGTCGCTGCGCTCACGCTGACGCCCTCTAACCCAAAAAGCAGTTTGAACACACACACACACACACAGAGACACGCGCGCACACACATCCGTGGAGTAACGTTACTGGGCTACGCCAGATGCGTAAACATCCAGATTTACAGTCTGCGTAATTACTGTACACGTAATTGGGCGTCTGTGACTCGTCTGCGAGTCACAACTGTTAATTGACTGCACAAATTAACATTCACAGTAAAATCCATGGAGCGCTTGTATAAGAGATTATATCACTTTTATCTTGGCTGTTAGGCTACAAAAGAGTGAATATGCTGTGATGCTTTCTATAAGACGCTGATTTACGATGAAAGACGTTTTCTGAAGTTTTATTCGCACTTTCGTTAAGTCCTTTTACCTCGATAAATTCATGTGATATGCGAGACACATTTTGTCTGTTTTTATGGCTAGTACAGTTGAAAACAGTGGACGTTGAAACGGACATCAAGAAAAGTGTCCAAAATGTATGACAGTTAGATGTGGAGTTTTATTTGTTTTAATGTATATGTTTTAAAATAACTTTATATAAGCGTTTGTCTGAATGTAAAAAAAAAAAAGTATGATACACTCTACTTTCTAATATACCATTATAGTCTAGTACAAAAAGGGACCTCTGTACTACAATTTATGATGCAGGTTAGAATTTGTTCAGAACTTAACAAGAAAAAACGAGTGTGGTGATTACAGAATAAATAGAATGGAAATTTTCCTTGACATAATATTATATATGTCAAACAATTCCGTTTTTTAAATAATATTTTTTGAAGTGAGACATTGTGTTGAGCAGTAATGGACTATCATTTGCGCCAGTTTCTATTAGTGCAGTGAAAGTGCAGTTTAAGTAAATCAGAAATAGCCTCTGCCTGTTCTGGCCGAACCGTGCTTTCAAACGTCATTGCAATCTTACATAACACAAATAAGGCAAGAAAGAACAACACTACGGTTTAGCCAATCAGAAGACAGCGGTATTGACTCTCGCACCTGATTGGGCCCACATCCCGTGACGTTCCAAGATGAACCGTTTTGATAGGACAATTTCGCTCCTTGCCGGAAATACAAACATGATCTCCGGCTCTCCGCAAAATGGCGGAGGTCAGGCTGCGTTTCGGACGCGAAGTCCATAAACTTTTAAAATCCGCGTATGTTGTGACTGTACATAAGGGAAATAAATATGGTGCTTTATCCGTGCAGGCTGTGCCCATGCTTTGTGGAACTCCGCAACTGAAAAGCCACGATGACCGTCCTACAGCGCGAGAATCTTGTAACCGGCCGGCATGTCAACAGGGCGATGGAAAGCGATCTGTAACGGCAGCTGCTGGTTTGTACGCCTGTCAAAACAGTTTTGGCGACGAAGCGGAACTATGGCGTTCGCAGAAACTTTCTGCGCTTTTACAGACCGCGTCGCTCTGCCTCGTTCAAAACGTTGCGGAGCGTGTCACTGTGTGTAACCGGAGAGATGCCGGGTCGACCGGAACTCGGACCTGGATCAACCCGCTGGCGCACAGAAACGGACTTGATCCCCTGACGAGGTCGTTCCACGTCCGGCACGTTTATGGGGTGTCAAGTCGCGTAAAGAAGCCGAGCTGTGGCTGCTTGACCCGAGCTTATAGTGGGGCCGGAGCTTGGGAAGCTCAGGACACGCCGCTGTTTAAATCTAAACGGGCGTATTACGACATTTTGGAAGTCTCGCCCACCGCCACGCAAGCGCAGATCAAAACCGCGTACTACAAGCAGTCGTTCATCTACCATCCGGACAAAAACGCCGGGAGCGGCGAGGCCACGTTCCGCTTCTCGCAAATAAGCGAGGCGTACAACGTGCTGGGCGACAAGGCGCTGAGGAGGAAGTACGACCGCGGCATTCTCAGTCACGCCGACGTGCAGAGCTCCAGCAGACCGTCGTCGGCCAAAGAAGCCCCGAGCAGGCCGTCGGGTCAGCAGACGCGAGCTCGTCACTCCCCGGTAGCGGGCCGCCATCCCGAGACTGTCTTCGACTTCGACGCGTTCTACCGCGCACACTACGGAGAGCAACTGCAGCGGGAGAAGTTCATGCGCGCTCGGAGAGAGGAGATCCAGAAGAAGAAGAAGAAGACGTTTGAGGACTGGAAACTGGCCAAAATGACCGAGGTGGTCGTTGGCATGTTGCTTGCCACGGCGGTGGCTATTTTAATCACGTTTACACCGATCAAGTAATGAATGGGTCAGATTTTATTCGCGCCTTGCAGAGATAATTACTGTTTTGTAGGCGCGTCTGTATTTTTTTTTTTTCTCCAGATGTCTCCTTAAGAATGCAGTGGGAAATGCGAATGGGATTTCAGATATTCTCCAAATCTAAGGTCCATGTTTTTGTGGAAAACATATGAATATATACTTATACATTTGTTTTAGTTACCCTGGGAATATAGGGGAAACACAACCGAAATTTGGTTTCCCTCGCTTCTAGTGTTGCTCTCGGTTGGCTGACGTTTGAACTAGACTACAATTGTGATTTACCTCAAATCCGACACAACTTTCCCTAAATACCTATTTCAAGTTATCAGAAGAAAACAAAAAGATCAACATAGACGCGAAACAACGCAAAACTGTTTTGGTGCTCGGCTGTGAGAGAAAATGAAAACAACACGATCTCAGTTTCTCTCTCGGTGATTTCTGAAATGCCATTCACACTCTCCATTAAGATTTAACCTTCAGGAACAGGAAGCTGTCAGTGGTCAGTTATTATATGCCTTAATGAATACAAGAAAAACAAAGGCCACGGATCATAAAATGATATAATCTATAATGATAATGTATTATGCAATACTGAAGTTCTAATTTCACTGACCTTTACACACCTGATTCAGGAGTTAATTAATCTGGTATATTTTGGCAGCCATGCTTAGGGTCATTTAAAATGCTTCTACAAAATGAACCCATAAAACTAAGCATGAGTGCATCTAAATTACTTAATATTGCAGTACACAAATATATCAAGGAATTTATGTGTTAAGCCATAAGCATACATCTTGACATTTTGCCAAGCACCTCTGAGACAGGACATGCACATATTTTCCAGATAATTTAGGGAAACTATGGTCATTAATTGGTTGTCTCTTACAACATCATGTGGCATTTTTCTGAAGATTCTGGAGTAGGCCTGTCAGACAAGGAAGAAGGTATGGAGATGTTAGTTATGTACTGTGTACAGAAGACACAACAGTGACTCAGCACTCGTCCAGGTTTAGTGGCTCACTCCTGTCTGCTGGTGCTGCCTGACCTATTTGCCCACTGGACACTTGTAATAATAGTTCTAATTGTTGATATTTGACAGACAGGAATTCAGGAGTTTGGATATTCTGAGATATTTATTCCTTTATTATGTGTAAAGGAAACTTTATTTAAGTACCTCACAATAAATAAAGTCAGATTTATAATGCTCAGTTTCAACTCATGCATTGTCTTTGATAGTTGTGTTGTCAAAAGAAACTAATAGCACTTAAGTGCATGTAGCTGGTGTTAATGCCATTTAGGATCTTATAAATGGCCTGTTTCTGAGATGAAACTTGTACGAATACTCAGGCCAGCTTCAAACGGTCAGAACATCAAGCAATTAAACAGTTTTTGTACGATCTTATACAGTTCCAGGTACTTGCCAATGCATGCTATGGACTAGTGATTTTTTGTGTGTTGGTTTCTACAACATACTATTATTATATTATTGGCAGTGGTCAACAAAGGAAAAGTCAAAATTTGATTTTGGTTTTAACCCAAACAATCCAACTGGGCTGAAAACTTGAGCTTTTCAATTACGACCTGCAGTACAGTACATTGCTGTTTGTTATACGTGAAGGTTTTTTTTGCAGTACCTCAGCTAAAAAAGTGATAGTGAGGGAAGGCAGGTTTGACTGTGCTTTGTATTTTCCGTTAACTTATGAATATGGTAAAGCCTATGGGGGAAAAACTTGAAGCTGAATGTTGCAAAGAAAGTGGGCACTTATAGTTAGTCATGTTGGTAGGATTCATACATTCATACAAGTCAAGCAAGCATGAAAGTAGTGTCGGGGGAGAGCGGGGCATTTTGAGCGTAGTGCACAACACTACGAAAAAGTCACTTACTGCCCTATGTGGTGTATCAAGTCAAATAGCGTGCGACACTCCATGTGCACTACCTAGTGTGTGGAGAGCTGTTAAGCTACAACCCTGGGTATTTCCTGAGATGCATACTACTGCACAGAAAAGTATGATAAGGGCGCCTTACCTACCATACTATTAAGTACTGCAGTATGCGGCTCGGGGGACAGCCAATGTGTGAGCTCACGTTTGCCAAGTGAGGCAAACACAATTTAATTAGTTACAAAAAAAATTTGCATGTACAGGCAAAGTTGAGAGCGTAAAGACGAGATTTTGCATGTGAACGTTCCACTGCGTGCTTAAAATTTTGGCACAAAATACCAACATTACATTTTAAGATTTTGGACGTGCCTGGCACAAGCGCTACCTTTCCCACTTACAATAAATGAGTCATCAAATATCAGCTGGAAACATCAGGCAAATCTAAGCATTGGTCCGATTCTGATGATCCCAATTATTGTCCGATTCCGATATGATTCCGATATTATCGTGCATCCCTTTTATTATGTGAAACCGTCCTGAGGTGCCAAAGACCTCTAGTGAGTGGGCTGCATTACACACAATAGGTCTTCACTTAAGTCTTTTCTTGTTCTTGAAATTTCACCCGAACAAGGTGATGTGTGCCAACACAATATTTTTTAAAGGACTGGTCAAGAGAAATGTTAAAAGAAATGCAGAGTACACTAGAACTTTGTGTAGAATATAAAAGATATTTACTTCCGTTATCACATCTAGGATGCTAACAAATAATAATAATAATAATAATAATAATAATAATAATGAATTTAATACAGTAATATTGCTTTTTTCATATTGGAATAGGACTGTAACACAGTGCTGGGAACAGAGTACAAGGCTAAATGAGGCTATTACAAAGCAACCAAATTAAATACATACTGGAGAAAACAAACTGGAAGGTTTTGCTTTTATTCAGGTAATGGGAGGCTTCAAACTTGTGGTTCAAAAGTGACACATAGAAAAATAAAGCACAAAACTGCAGCAGCAGTCGGTAAGGAGGGAGAGATGCCAGCCACAACACATCGAGGGGCGGTGGGGTCGGGTCGGGTCGGTGCTAAACGGAGTTTCTACCTGAGTTTTGTGAGACAACGAGGGGTCAGAAACTATCGGCCTGTCACACTCACACACGGCCAAGATGGCCGCCATGTCTTCTAAAGAACCACGGATAAACTCAGAAAAAGTGTTTTAATGGAAGAGCTGCTGGCTTGGTTAGAAAGGTACTGTACAGTGTAGTGCCATTTTTGCTTCGAAATACCACGAATGTTATACAAAACGGAGGGAAATGTCCGAACGTGACCGTGACGTGGTCCGACTCGCAGCTACGGCGGCCGCTTGGAGCAAATCCTCTCAGGACACGACGGGAGCGAGTAGAGGATGCGGACATGATAAAGAAACGTTAAAAAGTTATCGATTTGGACAAATACGTTTCTACAGCAATGCTACACAGAACTACAAATACAACCATAAAGATCATGTCTTTAACAAATGATATAAACGTCTCATTTCGTACAGAGTTCCATATTGATTCGAGACTCCCATTAAAAAATAGTTGCACGTTGCAACGTTCTCTTTGTGTCGTCTCACGGTACCGTAATTTATCACTAAATTACAGCGAGGATAAACATAAACGATCCGTTTAATAGTGATAAAACTGTGGTAACTGCACGTGGACCGGAAAACCGAGTCTGTCACGCGCTTGACCGCCGTCACCGTCGTCCACATTGAACGGTGGCGGCTGAAACATGGCGACTAAAGTCCATTATTCTCTTTTGGATACGCGGCTTTATGTATTGCTAACGATTACAGAGGCGCCCTTTCTTGAAGGTAAGGTAGTTTTGTCCAGAAATAATGCTTCCACAAGTATTGGCTGTAGTTTCTGGCAGCAGTTTAAACTTTGTAACAGCGAGGGCGCCATCATGTGGTGTCAAAAATAAATGGTTTTTATAAAGCTCGGACATCGCGAACCTCTAGACAGGCTTTAAAATGTGCTTTTTGTTTTTAATTAATAAAAAAAAAAGTGTAACCACGAATAGAAGCGAAATAAACATTAAAACAGATCCAATTGAAAAATCTAACATCCCGACAACTTTGGTTTTTATCATCAGTCCTGAACGCTTGGGCAGTACTAAAAGTCATGACCTGAGACGAGTAGAGATGGAACACTAAAAATTAAGTTGATCTGATTCGGTGGGATTTTTTTTTTTAGACACTGCGGCTAAAATGTAGGGTTTTTTTTTCTTCCTTTTTGTATATATAAATTGCTTGCTTGGCCAAATGATGCTACACCCTCCGCTATTTCATGCATATTTTCCAGCCCCGACGCTAATGGGTGTTTCTGGATAATGAAGGCACTCCGGGATGACGAGAGAGCGAGTTTGAGGACTTTTGGGATTAGATCAGTGCAAATACCGTAGTTACGTTTTGGTCGAACATTTTCAATATCGTGCTGTGCTTTTTTTTTGAAGAAGAAGAAGACGACGACTTTTGCAGAAGCCATTCGAAATCGAGTAATGGCACGAAAGAAAGTTCTGAGATTTGCTGCTTTAAAAATGTTTAACAGAAACCAACAGACGTAAGAGGTGAACTGGAAAAAAACCAAGTTCCCCAAAAAGTAACTCTGTCTTTACTACGTCTAAAGAACGTTTCTGACCGTCTCTTGCTCCCAGGCTTGTTTGTGCTGAATTTCGATAGACATTTCACAAGGAACTTCTGATTTTTTTTTTTTTTTCACTACTGACAGTAACAGAATTGGGCTGAATTCCCCAAAAGCATCTTAATATGTCTGAGTTCACACAAAAAAAATGGCAGAGTAAATAAAATAAAATAAAATAAAAACACTGAAACGCTTTCGCAACAGATCTTCACGCTACAACATTTTTTGATCTCCTTTAGCTGTACTTTTCAGATACTTCCGACAGGAAATAAAAATTTTAATGCTTAATAATGCAAGCCAGACAGCATGGGAGTGTTTCTTTCATCCACAGAATAAATGTGTTCATCGAGTTCATGAATAGAATAATAAAACTGAGGGACAAAAAAAACACTAACTGATAACCTCCAGGATTAATTAATAGACGTATCAAAAGTACAGAAATCAAATATAACCCAATACTGCCGGCAGTCTATTAGTCTAACAATATGTAACCTGACCTTTTGTAGTCCCTTCCATTTAAAAAAAAAGAAAATTAAACAAATAAGACAGAATGTATATGACATCAGTATGTATCTATAAATAACCACGTCACACCACAAGGAAATAAAACGAAAAATCTGCCATTCGGTTTTTTTTTTCTTTCTTAAATGCGTACATAAAAGGAATAGATGTGTACATAAAATAATCAGTCAGGAGGCATTTTGTCCGCTGTGAGCCGATAATAACTGGACAGAGGAGTGTGTTGACACTTTGAGAGGCTCATCGGGATGTCGATGGAGAGAATTCGCCCAGAAAAGAACGAAAAAAACAAACTCGCAGAACCCACAGTGCACTAATATGGACACTAGAGGAAGGCAGTGATCAGGCTGGCACGAGGGACACTGAAGTGAATCCGACATGTTGGACAAAAAAAAAAAAAAAAAGAAATCGCTCGAATTCTTTAACTTAAAACTGTTTCGACACAAAAGTCACTTCCAATCAATCCTCTTCACGCTCTTCAAAGTCTCCACCGCTAGAGGATCGCTCAGTACAACCTTATTTCGATTTGACCTCGTGACCTCATGACAACGACGGAAAAGAAGAACACAACGCACGTATCTGTGTATACCATAGTGTAACGTTACTCGTGGCCATTATTGTAGCTTGAGGTGAGGAGAAAATGGACGCCAATCGTTCCAAACGTGAGGACCTGAAGGTTTAAGGTGTTGTAGTAAAGTGGGCGGTGCTTCTGTCTCGGACATGCCCCCACCCCGCTGGGCTGAGTTCCATAAATTCGAGAGACAAAACATTTTTTCTCTCCCCCTTTTTACGCTGCGTCCTCCGCCGTGAGGCGACTTAACGTGTGGCTTTACTAGCGAGTAAAAAGCAGGCTTCTGACTTTAAAAATATCTAGAATATTTTCTCAAAGTACTGTACAAATTCTTTTCTTTTCTTTTTTTTTTTTGCTCTTTTGCATTACTGTACTGGTTTTGGCCTAAAACGACGTGGATTTAAACACCGTCCTCCGTCATTTACGAACGCAAGCCCAAGAGGTTAATTAAAGCTATACAAAATGAAAAATAAATGAACCTTCTACAAACAGTCTAAAAATTAACACTAACTGGCTACCACTAGAACTACTCCTTTTTTCTGCTAGTGTAACTGCTTTTATTTAATAAACTGTAGAAGTTGAATCATACTCAACATAGATTGATCGCTTTCGGGCCATTAATCTTTCCGAATCGCACAGAAATTCAAAAAAGGAGCGTTGTTTAGAGTCGACTGACTGTGCAATCTCTTCATGGCAACGTCATTGCTATAAAAGATTTTTTTACACCCCTCGTCTTCTAAGAGAAGCGTTCTGAAATTTCAAAATAATGCCGCTTCCTTTTCCAGAGGAACAACTGGTTGTTCTAACGTTGCATAGCCGGGAGCCGGCGGAGGGTGGGGGTGGGGTTGGGGTTGGGTTCGAGTTCCTCCCGCAAACGTGCATTCTCAAGTGCTTCAGTTTTGGTTTGAGATCCGACTCGTCTCCTTAGACGGCAGACGCTCGCTCGATATGAAAGACAACAGTCTCGAGGACGAAACAAAAACTCTGTAAAAGTTGAGTGCGTTAAACTGTGGAAACCCTGTCTGATAACGGAGACGCTGTGGGATATGCACTGGTTTAGCCTGACTGTCAACGTTGACAGCAGCGTGTGTGGGGGAATGTCATTCCCGTTTTGTTTTTAGCTTGAGTTTTGCTTGTTTTTATGCACCATTTGGCCAATGGTGTTCCAACCCTGTGGCCAGCAGGGCCGTAAGTGCCTTAAACGAATATAATAAAAGAAACAGCTCTTCTTAATTTTTTCTTTGCCTTTCTCGGAAACCGTGAGGAATGGGTTTTGGAGGCCTCGGGGTGGGCGGGTTGTGGGCTGGTCGGCCTCGACCGGAAAAACTCTCAGAACTCCCACTCGTGGCCCTCGTCGCGGTTGGCGGCTTTTTCCAGCCGGTGGATGATGCTGTTCAGGTTGGCCGCCTTCTTCTTCCGCAGACTGCTGTCTTTCGGGCTGCGCGACGCCACTGCCGACGTGACGACGGAGGAGGAGGAGGAGGACTCGGGGAAGCTGAAGAGGGTTTCGGCGAGGTGCCCGCTGGTGCCCGGCTCGCCGCCCCTCTGCTCGTCCTCGTGGTTGGCTCGGGGGCTGTCCCCCGGGCCGCCGCACTCCTCCAGGCCTCGCGGTCTGCTGGCGCGACCCTCGGTGGCGCTGTCCGACTCGGTGCCGTCGCAGCTGCTCTCGCCTTCGGCTCCGGCCTTAACCAGCGCGCGAGCTGCCGGGGAGCCGCCTTCGCCGGCGGCCGCCTGGATCTCCTCGATGAAGAGCTCGCGCCGGATTCGAGACCTGCGATGGCCGGGGAGATGACACATTCAGCCCATGAATCCAATAAACACAAATTGTCACTAGCAACAGGACGCAGGGGTAAACAATTGGTTGTGGTGCACTGTGTGCTGTGCTGTGTTCACAATTACAAATAATCACTTTCACTTTCACTTAAAGGGATCAGAGCGGGCGCTATAGTCTACCTGTAGTTGTGGAACCAGTTGATGACGGTGCTGGTTTTGAGGTTGAGCTGGTTGGCCAGCTCCTCGATGGTTTTTGGGGAGGGGTAGGGCTTCTGCTGGTACGCCCTCTTCAGCGCCTCCTTCTCTTCCGGGGCCAGAACCACCCTCGGCTTCTTCAGCTGGGGCTGCTGCTGCTCCCGAGGCTGGGGCTGAGGGCTTCCGCCCCGACTGAACTCCCCCACTGACATGCCGCCCTCCAACGAGTGGCTCTCACTCACCGAACTGTGTCGCCTCTTCATGTAGGCTGGAGAACACGAACACACACACACACACACACACATATATATATAAAATCAATCAAAAAGATTTAGCTTCATGCAACAGTCATGTGAAACCGTTCTTTGGAAAGAGGTTCGGAAGATTTCGTTGCGCACATTCGCTTAAAGGGATACGCCACCTAAAGCTGCTGGAACCTAACAACGAATGAAAGCAATGATTTAAAAGAATTTTTCAGCAACTTTCTACATTCCCGGGGCATGCATAACGGTTAGGGTGTTCTCCCGGTGATAAGAAGGTTGCCAGCTCGAAATCCGGACTGGTAAAGGTACCACTGAGGTACGTACTAATGCTCCCCTGCCCATGTTAGCTGCCCTCAGCTCCTTCACGGATAGGACAAATGCTGAGGTTACATTTCATTGTGGTGCAACTGTGCTGGGGTGTGTTCACAAAGACAAATAATCACTCACTTTCCTTTCGCTTTCCAGTCCTGGATGTCACAAACTTTCATTGAATTACCAGCAGAGGGCAGTCTCTGACCATAAATCCTATCTGACAACCACCATGTGAAGAAGTCCTAATTTCTACCACGTTAACAACACGTTTTAATGAGTAATAATAATTTTAAAAATGTGCGAAAACACCCAAATTAACTACGTTCAGGAAATTACGTTGGTTATCGTCGAGAGAAGTAGTTTCTTCCTTCCTAAAAATAGGAAGTCTAATATAGTGGGGTGAGGGTTACATTTCTCATATCAGCAGTGAGAGCGAGAGGCCTAGAGCATTGGCAGCGGTCAGATGTTTTTGCTAGCAGCTAAAATTCACAGAGCAAGGGCCAAGCGCGGCTAATTTGCCTCGTGCCACTGCAGCCGAGGTCAAACTCGCGCCGTTCCCTGGAGAAAGAGAGAGGGGGGAAAAATAGAAGGATATACAGAGAGAGAGAGAGGGAGAGAGATGCAAAGAGATAGAGAGAGAGAGGAAGTGTTGCTTTTCCTGTGTGGCCAGCAGACAGCAAGCTAAAGGGTGAATGGGCAGCTGAGCTCTAATGAGAAGTTCCCCTAAAGTCTCAACACACACACACACACACACGCAGCCATCAGGCCTGACTCATGACGAAACTGGCAACATCCACACCCACACCCACTGTAATGTCACTCCTAGCCGCAGAGCAGCGTTAAATCTGCCCACTTTGCCAAGGGAAGGGGGTGAGAGGAGGGCACAGGGTGTAGGGCTGGCGCACTCGGGCGAAGGCAGGGTTGGGGCGAGTCAGCCGAGGTTTACTGCGCTCAAAATAAGCTGACCACCCTGGCCACGGTTCAGTTTGTCAATGTGTACCACCCACAATCCACAGCTGGACAATGTGGGCGCAATCGCTCCTCTACTGCAAAGTGTATCATACTGGGTGGGGGTAGTGGTGGACGTCTAGCGGTTAGGATACTCGCCTCTGGACCAAGAGGTCATGGGGTTGAGTCCTAACTCAACCCCATAACCCAGGGAGACTGTAAACACAACTAACCTAACAAACCAGGTTAGCTCTCTGGCTTTCTTCTAAGTCGAGTCGTCGAGTGTATAAAGACAAGATATTTTGCTCGCCACTGCACGCTCATAATTTTGGCACAAAAATAACACTATCGTTGACATTTCTAACACAGCGTCGGGCGTGAAAGCAGAGTGGAGCGCCAAGTCACTTCCTGCCCTATGTGGTGTACTGCGTGAAATAGGTCGCGTGTGACACTCCATGTGCACTACCTAGTGCGTAGAGGCTTTGCTCATGAACGTTCCACTGCGTGCTCAGAATTTTGGCACCAAATGACGCCAGACGTTTTAACACAGAAGGCGCGTGCCGTATAAAATCCCACCTCGGACTTTGGACGTGCCCGATTGTGTCCGATTCCGATATGATCGTGCAGCCCTACTTTCTTCACAACAGAACTGTCATCTGCGGCCTGCTAAAGTCCTCCCCGAAGTTCTTCAGCGTGTTTGCCTTGCTGTATTGTCCTGTACAAGTACGTAATTTGTAATGACATTATCAGACCCGCCTGCACCCGCGGGTACATGTCTAAACAGAGAACGGTGCGGTAAAGGAGGTTTTTTCCACTCGTGCCGAACGGCAAAGTAGCGGCAACTGCGAGATGGAGTCGGAGGACGGAGTTGACGACGGCTAACGTGGACGCAAGAATCCCTTATAGTGTTGCTGTCTGCTATATTAAAAGACTGTAGCTCAGCTACTTTTAATCACAAGTACTGAATAGTGTGTAGCTTGAAAAGCTGCCGTTGTAAAGTAGCTTCCCCAACACGTGTAAACAGTGTGGCGCAGCTCCAGAATAGAGTTACGTTAACAGAAAAGGTTCCAAACTCCATCCAACAAACAGGCGTCCCAAACACAGCTGCTGACTCTGGAACTGCTAAAATCGGAACTAAACAAACCACTCCAGCAAGGCACACTGCAATAACACACACACGCTTGGGCTAACAGGTGCTGTGTGTTGGATCAGTAGCCAAGTACGGAGGCTGGTCGGGGTCAGGGGTGGACAGGTCAGACTGACAAAGGGACTCTGGCTGTTTGGGGACGTCTGGAGAGATCCGATGGGAGTGTGCTCCTCTGTTGGTAGGGGACGCTGCGGGTGTGAGAGGGGTTAGGGGGCCTGTCGGGGGTTGGCTGGGGTCATGAGGGGTCTGCAGGATGTGGGAGAGGTTGAGATGGTGCAGGAGGGGTTGGGGCAGTGAAGGGGTGGAGGTTGGGTCAGTGGTGGGAGTGTGGTCGGCTAGAGTCATGAAGATGCCTTTGCAGATTATGGGATGGGTCTGTAGAGCGTGGGAAGGGTGTGGGAGGGTTTGAGATGGTGTAGGAGGGGGGTTTGAGGTCAGGAGAGGGGTTGGGATAGTGTGTGAGAGGTCTGCAGGAAATGGGAGGAGTTGGGACAGTGTAGAAGTGGTGGGCAGGGTGTGGAAGGGGTTGGGACGGTTGTGGGAAGGGGTGGGGATGGTGTGGGAGGGAATGGGAAATGTTGAGACAGGTGTGGAAGTGGTTGAGACAATGTAGAAGGTGTTGGGAGGGTGTGGGACGGGTTGGGACAGTGTGGGGGGTGTTGGGACAGAGTGGAAGGGGTTGGGACAGTGGGGAAGCAGTTGGGACAGTGTGGGAGGGTATGAGAGGTGCTGGGACAGTGAGGACGCAGTTGGGACAGTGGGGGAGGGTATGAGAGGTGCTGGGACAGTATGGAAGCAGTTGGGACAGTGTGGGAGGGTGTGAGAAGTGCTAGGACAGTGGGGACGCAGTTGGGACAGTGTGGGAGGATATGAGAGGTGCTGGGACAGTGGGGATGTAGTTGGGACAGTGTGGAAGCAGTTGGGACAGCAGGAGGGTATGAGAGCTGTTGGGACAGTGTGGAAGCAGCTGGGACAGTGTGGGAGGTGCTGGGACAGTGTGAGAGGGTATGAGAGGTGCTGGGACAGTGGGGATGCAGTTGGGACAGTGTGGGAGGATATGAGAGGTGCTGGGACAGTGGGGAAGCAGTTGGGACAGTGGGAGGGCATGAGGTGCTAGGACAGTGGGGACGCAGTTGGGACAGTGGGGGAGGGTATGAGAGGTGCTGGGACAGTGTGGAAGCGGTTGGGACAGTGTGGGAGGTGCTGGGACAGTGTGGGAGGGTATGAGAGGTGCTGGGACAGTGGGGACGGTGGGGGAGGGTATGAGAGGTGCTGGGACAGTGTGGAAGCAGTTGGGACAGCAGGAGGGTATGAGAGGTGCTGGGACAGTGTGGAAGCAGTTGGGACAGTGTGGGAGGCGCTGGGACAGTGTGGGAGGGTATGAGAGGTGCTGGGACAGTGTGGAAGCAGTTGGGACAGTGTGGGGGTATGAGAGGTGCTAGGACAGTGGGCACGCAGTTGGGACAGTGGGGGAGGGTATGAGAGGTGCTGGGACAGTGGGGACGCAGTTGGGACAGTGGGGGAGGGTATGAGAGGTGCTGGGACAGTGTGGAAGCGGTTGAGACAGTGTGGGAGGTGCTGGGACAGTGTGGGAGGGTTTGAGAAGGGGTTCTGTACCTTTCTTTTCCAGCCTCTTCATCTCCATCAGCTTGTCGACGTTGCGCGGGTCGCTTAGCCAAAGCTGCATTCGCACAAATGGCTCGCGGCCCTTCAGGCTGAGCTTGTGCCAGGGTTTGGGTCGCGCCAGCAGATCCGAAACCGAGCCCTGAGTCAGGCCCAGGATGCTCTCGCCAAACAGACGCTGACCTGCAGAACATAAAGAGACAGATTAATAACTACACTAACCATGCAAACAAAGAGCTTATCAGATACTTGTCTTATAGCTTGTCTGATGCTGTAGGTTTAATAATAAACGGCGTTTGTATGCAACAGGTTTCTGAAATCACACTGGGACACAACGGACTTAATACACGCAATCTCAACGCTCACTTTATGGTTTTGCCACATTTACATGCAGTTGGGTCCCACAATATCGGCACCTCGATTCATCATCCCTGCTCTATTCTTTACTCCACCTAATGTTCAGCTCCAACTAAACACAGCAAAACTGATATTTACACTCGCAGCGTGAATAAGCCACTTCTGACAGGAGCTCGGCTCAAGAGCTGCTCCTTCAAACACACGGCCGCCTATAAACACCTCACAGCTGTGCGCGCTTCATGGATATTTTTGTTGCTGCAGTTAAAAGGCTGCATAACGGGGATGGTTCTACAGTTAGGGGAGGAAGGATTCCCCTGAGAACGCCAGCCGGTTGGAATCCCGCCCATCTCGCCCGTCTTTCTCTCCCCGGGGATCTGGCCCCACGGAGACACTCTCCGTTTTACACTACTTCACCCGGGCTGACTCCTCCACGGAGCACAACAAAGATACTCGTACACTCACACACAAATCACGCGTCTCCTGAGAGGGATTTAAAAGAAGACAGAGACCTACGCGACTCCCACCACAGTCTATGAAACAAGAACAAAGGAGTTACATAAGCGGTTGGGGTGGATCTGTACCGTGTTTTCTGTAAAGCTTCTGAGCAGAGAGGTCAGACTTTGACATTTGGGTTACAAACTGGAACACATTCCTTACTAAATAAAGATTATTTCTACTTTAATACAAGGCTGCTGTCTAGCTAGATACCAAAGTTGGAGCAGTTGGTAGAGTTACGGTTAGAGAGTTCGCCCTGTGATTGGAAGGTCACCGCTTCGAATCCCGAACTGGTAAAGGTACCACTGAGGTACTTGCGAGCAAGGTACTGTTAGATCTCAACGGGTCTAAATTGCAAGAACACACATTTTCAGCATCAATCCATGTAGAATAAACCCAGATCCTTATCAAGACTTCATTCATCAAGTCATTATCCGAACCGTTTAATCCCTATAGGTGCCGCAAGGACCGGAGCCTATCCCGGGAGAGATCAGGGCAGAGATCCCGGCAGAGATCCCGGCAGAGATCCAGGCAGAGATCAACCCCAGGCGGGCGCCAACACGCTCCAGCGCACACACTAACACTCTCAGTCACACCCTTATTAAGACTTATTAAATGGAAATTTAAGGTAGCAGGTAAATTACCAACAGCTTTATTAATGAGTATTTATCAGCTACAAGGACGAACAATATTAGAAATCTCTCCTACTAATGGTCACATATTGGGGAGGGTTTGTCTTGCTGGTGGTTCATCCTCCTGAATAGCACCGGTCTGTTTTGTCTTTAAGTGCTTGCGTACAGTGCTGCTGCTGTGGCCATCACAAACTTTCAGAGTGAAAACATGAAGCACTCCCACACAATTGATACTAACCATAGGGATAGGTGATGTGACATATAGGCGATAAACATATACTCTCTTGTTTACTTCACAAACTACACAGTTCATGGCAAAATTTGCTAAGGATTTGTAATTAAGCTACACTTTACTAGAGCGGCGTAAAACTGAGTCGCCTTTTACAGCCATTTTACTGTGTAAAATCGGCGTCTGACCACAAGTCACTAGAGTGCCGCAAAAGCAGCCTTTTCAACGGCGCAAAAACGGTGTAAAAAGCGCTGGCATATTAGAGTGCCACAAATAATGTTTTTTAACAAATAAAACTGTGTAAAAACAGGTGTTTTACTGTCAATTGTGTAAAAATATAATCAAATTGTAGCACCTTTGGTGTTCCCTATGAAGTTAGAGTGACCACACGTCCTCTTTTCCCAGGCATATCCTCTTTTTAAGACCTAAAAAACGCATACGGCCGGGACTCTAAAATCGTCCGGGATTTCATTCTACCTCAGCCTCAAACATTCTTACATTGGATTTTGCTGGGGCTTTAGTTACTCACTTCCACTCGCTTTGCGTATTACTGCATAAATCGAGTGAAAGTGGGTAAGCAGAGGGCGAAGTAACATGGCCATGGTGACACATGGTGCCACATGCCCCCGACTAGCAGCCCAGTGTCCTCTTTTTCACCAACTTAAATCTGGTCACCCTAGTGTTAAACGTGCAAAGACAGGAGATTTTGCATGCGAAAGTTCCACCGAACTTACGGAACATGTACTATATTGTGATATATATCGAAATCATTTACATCAGGATAGGAGATTTTGATCAACCTCGAACCACCCCAGTTTAGGTGCTAACTGTTCCCGAGCCTCAAACTTTCCAAACTCTGGGATTTTTTGCGATTCTGATAGGGGAGAGAAGCTGTGTTGGTCCCTCCCAAAGCCTCATTAATTATAGACGGGGACGATGCGACATTCGGAAGGACAGGCATTAACAGCCGAAGGAGAGGTCGCCGTCTCCTCCAAATGTCCCTCAGCACGGAGACACTATTACCGGCGTCCCCCCAATGACTCCGCAGTCGGTTCGGGACCCAATTAAGCTACACGCCGCTTGTCGATGAGACCAAAGTGGTGACAACATTCGCCGCTCGACCTTTTATGCATCCGCCTTGGCCGTTATTTTTATTGTCTAGCTGTTGCCAATAAGCTGCAGGTTTTACTTAGTGAGGGACACTGCAGTTATAAAGCACCCTCTAGAGAACTTTAGAGGTGTATGTGCCTCAATATCGGAGTCCTTTAGTGCCAAATTAATAACAAAACCCACGTTTTAGCACTACTGGATACCGGGAACACTAAGAAGAACTGAAGTAGGTGGAATTGCAGCCGGGCACTCAACAAAACTGTGATTTTAAACTCAAACACAGATACTCGAATCAATCTGGGGAGGAGTTCTCATTCTTTGAGGGACGAAGGAGGTGAAAATCTTATTTCACACCACCTATAAAAGGTAATTATGTTTAAATCTTGTGATTGTGGAGGCAACGGGATGCATGTGACTAAATCCTCGTCTTCTTGGAATTGCTCCTTAAAGTCCACGGCTATTTCTGCTATTTAATATGATGTTCCCTTGAAATAGCCGAACATCTAATTATCTTTGCACCTACGCTGATATGAAAAGAACAGAATGTACTAAAGCCAAGAATTCTCAGATTTCTATCAGCTACTATGTGACCAAGAGAATGAAGGTTGGAGGAGATGTTTTTGCACGTTTGGATTGTACCGTGAAGGAAGCGCTTCAGAAATGGAAAAAAAACAAGCTGTTAATCATCTAATCGACATCCAGCACGGGTCACAGAACTCCTGTAGACTGTAACGTGACCGTGGCGACTTGTTTTACAGCAAGAACCACACTTTCCTGATTACGGGACTCCGATTTGGGGTGGTAAGACACACAAGCTGTTCCAGTGAGACTGCTGCTTTAATTAAGAAATGGAAGTCATTCTAAAATAAGAGCAGCTGTGAAATGCTGTCGATATAAATGCTATGTAACTCCCTTCACAACGGTTGAGTATTTAGCTTATACAGTGTTATTTACATTTGCAAAATGAGACGTGTTACGCAAGCCCACCCTAGACGATAACATCCTTAACACTAGGGCAGAGTACGAATTACGCCTCCTCAATCAGGGGGGTCCGACCTGCTGAGACCAGATCTTTGGAAGTCATGAGCAGCTACTGTACTTATGCATACGACTCCCACATCGCGTAACAGCTTCACACTTAACACTTTAGGGTTCAATTTATTCATGGAAAAATGAGAATCAAAACATACTGAGTTCATCTACTTGGAAAAAGAGCATTTTACCTCAACAAATGATGGTTTTTACTTCAATCTACCTAGCTGACTAACTAACGCTGACTGGAGCAGCCTCTGAAAGTCAATGAGAAATCATTCAACTTGTAGATGTCAACCTGCAATATGCAAAAGATTTTGAATAATATTCTCGTTCATTGAAATAAACATAATCCTAGAATGTAAGCTACCACGCTAATTAGGCTGCTAATGAATGGAGTCAGCTTGCTAGCTACAGAAACAGCTAGTTGCTAGTAAACCAAAAGAGAGAATATGCAAAAGATTTTGAATAATATTCTTGTGAAATCAAATTAACACAATCCTAGAATGTGAGGTATTTGTTTGGAGAGAATTAGTGAGAATTAGCATGATAGCGAATGGCTCCAGCCTGCTAACTACTGAACCAAAACAGACAACATGGGAAAGATACTGAATAATATTCCTGTTAAATTTAATAAACACAGTCCTAGATTTAAAGGTTCTGTTAGCTACCATGCTAATTATCATGCTAGTGAATGAAGCCAAGTTGCTAGCTACAGAAACAGAACCAAACAGACAATATGCAAAGCTATTGAATAATGTTCTTGTTAAATGAAATAAACACAATTCTAGAATGTAAGGCATTTGTTGGGAGAGAATTAGCAAGAATTAGCATGCTGGTGAATATAGCCAGCTTGCTAACAACTGAAACAGCTAGTCAGTGAACCAAAACAGACAACATTGTAAAGATAGTGAAGAATATTCTTGTTCAATAAAATAAACACACTCCTAGAATGTAATAAGAGGATATCTGTTGGCTACCCCGCTAATTAGCATGCTAGTGAATGAAGCCAACTTGCTAGCTACGGAAACGGCCAGTTGCTAGTGAACCAAAACAGACAATTTGCAAAAGATATCGAATAAAGTCCTTGTTATATGAAATAAACCCAATCAGGTACTCGTTGGGAGAGACTTAGCGAGAATTAGCATGCTAGTGAATGGAGTCTATGAGAAACAGCTAGTTGCTAGTCAACCAAAGCAGACAACATGCAGTCGATACTGAATAACATTCTTATAAGGCAGAATATCAAAGCAGGAGTTTATTTTTAAGAATTTTTTGTACTTTAGTTGTCTAAATGCTTGACTAAATTGTTAATTGTCTACTGCTTCATTGTACCATTGCTCATTTTCATTAAACAGGCTGATATTTTTAAAAAATGTAATGAGGCGCCACAGCACTGCTTAACACGGTTTGGTACACACTCCTTTTCTTGTGAATTTTGTCAGATCTGCTTTTGAAAAACTTGGGGCAGAATTTTGTGTTGTTTTTTTTTTGCTTTTTTAGCAGGTTACGAGGTGCTGGACTCACCCAGATTATTATCAGTCAGGACTTCCTTGACCTTCTTGGTGATGGCGTACGTGTCCAGCTCGGAAGACATGGCCACCATCTCCTGGATGCTGAGGCCGGTGTGTCCCGGCGCGGGGAGCGGCAGCGGGGTGCCGGGCTGCGATTCGGACGCCTCGCTGGGCTCGCGGGCGGACGCCTGACCGCACTGCTCCTCCTGCTGACTCTTCACAGACTCCTCGGCCGAGCTCATCGGGGACTCCGGGGCTGGACTGCAGCTGGCTGACGTCTTGGGGGTGATCTCTGTGGAGACGGAAAGGAGCGTTGACATGTCGTCCTCTAATAACTTTTTAACTAACAAAAAATAATACTAGAGCCAGTCTAAGAGAGTAGGGCTGGGTAATATGACCTCAAATGAATATCACAATGAATTGAAATTAATGAACAATTATTTTGCAGAATCAGTGGGGCAGAGTCATGTGACAGCATTTTTGTTCTTTTTTAAATAGGAATTAAGAGAATTAAAAAATTTACGTCAATTAGAAGTTCTGAATGACAAATTAATTTCGATTAATTTTCAAATAACTGCACTATAAATCCGCGTTACAGTTTGCTTTATGATCAAAAGCTTCCTGGTTTGAAAAGATTGTGATGCGCCAAATTAGCCTTTGTTTTGTAGACAAAGATGGTTCACAATTATAAAAGAAAGTGACCATTTTTGTCCGTTTATGAGTCACATCCTAAGTTTTGTTTTTTTTAATGAGGTGATGGCGGTCTGGTGGTTAGCACTCTCACCTCTGTACCAAGAGATTGTGGCTTTAACTCCTACAAAGAGCTGTGCCGTCTCCCTGGAGCAACTTGGGGTTAAAGGTCTTGCTCAGTGACCCAATGATGGTAGTGCCAGACGGGGGATTCGAACCCACGACCTCTTAGTCCAGAGGCAAATGTCCTTACGATTATGCCACCAAAGTCAAAGTCAAAGTAAACTGAATAAATGGGTTTGTTATGTGACAACATTTTTGTTCTTAAAGAGACAGGACATGATTGCACTCTGGAGGAAGTACAAAAAGAATTCTTTTTGAAATAACTGAAATAATCACACCTATCGTAAGTTGAGAAACACCAAAAACACAGAAAAAAAATTCACAGAGGCAACTGAACTCTGTTGAAACGCTGGCGAAAGTGAGACATCTCACAAGACGGGAGATCATACATTCCGGCAGCGTCCCTATGCATCATACCACGTACGCTGCTACGTGTGCCTGGTGCGGAACGTAAACCATTTTTACAATTTTGTCGTATCGCTATCATAAGTGAGCCATCGTAACTCGGGGGCTACCTGTATTGGTTTAGATTGTACTTAACAGTATAAAGTATGTTAAAAGAAGTCGAGCAGCTGCACAGAAGTAACAGTAATGGTATCGTTCCACACATTTTAAGAAAAAAGAAAAAAATCAGTGTCTGTGGGCTAATTTAATCAAAAACCACAATCGCGTACCCACATCAGGTCTGACAAAGTCCGGCCGGACAAGAAAACAGAGTGTGTACAAAACCGGACTTCAGATGAACAATGACGTCTTGACCTTAAATGATTTGTCAGATCGCTTCCCGAAAGGATGTATTAAATGAGATAGATGCTTCTGACAACACTTCTCCAGCGCGTCCGCTCTCCTCCTCAACGACGGCTTAAAAAAACACGACTACAATATTCAACATGAAAGCTGATATTCCATTTTCGAGATGAACACACAGACATTGTGAAAGGGCAACACATTCTGATTTGGTTGTGATGAAAGAGCCACTTCAATCAGAGAGTCTCGGCCTCGCTAATGCTCTGTCCTTTTCTCTCTGTCTCTTTCCCCATATTCCCTCTATCTACGGCTGACTGTGTGTGTGTGTGCGTGTGTAAGTGTGTGTGCGGCAGGGAGAAGAGCAGCGCAGAGGCCGTCAGGTTCGATTAGCTGTGTGTGGAGCTGCGGGGACAGCGCCGGGCGATCAGGCAGAGCGTGAGCAGTCACATCAGATCTACGGCCAGAGTCGAACGCTGCCTGGTGACAGTCTGACTGCCGGCTGTGTGTGTGTGTGTGAGAGAGAGAGTGTGTGTGAGTTCATGTGAGTGTGTGTGTATGAGAGGGAGAGATGGGGATTGCTGGGGGATGGGAGTGGAGATGACATTGTGTCCCTGTGACATGCTGAAAGCGACGAGCAAAGGCAGTGTGTGTGTGTGTGTGTGTGTGTGTGAGAGAGAGACTGAGCCTGTGTGAGGGTAGAAGGGGATAGACACATCTGGCCACACAGCTGGTTACTGCTGACTATGTGCATGCATGCACGCACATGAACACACTCACACACACACACGCACGCGCACGCACATACACACACCAAACTCTGCTTCATACGAACACAAAACGAACAGATGCTCCAATGAATAAAGCATGGAGGACTGAACTTTCTGTCCGTTTCTCTTCTTCTTCTTCTGTTCGGAACTGACTCACACCAGGCAACGCAAACTCCCCGCGAACACACACACGCTCGTATTCCAAAGGGCTGTGTGTCACCGTGTTTGAGTTTGTGTGTGTGTGTGTGTGTAAGTGACCCAGCAGAGCTCAGAACTTGGGAGAGGGCAGGATGACCTTCAGGAGAACATCTCTACAGAGACTAATGAGAGGTCATTCTGTGCCCTCGACCTTACACACACACACACACACACACCAACAGACACACACACACACCCTGGAGGAGTGCTTCTTTTAGCCTGGCTGACTGTGTTGTCCTAATGAGGGTTAGTAAGGACAGGACAGAGGCATTAAAAACAGCACAGGACCACGTTACGGAATTATTGGCCGATATCGATATCAGAGATTTTTCACGCTTATATCTGTCGATACCGATGCCGATAAATGAGTAAGGCAGAGTCGAGCGCGTAAAGACAAGATATTTTGGCGTAAACTTTTGCCATAAAAATGGCGCCATAGTTCTGACAAGTCAAGCGAGGGAGAAAGCAGAGTGGAGCGAGGGAGGAGTATTTCCAGGTTAGCGCATAAGATTTCAAGAAAAAAATCACTTCCCGCCCTATGTGGTGTAGCATGTCAAAAAGAGCGGGTGTGACACTCCATGTGCCCTACCTAGTGCGTAGAGAGCCGTTAAGGTACAACCCCGGCTATTTCCTGAGATGCATACTATCACATAGAAAGAGCGCCCCATAATAGGAGCGCCTTACCTACCATACTATTAAGTGCGGCAGTACGCGGCTCGGGACGCACCCTCGAATATCGGCTGGAAATATCGGGCAAATCTAAGCATCGGTCTGACGGTCCGATGACTTAAAAAAGCAATTCCGGCCGATTCCGATATGATTCCGATATTATCGTGCATCTCTAACTCATAGTGATTCACACACCGACCTGTCACCTTACACACCTCGCTTTCCTTCATTCGTTCGTATATTCCTCCGTTGTTCCTTCTGCTCTGTTCTAAAGCCTGATCCACTGATGCTAATACCGATTCGGACGGTCAGCCAGGTCACTTAAAACGTCGTCCAGACCTGAATACAAACAGTCGGTATTTATAAGTGTGTGCGTCCACTTTGTACTTTGCGAGCTTGTGTGTGTGTGCGTGCGCGCTTGTATTTGTCAGGCCGACCTAATGTCACGTCCCGGGAAATTCTGTTCCTGTCTGTCAGGCTTTCTAACAAGTGGCACATTAAAACCTCCCTAAAAGCATCATGTCCTTTTAAAGACTCTCTCTCTTTCTCTCCCTCCCTCGCTCTCTCTCTGTAAAGACAAAAGGCGGTCAGGCATTTATGTTTCTGCTAAAGCTCCAGCTGCACTTTAAAATCCATCTTTCTCCCATCCCTCCCCCTCTCTCGGCCGCCCAGCTGCACTCATCACTCTAATCTATATATTCCTCCGCCTAATTTGTGGTAAAATGATGGAGAAAGGCTACTTAATGTAGGACAGTCGGAGTATAATTCATCATGCGCAGCCCCCGCATCACCCGCGCCGTCCGCCGCCCATTTATCATACCATCGCTGGAATATTTGCATATTAATCAGCCGCCGGAGCGTGATGGGGCGCTTTTGCGGTGCGTGGTAATTATCATACGTCCCGGCGCTGATGCCGTAATTGATTACAACAGCTACAGGAGCCCCCCGGGAAAGCCCCAAGGGTCCCTCTCCTGCTCGCACCCTAGCCCCGCCTTACACCCCCCGCTAACGGAGGATCCTCCTTTCAAATCCAGGTCAGCGGCAAGCGAACGCACGAACGAACGAGGACGGAACGGTTTTACAGCCTGTAAACTAACGATCGAATCCCGTGCCAAGGCGGGTCTACATTTAGGAAGCTGATCGAGCGACGGTTACGCTCAAAGAAAACGAGTCATGATGTCGGAGCGCAACGCCCTTGTTATGCAGCGTTACGGACGGACGGACAAATGCGAGCTGACGCGGGCTCCGCCGCTGCCTCCGACGACGACGTCGAGGAAGGAGTCACGGCTAATTTCAAGCGTCCCACCTTTGGGCCAAGTCACGGCTGGCTGAATTACAATAAGAAGCATGTGACTGCCTTCGGCCAACGCCCGGTGTCTTTATGCGAGCCTGTTGTCACAGCAGAACGGGTCGAGCCGCTGACGGGATGCAGCGCTCGCCGGTTAATGCTGTGCGCCTTTTTTCCCCCCTGCTGTCACCCCGTCTGCGCCCAGTGCTTCCACTTCGGGGTGTGTTGGGGGGAAAAAAGGGAGTCAACCAGCTCGCCTATGAGCTCACTACCTTCTCGGCGAAAGGAACTGCCGTTGATGTTAATGTGTTTTCTGCGCGCTAAAAATTGACCGTGAAATCTATCTGATAAAATGTGGTCTTTATGTGCGGTCTATTCCACAAGCCAACAGCACTCTCACTGACTGAACGGCATTAACTGCGAACGACGCGAGCATTCGCTGTGAGACGCCTGCGTTCACTTTTTAAAAGCGTTTTCACTAGTGAAACTGGAGCGCACGTCGCAGAGCACCTGCGCTCCCGCCGCGGACCACCGTCTGAAAACCCCTGCCGTATACGATGAGCTAACTCAATATCAGCTAACTCTACATGAGCTAAATCTACATGCGCTAACTCTACACGAGCTAAATCTACGAGCTAACTCTATATGAGCTAAATCTCTATGAGCTAACTCTATATGCGCTAACTCTACACGAGCTAAATCTCTATGAGCTAACTCTACATGAGCTAAATCTACACGAGCTAAATCTACATGCGCTAACTCTACACGAGCTAAATCTACATGAGCTAAATCTACGAGCTAACTCTATACGAGCTAACTCTATATGAGCTAAATCTCTATGAGCTAACTCTATATGCGCTAACTCTGCATGAGCTAACTCTGCATGAGCTAAATCTACATGCGCTAAATCTACATGAGCTAAATCTACGAGCTAACTCTATATGAGCTAACTCTATATGCGCTAACTCTGCATGAGCTAACTCTGCATGAGCTAACTCTACATGCGCTAAATCTACATGAGCTAAATCTACGAGCTAACTCTATATGAGCTAACTCTATATGAGCTAACTCTCTATGCGCTAACTCTATATGAGCTAAATCTCTACGCGCTATCTCTATATGCGCTAAATCAATATAAGCTAACTCTATATGAGCTAAATCTCTACGAGCTAACTTAATATGAGCTAAATCAATATGAGCTAACTCTATATGAGCTAAATATTTGTTTAAAAAAAAAAAATGCGTTTATAAAAATATCAGCATAAGTGAAAAACTCAGTTTAAGTGTAAAAGAAAAGCGCAAAGGCATAAATAAATAGGTATTTATAACAATATCCGCATACGTGTAAAAAGGCCCTGAGGCTCATGAAGACGTCTCGGCACTCATCAGAAAGACTTCTCAAGTTCACAGCTGAAGAAGTGAAGAAGCCTTTCGCACAAAAGGTGAAAAATTCAAAGGAGTCCAGCTGCTCGAGCCTGCCATGACCTGGACGACTTCGAACCCAGGTTTTAGCTAAACTAATGTGCTGAAGGAGGCGAGAACTAGGATAATACTAGAGACGGAGGACAGTGAGGAGGCCAGATTTGAACGGGTGATTTTAGCAGGACAATAGGAGGATGTCTACTCCGACTCTTTTAGAAAGATTAGGGAACTTTTCCGATCCTGAAGAGTCAGAAACTCAGCGTCTAATGAGAAGGACAGCACTTATTTTACAGCACAGTGAGATGTACCATGTACCTTTTGACAATGGCCCTGCAGAGGCATCTGTGGGTGTGTGTGTGGGTGTGGGTGTGTGTGTGTGTGTGGGTGTGTGTGGGGTACCTTGCGTCTGGCCCTGCAGAGGCAGCTGTGCATGCGCCAGCTCCCCATTGAGCCACAGCTGCATGCGTATAAACGGCTCTCTGCCCTTCTGCGTCAGTTTACTCCAGTGCTTCGGCCGGGACAGCATGTCGCTCACACTCCCCTGAGACAGGCCCAGGACCTGCAACACCCACACACACATACACACACAGTAAACATACACACCCACAGTACATAGCAGGAGGAACAGACCGAGTTTCATGCACTAAAGGATCATGTGGATTTGAAGTCGGTGTTTTCTGCGTTTCTTTGTATTAAACTGTAGATCACGAGGAAAGTGATGTTTGGCCCCCTGTTTGCGGCCCCCGATCCAAAGTAACTGAACTGTTAAAGTGGTGAGCAAAACTGACAGGTGAGCAGAACTGGAGCGTGCGAAGCAGCGGACGCAGAGCGTCTCGTACCTTCTCCCCAAAGACCCTCTGGCAGATGCCGTTTTTGGCCAGTTTGTCTTTGACCTGCTGCGTCAGCTCCACCGTGTCCACCTCCTGGTACATGAAGTGCTCGTACTGCTCGGGCGTCAGCGGGGCCACCGCCGGCTTGGCCGCCTTGCCCAGGCCCAGGCCGAGGAGGGGCGAGGAAGAGGAGGGCAAGGAGCTGCTCTGGGGAGTCTCGGAGCCGCCGGCCGTCTGCAGGCTCAGCTCGGAGCTCTGGGAGAAGGGAGACTCGGCGCTGGGCCAGTCCTTCCAGTAGTCCAGCGAGGAGACGGGGGCCGCCGGGGCGGTGCTGCCCAGCCGGGGGAGCTTCTGTTCGGGGACAGTGTCGGGGAGCGGGGTGAGTCACGGACAACAGCAACGCACACTATGGTCATCATGGGCCGAAAAACACGTAGTGACCTAGATATGCATGAGACTGATTCTCTAAGACAGAGAGTAAAATATTAAAGCTGTAGTAAGACATTAAATAAGAGGTGAGGAGTTTAGTTACACAGTCGCAGACTTCAGAGATCAAAGACTGGGTGGTCACCAATTTCGCTCTGAGTTTTTAAATGTGCTTTACTAGGGATGCGCGATAATATCAGTCCGATGCTTACATTTTTTTTAGCCAATATTTTTTGACGCATTTACTGTACATCGGAAAGGTAGTGCTTGCGTCAGCCATGTCCAAAATCCGAGGTGGGATTTTTTAACGCTATATGAACTAACTCTATATGAGCTAACGCTATATGAGCTAACGCTACATGAGCTAACGCTACCTGAGCTAACTCTACATGAGCTAACGCTATATAAGCTAACGCTACATGAGCTAAATCTATATGAGCTAACTCTACATGAGCTAAATCTATATGAGCTTAGTCTACATGAGCTAACTCTACATGAGCTAACTCTATATGAGCTAACTCTACTTGAGCTAACGTTATATAAGCTAACGCTACATGAGCTAAATCTATATAAGCTAACTCTACATGAGCTAAATCTATATGAGCTTAGTCTACATGAGCTAACTCTATATGAGCTAACTCTACATGAGCTAACTCTACATGAGCTAACTCTACATGAGCTAACGCTATTTGAGCTAACACTATATAAGCTAACTCTACATGAGCTAAATCTATATGAGCTAACTCTACATGAGCTAACTCTATTTGAGGCTAACTCTATTTGAGCTAACACTATATAAGCTAACTCTACATGAGCTAACTCTATATGAGCTAACTCTATTTGAGCTAACTCTATTTGAGCTAACTTGCTATATAAAACAACTCTACATAGGCTAAATCTATATGAGCTAACACATATAGCTAACTCTACACTTGAGCTAACTCTATGAGCTAGCTATATAAGCTAATACCATGAGCTAACTCTGCCAGGCTAGCAGCTGTATAGCCCTTTCTACATGAGCTAACTCTATATGAGCTAACGCTATATAAGCTAACTCTACATGAGCTAACTCTATATGAGCTAACGCTATATAAGCAACTAAATGAGCTAAGTCTATATGAACTTTTGTCTTAAAATGTAGGCGTTATTTTACCAAAATTCTGAGCACGCAGTGCTTTACGTATTAGCGCTTCCAGTATGATATTTCCACTTGGCAGTACAAGTCATAAATCATAACAAAACACATAACTGCCGCACATAAAAGTACTCAAGGTTCCAATCCTTTTCCAGCCTGCTACTAGTAAAACACTGAGCGGTTCATATGAGTAATGGCTGCTGGAACGCAGCTATTTTTATAACACTTTGTTCTGCACTTCGGGACAACGAACCTTCGTCCAGAAGGAAAGGGACGGAATTCAATGTGCCGACGGCATCTGTATTAAACTGCATCAGTGTTATTATACACTTCACTTTGAAGACAATGAACACATTTAAAACGTACAGTTTTTAGAAAGTACACCGTGAGTCTGAACCTTTGCCCATAACTTTGACAAGTGTTGAATTCTTTCACTGTTGCGTTCATGCAATAAAGTCATTATTATCATTTATATTTTCCACCCCACCTTAAACATAGCTACAAGATCTTGTGAAATGCTGATGAATGATCAGTGACAACTTGAACGGACAGTAAAACGTAAATATAGTGAGTGGAAAAAAAGGGAGTGATTATTTGTCATTGTGAACACAGCACAGCACAGCACACAGTGCACCGCAACCAAATGTGACCTCTGCATTTGACCTATCCCTGAAGGAGCAGTGGGCACGGATGGGTCAAACGCAGAGGTCACATTTGGTTGTGGTGCACTGTGTGCTGTGCTGTGTTCACAATGCTGTGCTGTGTTGACAATGATAAATAATCACTCACTGTCACTTCGCTCAGAAATGGCCAGCGAAAGATTTTTTACGTTTTTTGGACTTGGAAGCTGCTCTTAAGACAAAAACATAAACAAATTTCTCTCTTCTGACATATTTTCTTGAATTCGTTTCAGTGTAAACATCTTTGTTTTTGTCAAGCTGAAAAAAAAAGAGCTGTGGGAACGTTTAACACGGTGACCTCAGCGCCGCGGTGGGACGAGGACGCGGGGAAAACAAACAGTAACTGCAAGAACAAACCGCACCTCTTTGCCGTCCTCCTGACCGTGTGGGTCTTCGCCGGCCGAGATCTGGCCGCTGACCCGCCGCTCGACGTGGATGGAGTTCCACCACTGTTCCCTCCACAGCCCACCTCCATGCTTCGTTCCGGCGTCCGCTCCCGCCTCGGACAGGCCCGCCTCGATGCTCTCCTTCTTGACGGTGGGGTGGAAGTCCAGCAGGGGCGAGGCCGAGGGCTTCCTGAGGGACAGGGCGAGCGGCGAGTAGGGCAGCGGCGAACCCAGCAGCTTGGAGCCCAGCAGGCTCAGGTCCGAGTGGGCCAGGGAGCTGGCCTTCAGCACGGGCTCCAGCACCGCCTGTTCGGCCATCTCGCGCCGAGCCTGCTCCAGGATGGAGCGGATGTTCTCGTCCGAGCAACTGGAGGAGGGCGGTGGTGGCTGGACGCTCTCGACTGCGGGGACACAGCAAAGGACCTTAGATTTTAGGACGGATTATTCGACAGACATTGCATGCTGTTTCTGAGGGACAAACTGAGGCTCTTTCAGCCGACGGACTTTGTCCCAAGACCATTTTAAACAGTTGCAACGATTCGCAGTAAATTGAAACAGAGAGATTTGAGCTTCCGGGTGTTTCAGAAAGTGATTCTGACCTAGGGCCTGTGTCCACCTGTGTCCAGCGTTTTTTTTCCGCTGGCAGCGCCTATTTTTAATACAAATCCAATGAGCTTCTGCGGTTCAGGCGTTTTTTTACTGCAGCGCTCAGAGCACTTCAAGTTGTAATCCGTTCAACTTTTAGAACAGCTCTGCACTCATCAATGTCACTTCTGTCTTGCTAGCCAATCAGAATCGAGGAAAGAGGCGGGACATACACAGTCAAGAACTCGTTAACAACAATGCCGGCGTATCCGGAGCAGATGAAGAAGATTCGATGCGCCCAATCTCGTCTGGAAGACGTGGAAATCTATTTCAAACGCTGCCGCTAATGCTAAGATTCGATTTCTCTCCGTCTTGTCAGTCTCAAAGACACACGTTGAATTAGGAACGAACACGGACGTGCTGATGGCGCTTTTCGTAACTTAGCATCAACGAGCGCTAAGAGAGGTTTCGAGCGCTCTCGGCGGAAAAAAACGCGTTTGGTGGACACAGGCCCTAATCCGTCATGTATTCAGACATTTTAAAAGCGTTATTTTCTGTTTAAAAAAAGACTCAGAGACTGTATCGGACTTGTATCGGCAGATATTCAAATTTACAATATCGGTATCGGACGTAAAAATATATATATATCATGAACATTTTTTGACATTTATTATTTATAATTATATTGTTGTATGTTATTTTATAAAGGCATGAGTGGTTGTTATTCTACTTATGTTTTTGTATATATACACAATTTCTAACTTAAGTCTCTTTCTCTATCCCTTTTTTAACCCCTCTTTAGCTTCTAAACGTCTAAACTGATGCTCCATGACACCGGTGTCACTCTCACTCACACTCAAGAACACAGCCCTTAAAAGTGTTTTTCCTGGTCTGATGTGCCTAATTCCGATTCAATTAATTCCCCCCAGGTTGTGGGCCGTAGTCTCAGAAAACGGAGTAAACATCTGAGTTCTTTGTTGCAACTCGTCCTATTCGAGGGTTTTGACGCTGCAAGCGCCTGCTTCAAATTAAGGTAGGAGTTTAAAAAAAGGGTCAGTCTCCTCCACCCCAAAATAAGCTATTTTAAAAGAAGGGGCGCTTCAGGAAATGACTTCACATGCAGCAGCCGCCGCCGCTGCCCCTCCCCCACGCGCGAGCCGGCCACAACAACAATGTGGGTGGCTGAGAGCTGGGAATAAGACAAGGCAAAAAAAAAAAAAAACACGAATGTGACAACGCGGATTTGAGGAAAAGCGGCCGCTCACCTTTCTGAACCTGCAGCTCCCGTTTGGCCTGCTCCAGAATGGACTTGATGGCCTCGTCCGAGCCGCTCTCGGGCGTGCGGATCCGGGTGGTGATGTTACCTGAGAAGGTGAGAGAGCCGGCGATAAGTGGAGGAAAGAATGTGCGATTGCCACGGGGCGTGGGGGGGGTGTTGAGGTGGGGGAGGAGGAGGTGAGATTGAGTGTCAAATCTGTTTTCACGCTCCAGGAGTAACCTCACTCCCCGGCGCGCACGTGACGTGACGCCGAGCTCCGGTTCACGGCTCCCTGCTCTTCTGAAGCGAACAGCACTTCCTTTAGTGCGCACCAAACTAAACGGTTCGGCCTCAGTAGCTTCCCTACACAGAGAGAAGCTCACCACGAGGGGGATGGCGGGGTGGGGGGTGATGTGCGTTTCACTTCTTTCTCCCAAATGCTTCTGAGGGGGGCCGGATGTTTACAATATTTACGCGGATCGCCACCTGATTTTCCTGTGGCTAGAGCCGCGCTTCCTCTGCGAGGGCCGAGAACCTCCCGGAAAGCTCTTGAGGCTTTCGCCAAAAAAAAAAAAAAAAAAAGGAAACGCCAGAATTTTCTGGAACGGGTCCATCAGCGAGGAACGATCTCATTTGGAGAGGCTTCAGAGGGAGAGTGAACATAAACAAAAAGAGAGGGAGAGGGAGAATTGAGTGTGTCCGGGTGTCTATGCGGTTGTGTGTGTGTGTGTGTGTGTGTGCTGTATGCGTCTCCACTAGGGGCCAGAAGCAGTGGGCAGTGGGGCAAGGTCAGGTTCACTGGCGTGTGAAGAGAGCAGCTGTGTGTGTGTGAGGTGGAAGTAATGCCCCCCACAACACACACACACACACACACAGGGTGGCTCACCACCCACAGTGCTGCCCTAGGGGGAACCGAACCACCAGTTACAGTGTGGTGGAACTGTGGACCAGCCTCGAGGACTCCACACACACACACACACACAGGTCAACCAGGACAAACTTTTAAGGACTTCTTTGTCCCAAAACTAACGGATAATTTCTTCTGATTATAACTTTTCAGTAGTAGTCTGTCGATCGGACATCCAAACGTTCCGATGCAGCGTTTCGAGGCTTCTCTTCTAATTAATAACTTGTAACGTTCTGGAAGAAACATTCAAAAACTCTCTTTTTAAAACGGGATAAAATCATAAAGACGTGCTAAAACATCGAAAACGAATTGCGATCCTTTCTCTGTCGATTCAAAATCGATTCATTCATTCCCCAAAAAAATCTATTCATATTTTTTTAAACTAAAGTAATCAGAGGTCGACCCTTACTGGCTTATAGGGTTGATAACGATATCGGTTATTGCTAGTTAACGGGGCCGATAACCGATATTTGGAATCGTGTCAAAAAAATTTAACACTGTGCTCGTATGTGAGTGAAAATAAGGCTTCAGCGTTGACAGGCTACTACTCACGTGACACACTGTCAGCCAGTCAGACTGTTGTGGGTGGGACATTAACTGAAGTCGAGAGCAAACGGCACAGAGAGAAGAGATGGAGCCGCGGTAACGCACCTTGTAATTACTTAACATCGGTGAAAGTCAAAATTAAGTTAATTAATCGGCAAAATGCCTAATGTCGGCCTCCGATAATCTGCCCGAGTGATAAACGGTCGACCCTTAAACGTAATGGCACAAGTTTACCTTTTTTAGCTCGCCCATCCTACAGACGGCGCAACGTGGAAATCTGCCTGCGTTACTACATTTAGTAAAGTACATCTCACTCAGTGTGACGTTGTTGGGAAAAGGATCTCAAAAAGAGCAACCTGGAAACAAATTCATCTATATGCTGAATCGTGAATCGACTCGTGAGCCAAAGAATCGGAATCGAATCGTGCACCCCTAAAAACGAATATGCATCAAAACCAAAAACTGGTATGGAGGTCTGATGGAGTAATCTGCGGAAATCCGATTCAACGATAAATAATGATGTTTACCGGCTTCCTAAAATGGAGCAACTGAATAATTTTTTTGGTTCCCGCTTCAATTTCTTCCTGAACCATTTCTAACGGAACACCATCAGACGCCATTCCCAGCACCGACCCCAACACCCACTGCCGCATCCAACAGGACTCCAGGCCAGAGAGACAGCACACAGTTAACAGCCCACTCCACAGTCCACCATAGGGAAGACTTAAAACACACCTGAGCGGGAGGAGCCTTCCGAGCCGCCTCTTCGCTTCGGAACGTCCTGAAACACTCTGTTCAGGTTCTGGCCTGGGTTCTCTGTTGGAAAACAAGCAGCGGAAGACAAGAATGAAGTAAGAGCTTCTACTCAGAGCAAGACTCTTCTAAGAGCTTCTACTCTACAGCCTCTACTAACACACAAAATAAGACATCAGAGAGCTAGAAATGGCTTGGTTGGACTGAATCAAACGGAATCCGAAATGTCAGGCAAGGTTCGGGCCACGACTCCTCAGACCTCGCCTAAAAACCACCTGCCTCTGGTCGAGATCCCTATATAAGGAACACACAAAAGCGGATCTGCAGCGCTCTGGCTTCTAGTCTTTGATGTGAAAATACAGGTTTTAAGGGGTATTTTTCCATCTCTTTTCCATGGCTCGTATCCTGAGGGGAGACCACCAGTCGACAGCACCAGGGCAGGCAGCCAGACCAGCCCCTCCCCCAAAGACGTCCCAGAGTAGAACCCAGACGCTGCGGCAGAACGACTCCCTCGCACACCACCGAAACAAAACTGGCGCTCAAACCCAAACAGCGTCTGGAGGTTTCTCTTTTTAAGGGGAGTACAGACGCTCAAGTCGACCGATTTGACCTTAGAGGGTTTAAGGTTAACCAACTCAGCTAGCGGCTGGATCGAAAGGGCAAAGTGCAGAAAGAGGGAGCTAACGATTAGCCGCGCGGCGGGGAGTTCACGGTGGATAGCTTCCTCCCGTATCGTGCGGGGTCAAGCCCGTGCCGTCTGATGATTAACAGCATTACGTTTACATTTACAGAATTAAGCCAACACTCTTATCCAGAGCGACTTCCATCTACCAATTTCAGGGACAGCTTCCCTGAGAGCAACTTTGGGGGAGGTTAAAAGGGTCTTGATCAGGCAATCAGTGATGGGATTCGAACCCAAGACCTCTTGGTCCAGAGATGAGTATCGTAACCATTAGACCACCATCCGGAATTATTGCTGTTGAAGGGTTGGATAGATATTTACGACACTTAAGATGGTGAACGAGGTCCAATGAGGCCCTCATCAAGACCCTTGACCCTTTTGGTCCAGGCAGACTGTCTTAAGAACTCCGTCGCTCTGGATTAAAGCGCCGACTAAATGCGATGGTGTCACTGAAAAACGGCCAAGCATCTTGTTACCTCTCTGCCTCCCCTGAATGCTCCTCAGCGCCAGGATGTTCTGCTCGTCGGACAGAAACTGCTTCATCTTGTGGAAGGGCTCCTTCCCGCGGATGGTCAGCTTGCTCCAAGGTTTGGGGCGCGCCAGGATCTCGCTGACCGAGCCCTGCGAGAGGCCCAGCACGTAGTGGCCGAAGACGCGCTGGCCGATATTGTGCTTGATCAGCTGCTCCTTCACCTGCCGAGCGATCTCCGCCGTGTCGATCTCCTCGCCCTCGGAGACGCTGCCCGCCCCTTCCGAGCGACTGGGCGACGGCGCCGTCCCGTTGACGTCCGGGCTGGGGGCCGAGGCCGGAGGCAGGGGACTTGAGGCGTAGTGCGGCGGCCCGAACAGCATGGCGCCCGCCGGGCTCTCCTGCATGGCTTTGGTGTAGAAGCTCTGCATCAGCTGCCTCTGCAGCAGCGAGTTCAGCGCCATCTTGCCGGCCAGGGGCGGGAAGGTGGCGGCCACGCTGGCCATGGCGGGCGTGAAGAAATCGGGCCCGATGCCCGTGGGGGAGAAGGGGTGGGCGCCGTTGGCGCTGGCCGCCGACTCGGAGGTGGCCGCGCCCGTCCTCATCAGCAGCTGGGGCGAGGGCGGAGGCGGGGAGCCCTGCAGGGTGGCGGGGACGGGGGTGGCTGGAAGACGCTGGGGGCTCTCTACCGGGGAAGCTTTGCCTTTATGAGCCGCCGAACCTGCAGCCAGAACAAACACATTAGACACAACACACACATAAAAACCCTTTTGTCAACACTTTTATGAAGAATAATTCCAGCATCATCCTCGGCTCCCAAGAGTCTCGTTATTCATCGACAATCGCGAAGGTAAGTTATGCGACGCTGTTAGCTAGCTTTAGCCATAGTAATAGACGCTAGGTAGGATAAAAATGTTGATCGTTGCTAATTAAACAACGTGGGCGCAAGTTGGGAAAAACGGACCCCGCGTCAGCCCCGAACTAGCAAAAAACACGTGTATGATGTAGATAAAGGGCTCTATTAGTCTACATCAGTGTGTTATCTGCTAGTGCAGTCGGGCGGGTGAGGCGGGGGGATGTGGTGGTGGTGGTGGTGGTGGAGGGATGGGGTGGGGGCCGGACGCTGATCCGTACTGAGGGTTCCAGACTCCAGCAGGCATATCGGCACATACAGGCCCGGGCACCTGTGTGTGTGTGTGTGTGTTACCAGCTCACACTCTTACAGCATCAGCCATCCCCAGCTCCGGGGCTCCCGCACGTCAGCTCGGCTCTGGGCCTCGGACGCGACGCGACGCCGCAGTGCCGCGACTGCCGCTGCGCTCTTTACAATCCGGCTAAAGGGATTCAACGCTAACAGCTACTACCGGTCCCTGGCAGGCGGAATGCGGAAAAGACGAGCGATCGCAGAAGTGAAGTGTTAAGACGCAAAGCGCTCTTCGGGCTTGAATTTTAAAAAATGCAAAAAGATTCCAAAGAGAACGAGATTTACATTCGGATTTAAAACGCGAATTAATGAATCATTTCCGTGGGGACGTCCGGAGGTGTACCGTCCTGACATTTATAGGCCCGCACACACACACACACATATATATATACACAAATCCCCACACACACACACACACACACACACAGAGCGGTTGAAAGGGCAAGCGGAGGAAAGGCAAAGGAAAAACCAGGCCTCATTATCATTCAGCTCTCCTGGAGCTGGTGAAGGCTTTCTGTGAGCCTCGAGGCAACTACACACTCCACCAACACACACCGGACACGGTTATGGACGCACGACTGATGTGCGTGGTGTGTGTGTGTGTGTGTGTGAGCCCAGCGAAATGAACTGACCTTAAAATTCACAGTAGCCCCAAAACTTCTCTTGTCACTACCTGTTTGGGCTGCTATTTCTATTTGCTTATTTCTCTTCCAGCGGAATAAAATAAACCCCAAACTTACGAGAAGTTCCAAAAAACGCATGAGGTTATAAAGTCGCGCAGCTAACACCGGAAAACGTGCATGAATAAGACTAGGAGAGACACTTTCACTAAGACGACGACAGCAAAAAAAAAACCCATCCCGTGTCAGACGAGTCTTAACGGAGAGTTCCGCAGGAAGCTAATGAAGTGGCAATCTGGGGAACTATTAACACACAATTACATTTGATTCTCTGTGCAACCAATTAACTTGCCGGCTCTTGATTTAAGTCAAGCTTTTCACTAGGGACGCACGATATCGGAATATCCGACTAATTGGCTAATCGACCGATGCTTAATTTTGTCCAATATTTCCAGAGGATATTTGATGATGCATTTACTGTACATGGGAAAGGTAGGGCTTGTCTTCGACGTGGGATTTTATAGGGTCCACGTCTTTTGTCTTAAAATGTGACCCTCCACGGCAAAACCAGTCGCTTGTCGCAACGGAGGTCTCCGAGAAAAACGAGCGTTTATGTTGCGTGGGGTAACATTTTGGATTTTTTGTTTTTAGTGTTTTGAAACAGTGGAAGGTCTATACTGTACCCTTTCCATCCTAAAAACGTGGCTTTCTTGAGGTGAGGAATTCAATTCCAGCAGAAGGTTAAAAGTTTCTGTTTTGACCGCTCTACTGTCGTTATTTTTCTGAGGATGCAGTGGAACGTTCGCCAGCGAAATCTCGTCTTTTCCGCACTCAACTCTGCCTGCACACGTCTGAAGTAACTGCACACTAGGGCTGGGCAATTAATTGAAAATGAATCGGAATCGACATTAAGAACCGTAATCGACATAATCTCGCACATGATGATTATTTCAATTATTTTTAAAGAAGCGTTTATAATAAAAACAGTATTCTCTTAATACCATCTCCAGTCTGTCCCTGTATCACCCCCTTAAAAAAAATACGGCCGACCGCATGTGTTGAGACATGACTCTGTCACGTCGCCTCTGTGTTTCCTTCAATTATTTTTCAAACACAAAATATGCACTCTCCCATCAGAAAAAATATCCCAACTTTAATTGCTGTTAATTATCAGTGAACTATGAAAAAAGCCAGACAAAAAGAAGAGTCGTTCATTAATCATAATCGAGGTAAAATATTCAATTAATCAAGATTCTGATTTCAGGTCGTATCGCCCAGCTCTGATATCATACTTTCAGTTATTTTAAGGGAAAGTTTACTGTTCTTTATGTGCAATAAATGCTATGTTTCCAGAGTCAACGAGTGATCATGTTAAATAATCGTGATTTCAAGACTGACCAAATTAATTGTAATTATGTTTTTTTCTAGGGCTGGGTATCGTTGCTGATTTCCTGTATCGATTCGATTCCGATTCACAAGGTCATGATCCGATTCAATTCTCGATTCGATTTGATATCGATGTATTTAGAGATTTCTTTGCGTCAATACTAGTTTTGCTTGGTTCTAAAATTAAGCCAGACGGTGATTTGAGCGGAGCAGCTTCAGCCATGGCTCTATTTGGTTTCGGTTTCGCCGGTCTCGCGTTTTTATAGCTCTCCTTGGGCGGTCGCGAGAAGTAGCGCATAGCCGCAGGAAAAGATCGATCCGCGAATTTTTGAATCGATATCGTATTTATCGAACGAGAATCGATATTGATCGGTGAATCGATTTTTTGAACCCAGCCCTAGTTTTTTCCACAATTGAGCAGTCCTACTGGACACATCACGTGTTTGCCTCTCTTAGCGAATGTCAGCTCTCGCATGGGCTGCGTCCCGACCCGCCTACTGCTGCACTTAATAGTATGGTAGGTAAAGAGCTCTTCTCATACATTTCTATGTGGTGGTATGCATTTCAGGGAAATAGCCGGGGTTGTAGCTTAACGGCTCTCTACGCACTAGGCAGTGCACATGGTACACCACATACTGCACATATAGTGACCGTGCACTACGCTCTAAATGCTCCGCCCTCGCTCCACTCGGCGTTCGCGTTCGCTTGTCTTGCCACTGTGTTACAAATGTGTGAACGACAGTGTTAATTTTGCCCTTCCTCATTTATCGGCATCGGGCCGATATACGCGTGAAAAATATCTGACATCGTCATCGGCTGATAATTCCCATATCGCGGATCCCTACTTTTCACAGAAGTGGACTGGATAAGATGGATAAGAGGGTCTGCTTACTTTCGAGATGTAGAGGCAAATGTAAGCGTAATAAAAGTGTTACGTCTTCAGACTCCTCAGATATAACATTGGGTCCGTTAATCAGTAAATTGGTCGCGCTCACCGCTTGGGTTGCTGTTGGTCAGGCGCTTGAGGTTGGCGTCCACCCGATCACCCAGCTCCTTCTCACACAGCAGCAGCCCCAGGGGCCTTGGTGGATCCTTCGGCAAAGGAATGAGAGAGAGATGCTTTACACGTTCTCTAATAAAAAAAAGAGCGCCTTCTGACTGTTCCATGTGAGGTTCATTCAACTTCCCCGAAGGCATAAGTTAAGCCATATATTTTTTAAAAATATATATAAAAATAAATGCAGACTGTTTTTACTAATCATTCTTCCCACATTTTTCAGGACTGTTTTACGTTGGATACTGGATCAGGGTCACTTTTATGCCTTTCTGTGTGGAGTTTGCATGCTCTCCCCGGGTTTGCGTGGGTTTTCTGCTCGTTTCCTCCCACAGTGCAAAAGCATATAGAATTTCACGTATATATTACAAAATATGTTGCTGCAGCATTTGAACTGATGTCTTTAAGTCAAATGACGTCAGTAAATATTTGAGTCGGATATATAATATAACAAAAGACATTGGGTTCTGAATGAATAGCGACTGCAGGAATATCAGGGATGCAGACTTGCTAAATTTGGTCCCACGAGCCCACAACAGAGCTGTCAGTACGGCTAAGAAGTCTAAGACGGCGACATTCCGAAGCTGTGGTGAAACTAAATACGTCTGAGACGAACCGGCATTCTGCAGGCCTATTTGACAGCGTTGCCACTGCTGTGGTGTGGTGCGGTGCGGTTTTGGGTCCTACCTGTGGCGTCGGCCGCTCTGAGGAACTCAGCTCCATGGATCCGTGGGCCCTGGCGCGAAGAAAAGAAGGCGACGTGAGACGCGCGGCACGCAAAGGTAAAAGTAGGTCTGAAGCTGGCGGCGCACACAGGATTTCCCCCCTCTCGGGACGTCCGCCGCAGGTTCCCTCCCAGCTCACCTCCATTATGTTAGAGGGGGGGAAAAAAATGATCCCTATCAAATATTTTTGGCCCACATACTTTGATAGGGATCGGAAAAGAATTCCGTCGACACCTGCGATCACGTTACCGAAAGTTCGAACGGCGAGAGTCAATGACGCATTGTTCCCAAATCGGCTGGCCCCGATATCATCTGCGCAGCAAATGGGCCCATTTTCGGAGGGGAAAAAAAAAAAAAAGGACTCGGGGGTAACGACCGCTTCACTCCATTACGACGGAATGCGTCCCTGGTGAAGGTGGGCCGGCTATCGATACAAATTCGGCGTAACGTTTCTTTGGGCCGACGGCTTAAGAGTGGGAGCAACGCCCGACGCTCACCAGTGCCTGGCTTTGTACGCCCTAATTAGGAATTTTCTGCCTGGAATTGAATTATGGAACGAATGGTCTGGCGTGGGCCGCGTCTTGTCGCGCGGCCCAGAGAGCTTTACTTAATTACGTTACCGCTCACGCTAACGAGGTTAGCCCCCTTATTGTGGCTCTGGAGGTAGACGGGGCCCGGCGTCGGCCGCGTGATCGCACGCAACCTTTCGACTCAAAGCGACGCCCGGCCAAGAGACCAAAGCAAACCGCGACAGGACGACGCTGACTGAGCTAACGTTAAAGCAAACAGACGACACTCACTCACGCAAGGCGGCGACTCTCTGGCGTAGTTGAGGGTTTAAAGAGAATTCTTTCCAAAGGTTGTCCTGTCCCGTCCCTTCCCAACCGGCCAGCCAGCCAGCACAAACGTTGAGGGTCGAGTCCACGGAAGACGGGCGAAAGAACGAGCGGCAGGTGGAAAGAGAGGTCCAGCAGTACTCGCTAGCAAATAAAGAGTGGAGGAGCAATGCGGGCCTCGAGGAACGGCTAAAGGTTAAGAAGGGTCTGGAGGCTTGGCACCGAGTCATGACGACACGTCGAGTGACGTAAAAACCGGCTGCGCGAATTCAGGCCACGAGCCTTGGAAAATGGGCTGGCATTAGATTATGATTTATGTGGGCTGATGTTTAATTCAAGACATAAACAATCCGTTAAAATATAGATACAAGTTACAAAAGCTGGTTATTCTTAGCTGCTACAACACTAAGCGCAAGTCGTTGTTGCCATATTAAGTGAAAGATATGGTGACCCTCAAAACAAGATCAAAACACAACAATTCTGAAAACACAATGAGATTTAAAAACAACAACGACATTTAAAAAAAACATCATTTCAGAAAAGACAACATTTTACTAAAAGGAAAAGGTAGGACATCCAACTTCTTGGTTGTGATTGGACAGCACCCAAGTCCCTTCCTCATTCTCGTTGCATTATCCTTGGGCAAATATAGCTGTTCAGTTGTGTTTTCTGAAATGTTATTGTATTTTTTGAAATGTTGCGTTTCCTGAAATGCCGTCGTGTTTCCTGACATGCCGTCGTGTTTCCTGAAATGCCGTCGTGTTTCCTGAAATGTCGTCGTGTTTCCTGAAATGTTGTCGTGTTTCCTGAAATGTTATTGTATTTTTTGAAATGTTATTGTATTTTTTGAAATGTGGTGGTGTTTCCTGAAATGTTGTTGTGTTTCCTGAAATGTTGTCGTGTTTCCTGAAATGTTATTGTATTTTTTGAAATGTTATTGTATTTTTTGAAATGTGGTGGTGTTTTCTGAAATGATGTGTTTCCTGAAATGTTTTTTTTTTAAAGTTATTGTATTTTTTGAATGTTGTGTTTTCTGAAATGTTGTCGTGTTTCCTGAAATGTTATTGTATTTTTTGAAATGTTGTCGTGTTTCCTGAAATGTTACTGTATTTTTTGAAATGTTATTGTATTTTTTGAAATGTTGTCGTGTTTCCTGAAATGTTATTGTATTTTTTTAAATTTTATTGTATTTTTTGAAATGTTGTGGTGTTTCCTGAAATGTTGTGGTGTTTCCTGAAATGTTGTCGTGTTTCCTGAAATGCTATTGTATTTTTTTAAATGTTGTCGTGTTTCCTGAAATGTTGTTGTGTTTCCTGAAATGTCATTGTATTTTTTTAAATGTTATTGTATTTTTTTTAAATGTTGTGGTGTTTCCTGAAATGTTGTGGTGTTTCCTGAAATGTTATTGTATTTTTTGAAATGTTGTGTTTTCTGAAATGTTGACGTGTTTCCTGAAATGTTACTGTATTTTTTGAAATGTTGTGGTGTTTCCTGAAATGTTGTAGTGTTTCCTGAAATGTTATTGTATTTTTTGAAATGTTATTGTATTTTTTGAAATGTTGTTTCCTGAAATGTTGTCATGTTTTCTGAAATGTTGTTGTGTTTCCTGAAATGTTATTGTATTTTTTGAAATGTTATTGTATTTTTTGAAATGTTATTGTATTTTTTGAAATGTTGTGGTGTTTCCTGAAATGTTGTGGTGTTTCCTGAAACGTTGTGGCGTTTCCTGAAACATTGTCGCGTTTCCTGAAACGTTGTCGCGTTTCCTGAAATGTTGTGTTTTTTTAATGTCCATAAAGGACCATTTTGTCGTGAATATCTTAAGATTGCAAAATGACGTTAATCAACCATATTAAGGTCTGTGTTGGTCTAAGACCTTCAACATAAACTCACCTCAGTTCTCGTTTCAGCTCATCGTAGTCCGACTGTGCCTGAAGCTTGTCTTCGAGTTGCTGCAAATCAGAAATCAGGCAAAAATGAAATGGTTGATCATAATCAACACGCTAGTGAACATCACATGCACCAGAACGCATCTTTTAATGGGCTAAACCACACAAATCAATTAATTTAAATTCATGACCATGTCTAGGGGGATGGTGGTGGTGGTCTAGCGGTTTGGATACTCGCCTCTAGATCAAGAGGACGTGGGTTTGAAGAGTACATCCAGCGTTACCACCGCTGGGTCCTGGAGCAAGACCCTTAACCCAAAGTTACTCTCAGGGAAGTGTATGCAAGTTTTCAGTGTCCCATGTCTCAAGCAATGTCCTAAACAGGGTTGCCAGAATTGGTATATTCAGGGGTCCAAGAACCCTCTTGCTCTGTTTCTTTTTTTCTTTATTTATTTATATTTTTTTCCCGCGTTACACTGAAATTTTCAGCCTAAGTAGGAGGATCATCTTGGCATAGACCAAAAAGCGTAATCATCAGCCTATAATTGTTGCTATAGCAAAGGAAAACACATTGTGACCTCTAGGGGTGCTAAAATGCTGCATACATTTGTGTGACGTCATAACAGAGCTTTTATAACTGACAAAAAAATCTTACAGGAACACACTTAAAGGATCGTTTCTATATAAACAGAACTTACTGAGACTGTCAAAACAAAAAAGAAGCTTCGCAACCAAGTCACAAATTTCTATTCACATCTTTCATTCTTTTTCCCATGTCATTGCACTTTAATGTTCTACGTTCTAACTCCTTATGTCTTGACATGATTCATGTAGTTATGTGGTTTTATCCTGTCGTAAAAATCAACATCAACAGTGTGTGTGTGTGTCTATGACAAACACACACACTGCTTATGATCAGTGCTGACCCTTTTCGTGCTGCTTTTTGTGACCTTTGCTTGGACCCCTCTTGTTGCCACTTGTGACTATATTTATCTCTATTTTACCGGATTTTTACAAAGTTTGAACAATTTGGGTTAAAGCATTACACCTTTAATGTAATAAAAAGCAGTCCAATTGGGCAGGAACCCACCCAGTCTGGCAACACAGCGCGAGGACTGATGTTCACACACAACGACCAACTCGCACCCAATTAGTGGCAACTCCAATTTCTACAGCTCGTGTGCCGAGAGACGTGAAAAAATAACCTAAAAACGGCACCCCTTGTAACGACGTCATCCCAGACGTTTACACTGATTCAATCATTTCATTTTCTCAACTTATTTCTGGGATGTGAGTGTGTGAGTGTGTGTGTGTCTATGAGTGTGTGTGTGTGTGTTTGTGTGTGTGCGGGAGAGCTGTGGAACTGGGAAAGCACACAACGGTCTCTCTGGATCAAATTGAGTGAGAGGTCCAACTCTGTCTGTCCTGCTTTTCGTCCAGACAAGCGGCCTCTCGCACCGCGAGCCCACACAGTCCGCTAAAGCTGGGTCAGCCTCTACGCGTCTGATCTACGGTGGCACGCAGTGGGGCACAGCCGCGGCATGACCAGAGCCAAGGGACCAGTTACATAAACGCAGAGGGACGAGCGTGCGGGGGGCTGTCAGATTAGATGCTGTCTTACAAGTTCTACAAATGACTCAGTTAAACTCGGTTTTGTTCAATGATTGTTTCCAACGTCCGATGCGCCAATCCTCTTGGAAGGAAGCGGACTGAGGTTCGGCGGGAACTGGGGTTTAACTCAAATATGAGGATGTACAAGTATGAGAGGTGTAAAGTAACAAACAGCGATTCAACGTCTGCCGATATCACAAAGTCTGCTGCGATGCGATTTCCACTCATTTCGATTTAGGAGCCAGCGATCGATACGAGACAATATCATATTCTGATTTAGCGCAACCTCTAAATCACGAAAGCAATCATCTGACACTTTTATTCAAATCTTTAATGAAAAACGATAGAAAGATAGTAAGAAAAAAACAGAAACAGCTTCTGATCCGTGTTCAGTGAGTTGGTCTGAGGTGGCATAAGAACTAGAGATGCGCCGATACCACTTTTTCATGTCCGATACCGATATTGTAAATTTGGATATCTGCCGATACCGATACAAATCCGATACAGTCAGTCTTTTTTTAAACATAAAATAATGCTTTAAAATGTCTGAATACATGACTGAGATTATTGTTATGCTTGAGGAAATGCTTGATTTAAATACTGTTTTCCTACTAAAACAATGTAATAATTACACACACACATGTACATGCTAAATTATTTGTTCTCAAAAATTGTTTGTTTAGACATATAAATATTTCTTCTTTGTTACTGATAAAATTGAAAAAAAAAAATTTATCAATTGAAATGAAACACTGAAGTTTGTCATTTTGAACCAGTTTGGCCTATAAAATGAGCTGCTTTTGCAGAGAACTACATTTCCCACGCGCGTTCCAGGATAAATGACGGAAAATCTAAATAAACAGCAGAATTGTGAGTAGAACGCTGGTTGTTGTGGTTATTTGTCAGCTAAAATATGGTTTGTGTATGTAATAAAGGCGACATTTTGACCGAACAGGAGCGTTTTGCGAGTAACGGCGCTCATGCGCACGGTCATTAATATAGCGCGTGTTTACATCGCGAAAAATGTTTTTAGGCATTTACTTCTGTTTTAGTGACGGAACATCTCACAAATACTTTCACATGCAGAGGGATCAGGTCTTGTCTTGATCGCGCCACTGAAAACGTTGTGTCACTATTAAGTGTCCGTTTGATACACAAGCGGAGCTGCTCTAGCGAGTAAAAGGAATTAAACCAAGCTTCGATTCTAGAAAAACTGCCTCAACCATTTTTGTAATAGAATTATTCGAGTTATTGGAACAGTCATTTCAGCTCTACTTTACCGCAGCGCCACTTCCCGTGCATAACGAACTGAGCGTGGACGCATTCACAGATCGGCTCCATAGAACCGGCTCCAATGCCGCCGATACCCGATCCAGCCGTTTGAGCCGTTATCGGACCGATACCGATCCACATATCGGATCGGCTCCATCTCTACTAGGAACCGCGCTGATCGTCGTGTGAAAACGGACGAAGGAGAGCTTTCGAGTGCCGAATCCCACGTGCTCTTAATGGGAGAAAAGGAATGGGAAAAATAAACGACAGAAAAAAGGGACGGAAAAAGACGAGTGCGAGTCAGTCAGCAAGGTTACAGATAGCGAAGACCCTCGAATCACACTGAATTTGGTGGCTTTGCGAAGAAGGGCGGTCGCGCAGTAAAGCGTCGAAATTTGAGCTCCGTCTTAGTCTGGGGGTGGGGGGACGGATGGAAAAATGGACAGGACTCGCGAACGAGCGCCCGTATCAAAAATGCGGAAACAAGAACCCCACACTGCTATATTTTACACACATTTTAGAGACGGAACCAAGTTTCTAGCAGAAAAACTGTAGGAATAGTGGTTCCAAAAAGTCATAAAACGAAGAACTCCTGATTTCGGATCACTGAGTTTATGTATTGACTGATGTGTAACTGTGCCGCTACAGACAGCATTCCGATTTGATAAATCTACAACGATGAGATTTTGTTTCCCGAGTTTTCAGCAAGACGCTAACATTCCACACAAACGGCTGCTGAAGTGTGTGTGCATATATGTTTGGGTGAATGTAGGTGTTAAAGACCTTCAGCAGAGCCTCTTTGGAGCTGAGCTGCTGTTGCAGTTGGCTGATCTGGCCGGCCGTCGCCTCTCGGAGTTGGCTCAAACTGGCCTGGAGTCTCTGGATGTCGTCAGAGAGGCGCTCCACTTCCCGCTCCTTCGCCACCAGCTCGGCTTGCAGACTGCTGCTGGATAAAACCTCCGGTGGCTGCTCCTGTCATACACACACACACACACACATATATACAGGACACAATGTGACGTCTGCATTTGACCCATCCTCGAAGATTTTTTTGGCAGCGCTTGAGGGCGGTACCTTGCACACAGGTACCTGAGTGGTCAGGTTTGGCGTCTTTTTAAAGAACGCCGGCCGTGTAGTAAAGCTTCAATATTTGTGCTCCGTGTTAGTCTATGGGGGGAAAAATCGGAAGGAAAAAATGGACAGAACTTGCGAACGAGCGTGCTTATCAAAAACGTGCGGACAAGCACCCCTCACCGCTATCGGCCGCGCGTTTTAGAGCCGGAACGGAGTTTCTAGCACAAAAGCTGTAGGAGGAGTAGCGGTCAGGAAAAGCGGGTGGAATAAAAATTACAACGTGTGATGCTAAACATGACGGACAGAGTTTATTTGCCGTTTAACGCGCCAAGATCAGGTCCAGCTGCGGGTTAAAAGCTTTCCTCGCGCTCTGCCAAGCGTCTACGTCTCGACCCGGCTGCCGTGAGGTAGGAATCTGACTCACGAAGAAAACTCGACCCTTACTGCAGTCCGCATGCCATCTACGCAACATCACGGCCTTTCAGACAGACACGGCCCTTTTTTTTGGCTTTCTCTCTCCGAGTCTCACTTCCTCTGAGGAGCCTCTTACCGCGTCCGGCGCTTTCTGGACCTCGCCGGTTAGCTGCAGAGACCTGTTGGCCGAGGCGAGCTGCTCTCTCAGCCTCTCCGTCTCTGTCTCCGCCGCTTCGGCCTTCTGCGGAACACACAGACAGACAGATGCCAGACACGTGAAAACGAGACACGATTTCATTTCACTTCATTTTTCTGAAAATGAAGACGCGTTTCGTTCTACTGTGCGCATGCCTTCACAGGTCTGTCTCTACTTTCTCAGAGTTCTTGACTGTGTATGTCAAGGATTTGTATCAAAAAAAAATATCAAAAAACGCGTTTAACAGACCCAGGCCCAAATACCGTAAAATTCCTTACATACCACAAGTGACTACGGTAACCATGAAGAAGGCTATTTTATCGTGAACCGCGCTAGGCACGTCGCCTGCTATTCGCTAACGGAAGTACAAAATGACGCGGACAAGTGGTAAACATTTGAGTTTGGAATCATTTTGTGTTCTGATGTGTACGGAGACTTTGTTAAACGGAATGTTGTGTAAACACAATTTTTTAAATACGTATTTACAAAAATATCTGCACACGTGTAAACAGGCCCTTGACTTTAGCTCAGCGGAATTCATCGAGGTAGTGGTTGCAACAATCTAAACTTGACCTTGTTTCTAATTACGCTAAAAAGTAGGGCCGTTGCAACTGGCTCAAAGCGATCGACCGGAATATCTCCAGCAAAATCGACACGCATTTCTGGAGAAGCATCGGGCGATGCTGCGGGGTCGTCTTGATGAAAAGTCCGCGTGACGAGATCGAGATCCAGCCTAAAAACTAACGCGAGGCCTCGCGGCTGGCTCCCTAGCTTGGCCTCTATAATCCGCGAGCAAGACGTCATGGGTCAGGCGTGGCAGCGGTGTTTGGGTCTGAGGTCGTTACCTGATTGGCCTTCTCCAGGTCCAGCTTCATTGCTTCGATCTCACTGGCCCTTGGAAAAAAAGAAAGGGAAGATTTAGGATTCGACACGCGTGCTGGAACAAAAACGTATACCGGCATATACCGGGCCTGGTACCTGTGTCTGTATTTGTGTGTTTGGACGAACGGAGAGGGAAAAGAGAGCTGAAAGAGGGAGGGAAGGGAGTTAGGGAGGACGTAAGAGGGAACGAGAGGAAATTGCATGCAAGATGCATTTAGACGAGAGCATCTGGATATGTTGGTGTGTATGAAAGTAAAAAAAAAAATTGGTGTGTGTGTGTGTGTGTGTGCATTTCTGCCCCAAATACCCCAGCACTCAGTTTCTCAGTTTCTCTTCCCCCTTCTACACACACATACACACACACACTCACCATTAAGCCCTCTCAGTTTCACAGTAATCCGCTGACCGGAGCGCAGTGCGGCCAGGCTGCGGCTTCAGAGCTGAACCACATGCTCGTACGCCGGTTAAATCAGAGCCCTCATCCCGCCTCTAATACACTCTAATCTGATATAATAGCCTCTGTTCTGTTAGCCGACAACACAGTCGCGCAAATGGAGCGGCTTACGTCGAGGGGGATCACAAGCTACTGGCCTTTCTATCAACATAACGCTAAGCTGTAATCTACGGGCCGGTCGCATGCAGTCACAGTCCAGTTACTTGGTCACTTGCGTTAAAGAGAGTCACCGTTAAACAGCGTGTTTGTGCGAGTGGGCGACCCCGTATGACACCGTTCCGACTTTCTCAACTCTGAGAACGGTTGTACATTAAAATGTTTTATTGCAACTGCATTTATTGCAATATTCAGGATTTTTGCAACGTGAAATTGTTCAATATGGCCTGATTTTGAGCTATTTTTTCGTTACAATTTGTGTCATTTTGAAGCAGGAATTTGCTTGATTTTTATGTGACAGCAGTGGACATTTTTATTCCACACACTTTTTCCTGACCGCTACTCCTCCTACAGTCTTTGTGCTAGAAACGTCTTTCCAACTCTAAAACGTGCGGCCTACAGCGGTGTGGGGTGCTTGTGTACACGTTTTTAATAGACACACTCGTTCGTGAGTTCTGTCCATTTCTTTGTCCGCCCCCCAGACTAACACGGAACTCATATTTCAACGCTTTGCAGCACGATCAGCGTTCTTCACAAAGTCACTCAATTTGGACGTGATTCGAGGACCAAAACCCCTTATAAAATTATTGTGCTGAAGCCGGAAAGTGACGATATGCGCACCCGTTTCTGGGACGCCCGACCACATATCTCGGCGCAGCACAGAAGACCCCGAGTTCAGAATCCAAGATGGCTGCTCATGGCAAATGCAGCAATTTTTAAATTTTTATCACGTCAGTGTTGTTTGTGTCTAACTTGGTCAGCTGTGTACATAATACAGCGTTGTTGTAGTCTATAGACGTGTTGCTACAGTGGAACGCCACCATGCACAAAAACGTAGTTTCCTTCCAGAAAGACCAAAAGCTGCTCATTTAATATAATAAAATAAAAACTCACACTGTTCTTACCATTTATATTCCAGTTATGTCTACAGTTTCAGCATTTTATACTACATTAAGCTAAACAAATAAAAAATGTACACTATGTTAGTTGCTAACGCACACTACATTGGTTGCTAATGTACACTTTGTTAGTCGCCAGTGTACACTGTTAGTTGCTAATGTACACTATGTTAGTTGCTAACATATACTCTAACGAACACTGTTAGTTGCTAACATACACTATGTTAGCATGTTAGTTGCTAATGTACACTATGTTAGTTGCTAACATACACTCTAATGTACACTGTTAGTTGCTAATGTACACTATGTTAGTTGTTAATGAACACTGTTAGCTGCTAATGTACACTATGTTAGTTGTTAATGTACACTATGTTAGCATGTTAGTTGTTAATGTACACTATGTTAGATGCTAATGTACACTATGTTAGCATGTTAGTTGTTAACATACACTGTTAGTTGCTAATGAACACTATGTTAGCATGTTAGTGGTTAACATACACTATGTTAGTTGCTAATGAACACTATGTTAGTTGCTAATGTACACTATGTTAGTTGCTAATGTAGCTAGCAACTACGCTTTTGGGAAACACACCCCTGGGACGCACTCGCTCAGTTCATACACATCTCTCACCGTTCCTTGTTGACACGACGGGCTGCAGAGTCGGCCGTTAAATCAATGGCGGCGTTTAATCAGCGACAATCAAGCTTAATGACCTAGATGAGCCTAATTGGGCTTTGTGCTGGAGTGTAAGTGCGTGACTGTAACGTCGATAATGAAGAGATCCGCGGGACCGAGACAGTGAAGCCAAACGCAGGAGACCTGAACCCCCACTACAAAAAACGCACTCCCGTTTGAGCGAGGCCAGTTACAGTTCAGGGGAAGGCAGCATTAAAGCCTCGATGTGCTCCAGTCCAAACCGAATGAGATGTTTAAATAAACCTGGGAATGTGATTCTGAGATCAGCACCGATAGATGATCCCGGATTGTGGAATTAAGGAAATATAATGCAGCTTTGCTGGGGAGATCAGATCAGTGTGTCGATCTGCCCTAATGCACTAACAGTGTTATGATCCACTACCATGGAACACGGACAGACCTTGTATTAAACACACACGATGAGGAAGAGGGGAGGGTGGACTACATATTAAAATGTCTATATATTATATATTACATACTAGGGCTGCAACAAATGACTATTTGTGACCCCGCCTGTGAAAACCCGGCTAAAATCGCCAAATCTAATTATGAAATAAAGAGCGTCAAAGTAGTCGTAGCGAGAAGAATGTCAACAATATGCCATATGAGTTTATTGCAGTAAATGATAGATTATGTACTGAGGTTTTCGGATGTAATGTTTGAAATGTAATTTCTAACAGGATAAATAGCGAAATTCGTGATTTTATTCACCTTACGTTTCCATTTTCCACCGGAAAATACCGGAGGTTGGCTTCGTAAACATTGCTTTTCTAACGTCTTTGGGATTACTTTATGTGCAAAAACAACTGGTGATTTGGGTGTTATTCGGTTTAGGAACTACAGTTCTATCATTATAAAGTGCATACAGACATTAAGATCAATGCGTATCCGCGGCAGTCACGTCAGGTAAAGAGGAGGTAGAAAACTGCGACTTTAGCCGGGTTATCATAGGCAGGGTCACATTTTTGTTATCGAGTAATCGGATAAAAAAAAAATTAAACTAAAATGACAATACATTTGTTATTAGGCTTATTCTAGTGTGAGTAGAAGTTAGTCATATACGCTTTATGTTGTTGTGTTCAATTGAAAATGAAGAAACATGAAGTTCAAGGGTCATTTTGAACCAATTTGGCCAATAAAATGAGTGGCTTTTGGCCTTTCTGGAAGAGAACTGCATTTCCCACAATCACGCCGGTGTCACACAATAAAGGGTTCAGCGCTGGCCCGAACGAATCCAGCGGGAAAAAAAAAAAAACATGGAAAACGCGCACAATGGTTGTAGATGCAGAGGAATTGGTTGTTGTGGGAAGGTTTATCGTACAAAATGCGCGCTTTGTCCGTGAATAAAGGACGCTTTTGACGGAAACGGAGCCGCTTTACGGTAATGGCGCTGCTGCACTGCGCGGCGTTGTTCATTTTTACATTTTCTATTTGCTTTTGTGCAACGAATGATAATAGAGGGATCTAATCTCACCTTGTTCATATCACATAAGCTGTGAAATGTTACAGGCTAGAAGAATTCAAAATGACTTAAAATGAAGCTTCATTCTATAGAAAACTAAGCTATTTTTGTAATCGAATTATTCAAGTTATTCGAATAATCGTTTCAGCTCTATTACATACATAAATTAGATTATTATTATTAATTATTATTATTATTAAAGTCAAAGTACTTATTGCTCATTCTCAAGATACTGTACAGATATACAGAGAGACGAGACTATGTGGCTCCAGTTTTTACAGTGCAATAGGAAATAAAGAACAAAGAACAAATAAGGCACTAACAGAATAAATTAACAATATAAACAGAATACAAAATACACATTTCAACTACTTAATGAATATTAAATATAAACTTTAAACTAGAACTGAGGTTGATAGAGAGAGGTTTGGATGCAGTATAACTCACAAAGTGAAATTGACTACACGATGTGCAAGAGGTGATTAATAATAATAATAATAATAATAATAATAATAATAATAGATTGCAAAATCTTACTTTTTGGGAAAACTCACATTTTAAAAAACCTCCTACTTGTCCAATCACCAAGATTTCACCATTTACCAGTTTTCTGACAGGAAAAAAGGCCCGTAACCCCCGAATGAAAGGGGCATGGGACGCAACCTAGTGTGTTGGGGGACAGAAAGGAATGTGCAAAGAAATTAACCCCATGTGGCTGCACCTTAACGTAACATATAGGACAAAAATGAAGTCTTTTGCTGGTTTTAAATCGCTTTTAAATGCATCACTTAACAATAATTCATTTAATACCCTGAGAAATAATAGTTATATTTTTGACATATTAGTAATGCAGATAATCCATGTTGGATAATAATCACAGAGACGTTCATTAAAAGCATTGTTGACTGATAATATATTAGGTGACGTAATTTTGCATTAATCAGACGCACGGGTGTATTAAATAAACATCTACGGCCCAGCGGTTTCTCGGCATGGAAGTGTGTGTGTGTGTGTGCGCGGCGGTGTAAAGTAAGGTAGGCTGGCTCATGGCAGAGCTGCACGGAGGGGTTGCTGATGAATCCTTTGTTAAGCGGCAGAGTTTAATGGATCAGTAGCGCCACGTTGGAGACCCCAATGCTTCACCCTCGCACCCGCCACACGCGACCAGCCCGTTCCCGTCCACACTACCGCTTCCACTAAATCGGTGTTTCATTTTGTCATCTCTCCTTCGCCCTCATGCAAAGTAGACCCTGTTCTCCCTGTTGTTTCTTTGCTTTCTCCCTCCCTTCATTTTGCTCTTCACCCCTGCCCCCTTCTTCAATCCACTCCTCATAGAGATGTGAATCTTTCGGAGGCAGGAGTGATAATGGAACACCAGGGTGCATTTCTCGGTTTGTGAAGAAAAGCTAGAATGTAGAATACAGGGAAAGGGCTTGTACTGCTGTCGCAGTCAGGTGGCAGCGGAGATGTCCGCAGCCCGCCTCGCCACATGTGCCTCAACCCCAGACGATTTTGTATATCAGATAAAGGAAAATCAAGTATGCAGTGAGAGTGAGTGAATCTGTCATGAAGGCAGATGCGGCGCAATGCTGCTTTTTTAACGACTTGATTCTGAAGTTCTTCACCCACCTTGCTTTAGGGCCTTGTTTTGACTGATCGATGTAATGATACCCAACCAGATCAGAGACTGAGAGAGAGGAGAGAGAGGAGAGAGAGAGACGACAGCTCAAAAGTGGAACCCTGATGCCTTCAAAGATGAAGACTGGGGTCTTTGAGATAATTGAGTATTTATGTTAATGAAGGATACAGTGATTCTCCTGAGTGTTACACTAAAACGAGAGAAATGCAGCATGTATAGTGTGGAGTCATCAGAAGTAGTGATGTGGTATGTGTGTGTGTGGGTGAGCGGTCTATAGAATTGGTTCAAGTTCTGATGGTAAACTGGGCTGAGATTGGAGAAAGAGAGTGGAGAGAAAGGGGGGCAGGGAGAAGGGGTGGGAATAGAGCAGTGTGATTGGGAGATGCAAGGCACACTGGCTTGTGTGAAAGGCGTGGATTCTCTGCAGAGACATGGGGGGAGTGGGAGGGGAGGAGAAGGGGAGGGGGGACAGAAAAGAGAGAGAGAGAGAGAGAGAGAGAGAGAGAGAGAAAAAGGAGAGAGAGAGAGAGAGAGAGGGCGTAAGGGAGGGGGGGGGTGCAGAAATGGGGAGGTTGTCTGTAAACTGCAAGCGTAACCGACAGCATTCCATTATTTCGCCGGTTGAACTCCCCACACCTTTCCCCCAACCCCAACACACACACACACACACACACACACACTGGGACTAAGAGGTTGAGGCGGGGAGGAGCCAGGGAGGGAGGGAAAAGCAAGAAAGGAGGAATTGGGACAGGAAGAGACCATTAAGCAGCTAGTTAATTTAGGAAAAAAAAGAGGAGGAACTGGTCGGGCAATGTATCATCTGAAACACACACACACGCACACACACACACACACACACACACAATGGAACTCAAATGCCTTGTGTGGCAGCATGTGTGCCTGGAGGAGAGAGAGAGAGAGAGAGAGAGAGAGAGAGAGGGAGGGAGAGATGATGATAAAAGCCACATCAAAACATCAAAGCAGAAACACATTGCCTCAGAGGAGTGGGTGCCATCTCTCCTCACACACTTCAGAACCAGACTGGCACACACACCCACACACACACACACACACACACACACCACACACGTGTGAGGGGTACACACGACTACATCGCAGTGTGTGTGAGTGCACACACATCGCCAAGTGCACTGTGATGCTGGGGTAATCGGCTCTGCACCTCTCAACTGGAGCAGTTCCTCCCCGACCAGAACGCTGAGGAGTCAGTAAGCTGTGCTGAAGCTGTCTGCTGCAGGTCTGATATTATAGAGAGCTCAGCCTCAGAGGTCTGATACTAAAAGGATCTGATGCCACATCGGCTAGCTCAGAGCCGCAGGTTCACACTCAAAGAGGTCCAATACCGTGAACGAGAGCTGAGCACAGGTCCCGACACTCAAGAACACCACGGCCAAGTCTGATGCTGAAGAGGTTCATCACCACAGCAAGAGATCGCACTGCAGCTCTGGGATTACTACTAAAGAGGTCTGATACTGATACCAAGAGCCAGAGCTATGGTCTGACATTTGAGGGCTGGCTACTCAAAAATACAGAGAGCTCAGAGCTGCAAGTCTGATACTAAAGAGGTCTGATAACACAGCAAGAGAGATCAGACTGCAGCTCTGATGGGCTGAAGAGGTCTGATACCATACCAAGAGCTCAGAGCCACGTGGTCTGATACTAGAGGGTCATCACCAAAATGATACAGAGAGCTCTCAGAGCTGCAAGTCTGATACTCAAAGAGGTCTGATACCATACCAAAACACAAGGAGCTCAGAGCTACGGGTCTGATACTTTCAGAGGTTCAATACCAACATACAGAGAGCCTGGAGCGAAGAAGTCTGATACCAAAGAAGTCTGATACCATTGGCCGCTTCCAGAGCTGCAGGTCTGATGCTACTCAGAGGTTCAATACTAAACATACAGAGAGCTCAGAGCTGGAAGTCTGATTACCAAAGATTCAGATACCATTACTACATTTCAGGGTCATGGTCTGATACTAAAGAGGTCCAATACTACAACAAGAGCTGAGCACAGCAGGTTCGATACTCAAGAACACCAGCTGCAAGTCTGATACTAAAGAGGTCCAATACCACAGCAAGAGATCACACTCCGCAGCTCTGGAGGATTAAAGGAGATCTGATACTACCTCACAAGTGCTCAGAGAGCTGCAGGTCTGATATTAGAGGTTCATCACCATACAAAGAACTTCAGAGTCCGACATATATTAAATCTTCAGGCAGTTCAGATATATGTTCGATGCTATACCTATAAGCTTCAGTGCTGCAGGTCTTTACTGGGAGCTTGGTACAGTGGGCTCAATACTTCACAAAAAGCACAGTGATGAAGGTCTTGATACGTGCTATAAGCTGGGTTCCCCCAGGTCTGATACCAAAAGCTACAGATCTGAAACGACCCCTGATTGTTGCACGTCCGATTCGAGGAGTTGAACGCTGCAGGTCTGATCCAGAGCTCGACGCCAGGGAAGTCTGATGCTGGTTAGCAGACCGTAATCATGCCACTCCCAGAGCTCCAGTGCAACACCCCTGCAGCGTGGCAAACATCACGAAGCACTGCATCTGGTAGCCTGACAACAAGACAAGGAATTACAGCTAAGGTTCTACCAAAGGAAAGGGAGCGCCAAAGAATGCACACACACAGACACACACAGACACACACACAGACACACACACACAGAGACACACACACACAGACACACACACTTACATAGAAGACACACACACAGATACACACACAGACACACACACACAGACACAATAATTAAAGACACACACACACACAGAGATACACACACAGACACACACACACAGACACACACACACGTAAAGACACACACACAGATACACAAAGACACACACACAGACACACAAGACACACACACACACACACACACAGACACACACACACGAGACACACACACAGATACACACAGACACACACACAGACACACACACAAAGACACACACAAAGACACACACAGACACACACACGCAAAGACACACACACAGATACACACGACACACACACACACACAGACACACACACAGAAACACACACAGATACACACACATAGATACACATGACACACACACAGAGACACACACAGACACACACACAGACACACACACACACACAGATACACACAGACACACACACACACAGACACACACAGACACACACACAGACACACACACATACAGACACACAATACAGACACACAGACACACACATAGACACACAGACACACACACAGTCACCCAGACAAACACTACACACATTTCATTTGCATACACACAAACCGTTCCTACACTAACACACCTGAGTGTTTACTGTCTCAACAACCCACACATCCTGGCATAATCACAATTTTTGTACGCACACACACACACACACTGCATGTTAATGCTTCCTGCATTTAGCACATTATGTCTGTCTAAGGAATATCTGAGCACACCAAGTAATGAGTCACTCCCAGCACCAACATAGACTGCCGTCGATTGTTTTACACACACACACACACACACACAAAGCAGACAGCGTGGGTGGCAATTTTACAACCACTAAGAATCTCATATTTTCCACGAGTGAAGGTGTGAGTTCACCGCAGAAGGCTCTCCAATTCAAAGCGTCAAGCAGCTGATGGATTGTGTTCGCATGTTTCATGGTAAGGCGAGTATGAGAAATGTAAAAATAAATAATAACAATAAAAAAAGAGGATTGAAGAGGACTCACTTTGCCCTGGACTCTTCTTCATGCTTGGTCTTTAGTTGCTGATGTTCGGCCTGAGTTTCTTCAAGAACTGAACAGGAATTTCAAACATTTCAAACATTAAAACTAGACGCAAAAATAAAAACCCCACACGCTTCAGACTTAGGTTTTAACGCAGCCGTTTAGGGATGAACGACATGGGAATGAACGGCCGATGCCGACATCCGCTATTTTTCAAGCTTACATCTGCCGATACCGATGCCGATAAAGGAGGAAGGCCGAGTCGAGCGAGAGCAGAGATTCCACTCCACGCAATTTGGCACAAAACGAACTCCATAGTTCTGTCACAGCGCCAAATCAAGCTAGCGTGAAAGCCGAGTGGAGCATTTCCAGCGTAGGGCACTACATTTCGCGCGTGACTCTCCATGTGCACTACCTAGTGCGTAGAGAGCCGTTCAGCTACAACCCCAGCTAGTTCCTGAGGTGCGTACTACCACATAGAAGAGTATGATAAGAGCCTTACCTACCATACTATTAAGTGGGGAAGTACGCGGCTCGGGACACAGCCCATGTGCAAGCTCACGTTCGCTAAGTGAGGGAAACGCGCAATTTGCTTTAAAAACTGCGGCACAAAAGAACGCCATACAATTTAAGACGGAAGACGCAGGCCGTATAAAATCCCTCCTGGGACATTTGGACGTGCCTGGCACAAGCGCTACCTTTTCCGTTATCGGCAGGAAATATCGGACAAATCTAAGCATCGGTCCGATGTTGATTAAAAAAAAGCAATTATCGGCCGACTCCAATATTATGATGCAGGCTTACAGTTATACTTCTTAATATGTTCTCCAAAAGATCGGAAAGTTAAGATCATTCATAACGGTCATTTTTGGGTCAACTGCTGATCAAACTGGTTTTGATCAATTCTGACATCAAGTTTGACATCTAATTAGTCAGATTTAAACCTTGGTCTTAAGCTGGTGACCAGGTAGAACCGGCTTGCTGGCCATGCGGTGGTTCGTTAAGTCGGAAGTGGACACACGTTAACACACTGACCTGTTTGTAAGGACTGGGTTTGGTGGTGGAGATCCTCTGAGTTCATGTTCTCCTTCAGCTGGCTGTGGGCGGGAAACAGAAAGTAATACATAAATAGATTAAAAAAAATAACCTTGAGAAACACTGAGTAACAATCATGGCTAAGCACGTTTGACATTTAATGATTTCCAGACATACTGTTGTCTGGCAAAAACGCAAGTTCAGCAGCTGCTTTTTCAGCATCTCCGTCTACGTTAAAAATAAAACATCTGGATTTCTCTAACTGTTTCTCAATGTCATGGAACTAACGGCATGGGTTTCCGTTCAGTTGGCGGTGTAACGGTTACGCGGTCGCCACTAGGGATGCACGATATGGCGGATATCCAATATCTGCAGATATTGATGCCGATAAACGAGGAGACGAGCGCGAGCGCAGGCAGAGTTGAGTGCGTAAAGACTATCAGTTTTTTTTATGGCCGATATCGATAACGATATTGTAAATTTGGATACCTGCCGATACCGATACAAATCCGATACAGTCACAGTCTTTTTTTAAACATAAAATAATGCTTTAAAATGTTATGCTTGATTTAAATACTGTTTTCCTACTAAAACAATGTAATAATTACACACACACACGTATATGCTAAATTATTTGTTCTCAAAAATTGTTCGTTTAGACATAAATATTTCTTCTTTCTTATTGATTACACTATAACGTTATAAAAAAAATTTTAAAAAATTGATCAACTGAAAATGAAATACTGAAGTTTGTCATTTTGAACCAATTTGGCCTATAAAATGAGCTGCTTTCGCAGAGAACTACATTTCCCACAATCCTCTGTGCGCGCCCCGGAGCCGCGTCACAATGAAGTTCCAGAATAAACGATGGAAAATCTAAATAAACGGCAGAATTGTGAGTAGAACGCTGGTTGTTGTGGTTATTTATCACCAAACATCTGGCTTGTGTCTGTAATAAAGGCGACATTTTGACCGAACTGGAGCGTTTTGCGAGTAACGGCGCTCATGCGCACGGTCATTAACACAGCGCGCGTGTTTAGTGAACGGAACATCTCACAAATACTTTCACATGCAGAGGGATTAGGTCTTGTCTTGATCGCGCCACTGAAGACGTTGTGTGTCACTATTAAGTGTCCATGTGAAATACAAGCGGAGCTGCTCTAGCGAGTAAAATGAATTAAACCAAGCATCGATTCTAGAAAAACTGCCTCGACCATTTTTGTTATAGAATTATTCGAGTTATTGGAACGTCGTTTTAGCTCTACTCTACCGCAGTGCCACTTCCCATGCATAACGAACTGCGTGTACACGCATTCACAGTTCGGCTCGATAGAACGGCCCAATGCCAACAATACCAGATCCAGCTTTTTGAGCGGGTTATCAGACCGATACCGACCCATAAATGTGACCCTCCACGGCAAAACCAGTTGCTTGTCGCAACAGAGGTTTCTGAGAAAAACAAGCGTTTATGTTGCGTGGGGTAAAATTGTGGATTTTTAGTTTTTAGTGTGTTGAAACAGTGGAAAGTCTATACTGTACTGTTGGGAATAAATTTGGCTGAAAAATTTACCCTTTCCATCATAAAAACGTGACTTTCTTGAGGTGAGGTTCAATTCCAGCAGAATGTTAAAAGTTTCTGTTTTGACCGCTCTACTTCAATATTTACGGTAAATCCACTTTACTTTGCGGTTGACTAGCGTGAAGATATTTCTCCGCAATCCGGCTTCGTCTCCCGAGTTCAGTTAACCTAACGCAGGTAGGCTATCCGTGTGGCTGTGAATGCAGCGTAGGCTACCGTAAATACAAACGTAGCCGCGACCGCACCAAGCGTCTATGAGTGCCACGTCGATAGTCAACTTCAAAGGCAGATTTCTCCGTTTCTCACTTGGCGTGACAAGAGAAACCCGACTCCTTTGAATGTTGATATCTCAGTCATATGTCGTCTGATTCATTCCATATAGGTATCGTTTTGAAGCTTTATGCCCTTTCACGAAAACATCATAACTCAATTTTGAAAATTTGCGACAAGCGACTGGTTTTGCCGTGGAGGGTCACATATCGGATCGTCCACATCTCTAGTAAAGACAAGATATTTCGCTTGCCGAAGTTCCACTGCGCACTCAGAATTTTGCCGCAAAGTCGAGCGAGGACGGGAAAATTTGGAACGTAGTGCACAACATTTCAAGAAAAAGTCACGTCCCGCCTTATGTGGTGTACCAAGTCAAATAGGGCGGGTGTGACCCTCCATGTGCACTACCGAGTGCGTAGACAGCCGTTAAGCTAACACCCCGGCTACTTCCTGAGATCCATACTACCACATAGAAAAGTATGATAAGAATGCCTTAGCTACCATACTATTAAGTGCGGCACTACCCGGCTCGGGACACAGCTCTTGTGTGAGTTCACGTTCGCTAAGTGAAGCAATTTAGTTCTAAAAATGTCCCAGGCAGAACCGTGCGTCCCGCTGCGTGCTCAGAATTTTGGCACAAAATAACGCCATGCATTTTAAGACTTTAAAGGCGTACAATAAAAGCGTCATCAAATATCGGGCAAATCCAAGCATCGGTCTGATGTTGATGACAATTATCGGCCGATTCTGATACGATTCCGATATTAACGTGCGTCTCTAGTCGCCAGTTCAAGTCCCGGACCGGTAAAGACACCACTGAAGTACTCATGAGCAAGGTATCATCCCCAAGGTGCTGTTATTCAAGACGGAGACAGATGTCGTGAGCGGGGCTGGAGGAGTGTAAGGCCTGACCTCTTTTTTTCTGCATAGTTATTGGAAAGTTGTTCTTCATCACAGGCGTCCTCATCCTCTCCTTCGTCTCCGCGCCTTTGCGCTGAGTCTGCTTCCGTCTCCTTCACTCCCTGCTGTGGCCGGCGGCGCTGCTCATACTCTTCTAGCTTCTCCCTCAGCGCTTTAATAGTCACCTCTAGAGGAGCGAGTAAGGGCGAGCGAGAGGGAAAGACAAAAGGACATTTTAAGTTCCCGCTTTAAAAAAAAATGACCACCGGTTTTATGAGAAGTCCAGATGTGAGCGAGATATAGTGCGTGTGCGACTGTGTGTGTATTCAAGGAAGCAGCAGGATGGAAACGTCCACCCTAAAAGCACATTCGCTCTCCCTCCGTGTTTTCCACACCGATGCGGGGGTGATTTAACGACTCCCGCTTCAGCTCTGACACATAATCAATGGGAACGACTCCCAGTAGGGCTCTCACTACTAAACTCAACGTTAAACATTTAAACAGCATTGAATCAGTGACCCAGGAGAGAAAGTGTGTGTGTGTGTGAGAGATATCCAATGCTCGGTGAAGATGTGGAGAGGAAGCAGTGGGAGGGAAGAGCAAAATCGATGGCGATATAAAGCATCGCTGTTATTGAGCCGAGTCAATTAGCGTGCGGCGGAGAGGGGGAATTCCTCGTCCAGGGGGTGATTCCCTCCTGCTGCTCCTCCTCCTCCTCCTCCTCCTCCGACTGCAAGGTCTTTTACAGCTACAGGTGTCTATTTTGATCACATCGGGCCAATTTCCCAGTCTCAGCCTAAGCCTAGTCCTAGACTAACTTTGTCTTTCAGGACCGACTTCCTAGTCTAAGATAAAGCCTAGTTCTAGACTAACTTTCACATTCAGGGTTAATTTCCCAGTCTAAGACAAATGCCTAGTCCTAGACTAACTTTGACATTCAGGGTTAATTTCCCAGTCTAAGACAAGGCCTAGTCCTAGAGTAACTTTGATTTTTAGGACCAATTTCCTAGTCTAAGATAAAGCCTAGTTCTAGACTAACTTTGACATTCAGGGTTAATTTCCCAGTCTAAGATAAATGCCTAGTCCTAGACTAATTTTGACTTTTAGGGTCAATTTCCTAGTCTAAGATAAAGCCTAGTTCTAGAGTAACTTTGACTTTCAGGTCCAATTTCCCAGTATAAGACCAAGTCCAACTTCCTAGACTAACTTTGACATTCAGGGCCAATTTCCTAGTCTAAGATAAAGCCTAGTTTTATACTAACTTTGACATTCAGGGCCAATTTCTTAGTCTAAGATAAAGCCTAGTTCTAGACTGACTTTGACATTCAGGGCCAATTTCTTAGTCTAAGATAAAGCCTAGTTCTAGGCTAACTTTGTCTTTCAGGGCCAATTTCCCAGTATAAGACCAAGTCCAGTTCTAGACTAACTTTGACTTTCAGAGGTAAATCTCTACTGGTACTGCAATTTAGTCCAAGACTAGGCTTAATCCATGTTCAGGAAACCAGCCCGTATTCTGGTAGAATTCAGTTCTAACATTAAATTACAGTTACAGCGAATTCTTGACCCCAGTCAAGAGATTAGGACCAGCTCAGGACCATCTAGACGCTTGACCGTGAATTGCTGTGGCATATTTGGGATTACACCCAAGGGTATGACGCGACCCTCGGTCACAAGTTGAGATCCGTAATAAAAATGTGTTTTGTCAGTTTCGGTTTGTGTGCGTCGTCTTTTTTTTTTTACCGTGGCCTTTGACCAGCGTGACCTCCCTGTCGTACTCCTGAAGCTGGTCCCGCAGTTTCTGGTTCTCCGTCTCCACGTCGTGCATCCTCCTGACGCTCAACTGCAGCTGCTGAGCAGCCTCCAGAGCAGAAACAGGGTCTGAGAGAGAGATTTTTTAGTCTCACCGGTATCCATCCTTGAGTACGACTTGAAGTTTTGGTGCCACGGCTAGAAAAAAAAAGTATCACACAATCTCGCCTTTGCTAGATCAGCAAGAAATTTCGTTGATGTAGAACACGTCGCCTGCCCTGACGGCCTGGGGCCTCTACGATGAAGTTCTATTTGTGGCGAGCGACATCTAAACTTCACTAGAGACACATTTCCTCAAGAAACCGTCAATGTGATTGCTCAAGTTTTGTAGCTTTGCCATGAAAAGAACGAGGGATGATGAAAGTAAGAAAAAGGGGTGAGGGGGTAGTTGTTAAACACCACACAACAGGACCAGATGAACGGAAAATCAGTTTAAAGTACGGTTTGGTTACATGAGAGATTCCGCAACCTAAACCTCATTATAATGCCCACTATCCAATCCGACGTTAAACAGCTCATTAATAATAACACTGAAAGCGAGTGATTATTTGTCACTGTGAACACACCACAGCACAGCACACAGTGCACCACAACCAAATGTGACCTCTGCAGTTGACCCATCCGTGAAGAAGCAGTGGGCAGCTAACAAAGGGCAGCACCCGGGAGCAGTGCTTGGGAACGGTCATGAGCACCTCAGCGGTAACTTTACCAGCCCTGGATTCGAACCTGCGACCTTCTGATCACGGTCTGATCAACCGCTACACCCCCAAATACTCTTATTCTTAAAGTTGCGGCCTCGGCTGGTTTCGAAATAAAAATCCGAGACAACGGCGAGAGCTTCAAAAAACTGGTCTCGAGTACTGCGACGCTACTTGCCGCCGGAAAAGAGTCGGAGCGTCCAGTAGAGGCTGTTCGCGGTGTGGTCTGTGCATTGTGGTAGTCATGTGGTCGGACACTCTTGAGTTTCGGGTTCCAGCCTGGCGGTAAAGCACCGTCAGCACTGCCTCTATTCGGGCACCGCAACTCCAAGCTGCTCCCTGAGAGACCGTGTCTGTAATTAGGGACTGTAAGTCGGTTTAACGGTGTCCGTTACACGTCGTAAATGTAAATATAAACGCGCACGCCGATGCCCAAGCGCGACGACGGCGCAACTGCTTCGAGCTTTAAAGGTGAGACGGAAAACCCAAGGTTCTGACCCACAGGTCACGGCGGTGGGTCCAAGTCCAACTCGGTTCATCTCCAGCTAATATGTAACGAGGGGTTAACAAAGTAAGACATCAGTGCTGACTGAAGATTCTCATTCATAACTAGAGGTCGACCGATATTAGTGTCTTAGGGCTGATATCGATAGCGATTATCGCTAGCTAACGGGGACGATAACCGATATTTTGGATATGCCAAAAAAGACAAAATGTCGAAAAAAATCAAATTTTACAAACACCAAGCTCTGCTGAAACTCTCTCCTCTTCTCCTTCTTCACGCTGCGCTCGTGTGTGAGCGTGGTGTGAGTGACAACAAGCGTTGACTGGCTACTACTCGTGTGACATACAGCCAATCAGAGACTGTTTTGGGGGCGGGACGTTAAAAGAAGCGGCGAGTCGAGCGCAAACGGCACAGGGAGAAGAGACGGCAGTGGAGCCACATTAGCGCGTTAGCACATTACCCTTGTCGTTTTTTAATATCGGTGACGGTTCAAAATAAACACTGAATTCCGTTTTAGTTTTTCCTGAATTTTGTTTTTCCATTTTTCGCATTTTTCTTCTTCTGAATTCCGTGTTTTGCGTTATAATCATATTTATTCACCTAAAAAGTGTCTAATTGTGGAGTGGATGGGAAAAAGAACAATGCAATAGAGGAAAAATTCACATTAAATGACTTTTATTCAGCTTCAACAAAGAGCTGGGGTTCAGCAGAACATTTACTGCTTTGGTAAAATATTGACCTGTAAACAACCAAAAACATTCATTTTTTTCGTGCAAAACGAAACCTTTCCGATGTGAGTTTTTGACCGTAAGTGGTCGTCACGTGTTCTTGCAGGTGCAGTCTATTGTGTGTTGGCAAAACCTACGAAAGAGTTGTTCTCCCGATTCATCAAAATCGTTTGGTTGTTGTTCTGCTCTAAACTTAGCACTAACACTCGAATTCCCTAATTTTTTTGAGGACGTCGGCGTTTCCGCCTCTTTACCATAGCTGACCGTTGACGTTTCCCCCTCTGTGTCTGTGCGTTTGTGTGTGTGGAAAGCTGAGTCCCGCCTCAACAGGTAACACGTACAGGGGGCTGCAGCGGCCAAAATTGATTAGAAACCGTTGCTTTGCTTCGCCCACACACCTATATCAGCCAATTATACGACGTTCCGCGTTTTACAACGGATTCCATTTTATTTGTTGAATTCCGCAATTCCGTGCGTGTTTCCCGCTTCGTGGAAATCATAGGGGCCCTACCCCAGGCCGATTACCGAATGACTGACTGACTGACTGACAAAACCACTATTATTTGTGTTAACCTTTAACCATTTGGTCCTTTAGAAGGTCAATTGGAGACGTTTTTTTTATCACACGTCTCCTGCGTCTTCCAAACGTAACAAGGAAGTGTCCGTACGTCAGCGAACACACTTCCTTCCACACGCTTCGCGGGAAACGCCAGGTAAAAATTTGTGGGCAAGTTGCGGTGATTGTTCAAAATTGCAAGGTCGTGCTCAGTTTTGGGGGGTGACTGGCTGAATCTGCGTTCACAATAACATGGCGAAATCCTGGAGGGTCTGTAAAGTTAAACGGAAGAGAAAATGCAAAAACGAAAAAAGACGCATTTAGAGCGATTTTAGAAGCGACATTCGAATATCAGACACATGCAAATCTCACCACAACACGCCTTTAATAAACGATGTTGTAAAATCGGCCTCTAAAAGGAGAATTTCAAAAAGACATCCGTAATTAGTCTCATTTACGACGCTGGTATTTAAATCTCCGCCCATTCCGAGCGAGCCGCTCCCTTAAAGGACAGGTTTGGCCACAGCGCTAGTAGCGACAGCCAACTGTAAAATCCAGTCTCTTGCTAGTACGATCCATAACCTGCGAACACACACATCAACATAAACACACACCGAGATCGGAAAAGAGCGCCATCTGTTTCACTGAGATTTCAGTTTGTACGTTGACTAGTTTCGTTTGTTTGTTTGTTTGTTTGTTTGTGTCCCGTTCCGCGGTGCGACGGGTGTGGAGCGAGGCCAGGCCAGGCCAGGCCAGGCCAGGGGCGAGGCCGACTCTCCAGCCCCGCCGATCTGAATCAGTCTTGACACATTCACATGCCTTTCCAAGTCCGCCTGTCACTCACATGCTAATTACTGTATGACTAATTATGGCCTCGTTCCCGCTGATTTTCCATAATGAGACAGCCGAGTTAATTATGTAATCAAACCATTATATTAGGCCCTGTGGAATATAGAGGGAGAGCGAGCGACGAGAGGGTGTGAGAGCCAGCGAGATTGTGACGGAGATGGAAAGATAAACAGATAAAATGAAAGGGAGAGAAACGCTATCCGTATCTGCGTCAGTGGATCGGAACGCCAAGGTTAAGAACGCCGCTCTAGATGTTCAGATCGGGCGGCCCGAACGAACAGGTCAAATGGGGGCACGGATGTGCGTGTGTGCGTGCGCGCGCAGGTGGGTGCCTACGTGCATTTGTTGTTTCACTGACACGATAATGATAATTACAGCGTAGTCTTGTGACTACGTCTTTCTGCAACACTTCATCAAAAAAATGAACCGTCTCAACGCACGCGAGTGGAAAGTGTGAGCTGCTCGTATCGAAATTTCCGTCCCAAAAACGTGCAGCGGAATTTTGTGGTGCTTATATCAAAATTAGCGTCGAGGTTCACGATAGCTCAGGTCACGTTTAGATTGATCTGAGCATCTGCTTGAAACTAAACTAAGAGCAGGGATCAGATTCAGAGACGCGTTTCCGCCAGAAAACGGCAACGCGATTGCTCAAGTTTCGTCGCCGCGACGTGAAATCCGGCCGAGTAGAAAGACAGTGACCAAAGCTGGGCTTACGCTGCGATTTTCAGCCGATTTTTCCAATTTTTGGGGGATCGGCCCGAGTTTCAGCTTAAGGCCTAGTCCACGCGGAAACGTCAGTCAGGCGTTTTTCTGGCGTTTTTCCAGCATGGGGCGGGCGCGGACTGAACGCCGACCGTTTTTTTCTGCTCACTGGAGCAAATCGGAGCGTCCACAAGGGCGTTCGCGACCCGCGTTCGGTCGGCTACGCGGAAGACGAATGGCGTCGAATAAACGGCGCACGCGCGCAACGGTTTCCCGGCCAATTTCGGGCGAAATCCAGACGAATGCGAAGAAAACGTTGACATTCTATATCCAGATGGATACCAAATGTATAAAGAAGTGTTTCCGCCTGGCACACTTTTCTTCACTTTTATCCAATTACTTGATGATTTTTTTTTTTTTTGGATAAATTAATTTTCTATATTTCTTTCCTATTGATCAGTTATGAAATTGAAAAAAATCTGAACAATTGAAAATGAAGAAATTAAGTTTTGGGTCATTTTGAGGCAATTTGGACAAATGTTTTACCTATAAAATGAGCTGCTTTTGGCCTTTCTGGGAGAGAACTCCATTTCCCACAACCCCCCGCGAGCCACTATAAAGCTACAGACGCACGTTCCGGAATAAATGCTGAGAATCTCTATAATTGGCTGTAGTGCGAGTAGAACGCTGGTTGTTGTGGTCAGTTATCAGCTCAAATAAGAGGTTAGTCTGTAATAAAGGGGAAGATTTGACCGAACTGTAGCATTTTAGCAAATAACGGCGCTCACAAACGCGCTGGCATCGTGCACCGTGTCATTTACGCGTTTATACTTCTGTTTTTGTGCACGGAACATCTGACAAAAACTTTGACATCCAGAGGGATCAGGTCTCGCCTTGAACAGGTCGCGCGTCACTAATAAGCGTCCGTGTGAAACGAGCGGCGCGTGCTCTAGCGAGTGAAACGAATTAAACGAAGCTTAAACGTAACTGTGACGCAGCTCCGAGTCATGCGCGGGGGGAGCGTGGGAAATGTAGTTCTCGCCCAGAAAGAGATAATATATCCAGATACATATCAAGTGTCGCGATATAGCGCAAAAATATCGCGACACTACTTTTCGGCCGTATGGGCCAGGCCTACTCTCCAGTCAGTATCAGTGTCAAGTCTAGCGTCGAGCATTAATCAGCCCAGAGCATCCGCGCAACCTTACACAGGATGTAGCAGTAGATTTCTCACCGTCTTCTACAGAAACCTTCTCTCTCTCCTTCATCTAGGAGGATCTTATCTCGGCGGAACCGCGTACAACGGACTTGGCTCCGCGTCTTACGGATCCGGCGGAAGGCAGGCAAGTGTCTCCGGGAGAGCTGATCTGTTTCTCGTTTTTAAAAAAAAAAAAAAAACGCCCAGGCCGCATTATTGGCAGATTGTAGGCCCTACCAGCGTGATGTAACATTCCGTCTCGCACGCACACACACATACACACACACACACACACATACACACACAGCGGAGCATAAAACTATGCAGAGATAATTTGTTAGGCAGTGATGTGATGACATTGTCAGACAGGACTGGACAAGTTCCAGATTTCACAGATAAAGGCAGACATTCCCAGACTAGACCTCCTGCTAATCTATCCCCCAGCATGCATGCTGTCTACAGCACACACACACACATGCTTTCAAGGCACACATGCTCTAAACACGCGCTCCTCAAATGCACAGAACACACACAGAGCACACACACACACACACACACGCTCGGTGGGGACTGCAGGCCACAGGAGAGCAGTAATTTGGGGATATAGTGAGTGGTTGGGCAGGCAGACAGGCAGTCGTGTTCCAGCAGGCCCAAACCATGCTGTCTGTCTGTCTCCCTAGTGCTCTGTGTGTGTGTGTGTGTGTGTGGCAAGCAGACTTGGGGGCCTCCCAGGAAGCAATTCCGCTTTAGTTCAGCCAAAAGTCAGTTCGTACTACACACACACACACACACACACACACAGACACACTCAAGCAGGTTTTAGCAGCTATTTATGTGAACCTGTGTACTTCTCCAAGTAAACACAGCTGTACCTACAGTGACCCCAAGAAGTCAGCCCTGACCTTAACCCTGACCTCAACACCTACCGTTGGATGAGAGCTGAAACGGTTATTCGAATAACTCGAATAATTCGATTCCAAAAAATGGTCGAGGCAATTTTTCTAGAATCGAAGCTTCGTTTAAGTCATTTAAATGGCTACAGCACGCGCCGCTCGTGTTTCACACAGACGCTTATTAATGACGCGCAATATTTTCAGCGGCGCGGTCAAAACCAGAAGAGAGCCCTCCGTATGTGAACGTATTTGTGAGATATTGCGTGCACAAAAACAGAAGGCGTAAAAACGACAATTTCGGCGATGTAAACACGCGCGCTGTGTTTGTCATGACTCGCTAAAACGCTCCGTTTCCGTCAAAACGTCCCCTTTATTACGGACAAAACGCATATTTTAGCTGATAAATAACCACAACAACCAGCGTTCCACTCACAATTCAGCCGTTTACTGAGATTTTCCCATCGATTTTTTTCATAGTTCGTTCCGGAACGCGCTGAACCCTTTACTGGGACGCGGCTCCGAGGCGTGCGCGGGGGATTGTGGGAAATGCTCTTCCAGAAAGGCCAAAAGCAACTCATTTTATTGGCCAAATTGGTTCAAAATGACCCTCGAACTTCATGTTTCTTCATTTTCAGTTGAACACAACAACATAAAGCGTATATGACTAACTTCTACTCACACTACAATAAGCCTAATAACAAATGTATTGTCATTTTTGTTTTTTTTTAAAAATGTATCCGATTACTCGATTAATCGATAAATAGATTATTCGATTACAAAAATAATCATTTGTTGCAGCCCTACTTTGGATACTTTAAAATCTTGAATATTGAATATGCTAATATATTTATTAATAAAATAACCTCTGAAAACCTATAACCGTGTGATTCGCTTGTAGTGTGCTGCGTTGCTTAGGGAGCGTCACAAAATGACAGAACTGTGTTTAAACGAATCATTTTTTTACATGCTTAATCATTTAGCATATACATATGGGTGTGTATTTATTACAATGATTTTCTCAGAAAAAAACGTATTTAAGTCAAGTACTTCCTTAAGAAAGGGGCAGTTGGTGGCGTAACGGTTGGGCATATTGCCCCCGTGATCAGAAAGTTGCCGGTTCGAATCCCAGACCGGCAGAGGTACCACTGAGGTAGTCATGAGCAAGGTACCGTCCCATGCACTTCTCCCCCGTCGCTGCCCGTGTTAGCCGCCCACTGCTCCTTCAGGGACGGGTCAAAGGCAGGGGTCACATTTGGTTGTGGTGCACTGTGTGCTGTGCTGTGTTCACAATGACAAATCACTCATTTTCACTTTCATGTATTTAGACGTTTTTAAAGATTTTTTTTCCGTTTTCTATTCGAGTCTGTATCGGATTTGTATCGGCATCGGCATCTTTAGATTCGGGGCGATTTGTTTTGTCGCCCTGCCGCAGTCAAATGGGAAAAGGAAGTGGAGACAGCAATCTGGAAACAATTCATCTGTTAATGAATCGTGAATCAATTTTGAATCGAATCGTGAGCCCGAGAATCGGAATGGAAGAATCGTGAGATTTTCTGAATCGTGCAGCCCTAACAGGTACACACACATGCTCCCGCTCTTCTCCTCTAACCCTCCATCCCTCCCTCTTGACTTACTGTGTATTACTCTGGTAACGCTCTACTCCCCTCTACCTGTGTGTGTGTGTGTGTGTGTGTTGTGTGGCTTTGGCAAACTTGCTTTCTAAAGCCGGTGAAGTCATTAAAGCAGCCTGTGTGTGAGTGTTTGTGTGAGTGTGTGTGTGTGTGTGTGTGTGTGTGTGAGAGGGAGAGGACACTAGAGACAGAGGTCTCATAAATATGACTGATATGTTTATGGTATTCTCGCTCCAATGAGACGTTACAGCGGCGTGTGCGTGTGCTTGTGTGTGCGCGAGAGCGGAGACGCACCTGGGACATCGATTAATCTCTTATACACGTTGAGAAAAGCTGCCTCCGACTCTTTACTCCTTTTGCACAGAGCGTCGATCTGAAAGAGAAAGCACACAGCCAGACGTTAGCGACGCCTTAAAGGAGTCGCGCTACACAAGGGAAACAAACGTTCTTCACATGGTGAGGTGACGGACTTTTTTTGTTTGGTTTTTTTTTACGTTATCGCCGCCCACGTTTGCGTCTTTGATGTGTCGTCGTCGTCATCGGCGACGCGTCCGTCACCCAGTCTGACGAAGAACCTTAACGTGACTTCAAAAGTTAACACTGAAATATCCTGGGGAGCCTCTTTGGGCTGTGTGAGAGCGAGAGTGAGAGTGAAAGTGTGTTGCTGTGTGCGTGTGTGTGTGTGTGTGTGTGTGTGTGTGTGTGTGTGTGTGTGTGTGTGTGTCGTTCTCTCCTCCAGGTGTGGATGAAGGAGCTCGTTCTGTGCTTTTTATAGAAGGTAATTATCAGGTATAAACCCAAAGCCCAGAGTGCAGGAGATGAGAGAAGCGGGTAAAGTCAAACTGCCGTAATGACAGAATTTCTGCCCTTAATATAGAGCGCGGCAGACGCGAGTGTACGCGAGCAAATGATATATTTGGGTTACGTTCGGCAGAAGATAAAGACGACTTCAGATTGGACGTGTTAAGACACTCTCGCTTGTAATCTTCATACACAAAGCGTAAACGCCGGCGCCACTGCGGGGGAAATGACAGACGCCACGGATGACCTCAACGCGCGCTTCAATCCGGAACGGAAAACGCCCCGAAAGGATTAAATCAGACACGTCAGATGACGGAGCCCGGTTTGGACTTTAAAAGGAGATCGGATGACCCGTCGTTTTCGGAAATGACCCCACTGTGACCCTAGACCATTGAAGAGAGCTCGGTGTTGAGAGGAAGAGAGGCCCTTTATTTTATAGAGCCGTGTGCTAAAGTCACAGAGCTCCTGTAATCCCTCACACACGGAGCTGATCAGGGCGAACAGATCCGAACTCAGCGCCCCAGAACTACCGCTTCCAGATGGGTTGAAATGGAGACGCACACACTTTTTCCATTTGAGCTATCCCAGCGCAGGCGCTAATCGTACCCAAATCATCCAATTATAGCCGGAAGTGGCAACAAGGGGGTCCAAGCAAAGGTTACAAAAAGCAGCACAAAAGGAGATTGACGCCGTTAGCGTAAGAGAAAGGAATCAGTGAGTCAGAATTAGCAAAAAAAAAAAAAAAATTATGACATCACATAAATTGACGTAGCGTTTTCAGTCCCACTGCAATTAATGGGCTAATTTTAGTCGCTCCCTTGTGAAAACCCCCCAAAAAGTTTTGTGTTACGGTGTCAGATTCATTTGACAGCTCACTTGCCTTAACCAGCTAATTAGCCATGGAATAGTTCGCAAAAGTTTGCATTTCATTTTATGCAAATTAGCCCCAAATCTCAAAAAGGGGAAGTTCTTAGTCCCAATTAGAAAGTTGAGCCAAAGAATCAGATAAAGCAGGAATTTTCACTCTAGTCCACATAGTTCGACAGTTAGCAAGAAATCTGAAAATAACGCATTTGCATTTCGCTATAGCACCAATCATAGGCCGATCAACAATTTCCGCTGTGTGCCGAGACGCACACCATTCCTACTTACCCTGCAAATTGCAGCTTTCTGGACAACAAAATATGACCAGAGCATTGCTACCAGGGCGCATCCAGAAAAAAGAGGGTCTTAGACAGTAGAATATGCTAGTTTAAAGGTGTCTTAAGATGCAATTAAACGAGAGAGAGAGTTCCTCAAGCGGTTGCCGAGGATGTACGCGGAGATTAATGGAGACGAGATGATCTAAGTGATCTAAGGGTTAGGTATACAGATCTGAAGAAGATCACAGAGATATGGAGGTGCCAGATTATGGAGAGTGTTAAAAGTGAGCCAGAGGAGCTGCTGGAGGGCAGGAGAATTCTGAACCGGTGGGAGCTTGAGGAGTTTGTGTCGCAGAGCAGCAAGGACGAAATTGCAATCGTTGATGCATAATGAGAGCAAGCAGCAACAGGGTTTTCGCTGACCGTTATGACATTAAACATCTTGCTGTACAAAATCAAGTAATCTCATAAAATTCGAGTTCGAATCCCAGGGACAGTGTTCCGGGAGCACTTCAGGGCTAGGGGGCTTACCCGGTAGGATTCGAACCCCTGACCTCTTGGTCCGGAGGCGAGTATCCTAACCACTGGAACCACCACTGGGCCCTTGAGCAAAGCCCTTAACCTGAAGATGTTCCAGCGAGAGTGCACCTGGGATCAAAGCGTCCGCTAAATACTGTAAACAGTGCAAGGCAGGAAAATAAACTGGCCGCAAACTGGCAAAAACACACCCAAAGATTTGGTTTGTGAACGCAAAGCTCACACGGCATAGTCAGTGAAATGACAAGTGTGCCGAACAGCACTGAAACTGTGAATGTGTGTTATTAGAGGTCAGGTGGAACGCGCGCACACAGAAAAGTTGCCATCGCAGCGCTTCCTCTGTACTGAAGATCTCCAGAGCCCAACTGTGTGCCAGCGCTAAAGAAGTGGGTCAGAGCCGATCGTTAAGACTAGACAAATCTGCCCACGGTGCGGTCCTACATCCTTAAAGTCGAGCTGGTGCGAGTGGGAGACGAGAAAACTCGCCGTGGAAAGGTTCGCCGGGGCCGGACTGACCCCGGAGAGTCCTGCGGCCCTCCTCTAACGCCAGGGCTGCAATCTTCTCCCAGCACGTGGCAGAATGTGGTGGGAATCAGCGGAATGAAGGCCCCGGTACTGTTTACTCGCTCCCAAGCGTTGTGTGTTTGGTCTTACGGCAGCAGAACATCAAATAAAAGCCGTAACTCTGCAGATCTGCTGCAGCTGATGGATGGAGCGGGGCAGCTGCCACTGTAAATATCCAACATGTAACAGGCTTTTTCGCTCCTATGGGAAGGAAATTAAACATTTTCAGATGTTTCTTGCCGGAAAACATCTGGATGGGCCCAGAACTTTGGCCAAGTTCTGCAGTCGCCTTACAGATGGAGCAATTAAACTTCCCTCCCTCTCTTACTCACTCACTCACTCACTCTCCCTCTCTCTCTCTCTAGGCAGAGTTCCATGTCCACCCACGAGATTCAGCAGGCACCAAAGTTAAACTTCTGTTGCTTTTCAGAGCTCTGAACCAGACAGACCACTGCCAGGAGGTTAAGTATATGTCTGCTGGTGTGTTAGTGTGTGTGAGACAGACAGTGAGAGAGACAGAGCCTGCAGAGTACAGGTCTCTCTAAGGCAAATTCTGAACACCATGCAATACAGTGCTCTATCTCAGTCTCTCTCACACACACACACACAAACACACACACACACACACACACTTTCAGTATGCCGTGTTGCAGGATGTTTAGGGTGAAAGTGTATTTATTTAAGTACTGCTGCCGGGAAACATTTTCCAGATCCTGCCTCCTTAACAGGGACCTGAGTCGACCTGCGCTAACAAATACGACTTTAAGCCAAGTCTGACCCTTCCAGAGCTTTATTAAGGCTGTAGTTGAGGATTACGGCTCTCTGTCTTTCTTAAGGACGAGAATTATCATCTGTCTATTATCTGGACAACAGGAAACATCCCAACGAAGAGGGTGGACATTAATAGGAACAAAAAATGCATCATGCTGGAACATCGGAGTATTAATGAGAGGAGAGCACACTCTAAACTCACCCAGTGTTATCATAATGAGAACACGCAGCTCTTATTTCCATTGAATCATTTTTATTATCAAACTTGAATGTTTTTGGGATCATTGCATGACGGCAGTTTAATAGTTTTGCAACCCAAAAATGTATAAATAATAATCATAATATACTGTATATATTTATACATTTTGAAATGCAACTCCTTTTCCATTGTCATGTACCAAAAGTATTTCAAAATAACAAGTATGAAAAAGAAACAACAAAGTGAATTAAAATGAATGAAAATAAATAAAAGAAACAATCATTTTGAACGTATTCAGTGAATAAAGAAATAAGGGCCAGGGCGGGGTGAGACCGAGACAAAATCCAAGACCAGAGTGTGTTGAGACCGAGACAAGACCAAGACCAGAGTCTGTTGAGGCCGAGACAAAACTGAGACCAGAGTGTGTCGAGTCAGAGACAAAACCAAGACTCTGAAGGGCCGAGATCGAGACACGACTGAGACCAGGGCGGGCTGAGACCGGGTCGAGACCGAGATAAGACCGAGACCAGAGTGTGTTGAGACCGAGACAAGGCCAAGACTCTGAAGGGCCGAGACCGAGAAAAGACTGAGACCAGAGGGCGTCGAGACTAAGACAAGGCCAAGACTCTGAAGGGCCGAGACCGAGACAAGACTGAGACCAGAGTGTGTCGAGACCAAGACAAGACCGAGGCCAGAGTGTATCGAGACAAAGACAAGACCAAGACCAGAGTGTGTTGAGACAGAGACAAGACCAAGGCCAGAGTGTGTCGAGACAAAGACAAGACCAAGACCAGAGTGTGTTGAGACAGAGACAAGACCAAGGCAAGAGTGTGTTGAGACCAAGACTCTGAAAGGCCGAGACCGAGTTAAGATGGAGACTCTGAAGGGCTGAGACCAAGACGAGACTGAGACAAGACCAAGACCAGCGTGTCAAGACCGCGACAAGGCCAAGACTCTGAAGGGCCGAGACCATTCAAGACTGATTTACACCATCTGACAAATAAGTGGAACATGCAAAGCCTAAGCAATAATTTCAGATCTACGGCAAACGGCGATACAGACCCAAATATGATGCAACAGTTAATCTCTGGATCCCAAAATCAAAGGCGTGTACAGGTTGTGATTCGGTTAGTGGAAGTTCAGCAAGCACACTGAGGGTTAATGGAGATCTAACTTTACTTCGGCAGTTTTTTCTACAATGTTTTCTCCTAAAGTGCTGTCATTTCTGGTATTTTTGTTTTGCTTCCCCACCCCCCCAAATGTCTGTCCATGTAATTTTAACTTTAAAGCCGGTCATTTAACTGATGCCCAGGCTGTTTGCTTTGGTACTTAAATGATGTTGCAATAACAAGCATTGTGTAAGATGATTACTGTACTCCTGTAACTATGCTGTGTCACTGTTTTGGTCATTTCTGAGGTCAATCTTGGTCATAGGGCCTTAAAATGACTAAGCGTCCTTAATTTCCATGGAACATTAGGGGCCTTTGTCCACCAAACATCTGCTGAGAGCGGTTCAAACCTTTCTGCTGAGAGCTTTCTTGGCACTTTCTCTCAACGCCCGTTGTCGCTAACTCACTAAAAGCGCCATCGGGCACTCCCGCCTTTCAACGCGTTTCAATGACAGCGCTAGTTTAGCCGACAAGACGGAGAGAAATCTCATCTTAGCATTAGCGGCAGGGTTTGAAATGGATACGTCTTCGAGACAAGATTGGGTGCATGAGATAAACAGCAAGTGCAAGTAAACAGCTGGAAGAGTACCGCCGGTTTATATGTCCCACCCCTTCCTCAGTTTTGATTGGCTGGCAACAGACGGTGACACTGACGAGCGCAGCGCTGTTTTAAAAGTTGAACGGATTTGAACTTGAAGCGCCACTGAAGGCTCTTATTGCGCTCTGAACGCAGAAGCTAGCCAAGGGTTCACCAAGACAGTTTTATTTTCTGACCTTTCCCTTGTGTTTTGTAAGATGTGATGTGGACTGATGGAGTGGTCAGAAAGTGCGTCTCTTCCAACGATCAGCTCTGAATTTGGATTTATTTTTGGTGCACCTCTCCAACTCTTAAGAAATAACCCAAGCTAGAGAAAAAGGGCTGCTGCCACAGGACTAAGACTGCTTGTTTTAGAGTTCCTGATATCCCAAGATTAGAGTTGGGATCAAGACCACCTAAACCGAGACCGAGACCAGATCAAGACTCTGAAGGGCTGAGACTGAGACGAAGCCGAGACCAGGGGTGCGTTTCCCAAAAGCATAGTTACTAACATATTGCTAATTATGTTAGCAACACTATGTTAGCTGCTAATGTACACTACGTTAGTTGCTAATGTACACTATGTGAGTTGCTAATGTACACTATGTTAGTTGCTAGCGTACACTACGTTAGTTGCTAGCGTACACTATGTTAGTTGCTAGCGTACACTACGTGAGTTGCTAATGTACACTACGTTAGTTGCTAATGTACACTATGTTAGTTGCTATAGTACACTACGTTAGTTGCTAATGTACACTGTTAGTTGCTAATGTACACTACGTTAGTTGCTAATGTACACTGTTAGTTGCTAACGTACACTACGTTAGTTGCTAGCGTACACTACGTGAGTTGCTAATGTACACTATGTTAGTTGCTAGCGTACACTACGTTAGTTGCTAGCGTACACTACGTTAGTTGCTAGCGTACTCTACGTTAGTTGCTAATGTACACTACGTTAGTTGCTAATGTACACTATGTTAGTTGCTAATGTACACCACGTTAGTTGCTAATGCACACTACATTTTTCCGCATGATGGAGTAGAGTCACAAGTGCTAATGCGTGCGTTTACATTGCGAATAATGTAATTAATGCCATTTTACGCAATTACGTTAGTTTTTGTGTATAGAATTACTCAGAAATAATTTCACATACAGAGGACATGAATATAATGTCCAGTAAGTTCAAAGTCTTGTGATTCTGACGGTATATGTGTGGGTTCTGTAAGTTAAAGGGACTCTGAGTTATTAAATGTCTGCGTCTGTCTTAAAGAGTTTTAACAGTAATACTCTCAGAGTTGTGGTCTCGGCTGGTCCCCAAATAAAATCCCGAGTACAAAAAGTAACTGCACTGCAACTTGTTGCCCCAGCGGGCACCCCTGCAGCACTGCCTCTTTATGCCTCTTAAGTTTCCTCATCTGTGATGCACGTCTTTGCCAAACTTCACACCCACCGCGTCACCTGTTCCCTCAAGAAAGCGTCCCTGCCGAGTTGTCTGGTGCACCAGAGGGTGCCAACAGCTATGCGACGGGTCCCTGTATTGTTGCTAAGGGTCTAAAGCAGCGTTTCTCTCAACCCCAGTCCTCGTGGACCACCGCTCTGCACAGACTCTGTATTTACTGCACCGCCGCACAGTGATCCTACGTTGCTAATTAGCTAACCAGTAGCATCAGCTGTGCTGTGGGTCGGGAAACTCGAATCTGTGCAGAGCGGTGGTCCGCGAGGACTGGGATTGAGAAACCTATTTGTTACCTGTACCCACACAGTCACCTGGTGTCCCTGTTCCGCTCACTTGACGTTCCTGACCCCCGTCCACATGGAACATCTCCCTGGAGAGTGCCCCTATTAAACTGCCCTGCTTGGCAGAACTGGCCTGACTGCCCTCTCTCGCTCTCTCTCTCTCTCTGGGACACAGTCACCGGACATCGAAAGACTTTTTGACCCTGGTGGCTGTGCAAGCAGCGTGACGGTGGAAAGGGCTTAATTTGGCTCCTTTTAGTTTGGTAGGTCACCACGCCAGATTCCGTATGAGGTGGTATCAGTTGTGCTGAGCCAAACTTTCCAGGCTGGAAAGTTCACGTTTATTTGTTAGCAAAATAAAGCTTAGACTAAGAGGCTTAAATCCCCCTCTTCCTCTCAGGGCCAGAGGACACCCCGCGTCTCCTGGACTGCTACATAAAAGCGGTGCAGCAGGAGTCGTCCGGGACGGCGTAAACGAGTGGTGGTGGTGGTGGGAGACAGTCAGGGAAAGGCTTTCATAGACGCCCTCGCCTTCACTAACACACAGCCCAGTCTCTGGAGGAGAGGGAGGAAGTCGGTAATGCAGCAAAGCTCTTCTTATAAGGATATGGTGCCCCGAGGAAGACACACACACACACACACAAACAAACACACACACACCCCCCTGAATGGGCCTCAGAGCCGCGTGCTACGCTTGGCTCCCAACTGCACTCTCATTTCCTGACAGGAAGTCTCTCTCTCAAAAAAATCTTCAAACCTTTGCATAGCCACAGTTGCTGCAGGACTCCATCAGAGATGCCCGTTGTAGGGCACTGGGCCTCATACCCACCCCCCTCCATCAAACTTAACAACGCCTGCACCCCCACAGGAAGGAAGCAGGAAAATAGAGCTCCCCCGTGACAAAGAGTAACACTCATCTAGGCCCCGGCTGCCTGCGGTTATGGATTACAGTTTCAGGTTTGCCGCCTTGTTGTTCGAAATGTAAATGTCACCGTCTATTTCTGGATTTCTGCGGCCAGTTTGAGCGGACCAAACAACGGAAATCAAACCTCGCAAACGAGCCGGTGGGAGCGGGAGCAGGAGCAGGAGCAAGAACGCGAGAGGAGTCCAACCCAGGAAAAGTTTTGCTGGAAGAATTCTGCCTGTGAGAAGGTCAGAGAGTTTCTCCAGCGCAGCTCGTAAAGGACGGCGTCGCGCGACAGAAATAAAGGCCGTGCTCCTGAGCTCTAAAGTGCAAGGGGGTGGGGGTGGTATTTTTAACCGAGGGAGGGGGCGGGG